>JBCAUF010000085.1:20837415-20867306 GCA_038406115.1 Haemulon aurolineatum
CCCCTGTATGTTGTTTTATGTTATTTATGGGTCTTCAACAAGTCAAAGCAGTCCTAATTCCCCATTATAAAAACTTTAAAACAAAGCGGCCGAAATCAGCAGAAAGTTTAGCAGTCGTGATGTCACAAGTCTAGACTGTTAAAGCCTAACGTTAGCTTTTTACTTTTGGCGATCGCATTTAAGATTCAAATGCGGTATAAATAAATTTTCAGACATAATCCAAAACGCAATGCAAAAATCCCAATCACTTTTATTTCCAGGAACCAGCCCGATGCTAAACTCCCGGGTTTTGACGTCAGCCCTAACACACTCTATTGCTGCTTTTACCTAAAAAATCATCCAGAATTTTTCTCTCACCAGAGTTCTCTGCTCGTTCCTGACAGAAAAAATGTGTGCATTCATTATTTTAATGTCTCTAGCAGTTGTCCTGCAGCCTGCTTGTGTCACAGGGTGTGTTTCACATTAAAGAGGTCACCTCATATTGTTAATGGAAGTGTGGATGTGGCGGTGTGTGTGTGTGTGTGTGTGTGTGTGTGTGTGTGTGGACGTGGCGGTGTGGGAAGCCGTGGTGGGCTTCAGCCAGGCCTCCTGTGCCACCTCTGGTTAATGAGGCCTTTATGGAGATGAAGTGGGGGGGTGCAGGAGAGGAGGACGTGGAGACGGGCGCTAGCCAGGGAGGCTGGATCTGGCTGCAGCTGTTCGAACAGTGAGGGATGGAGGAGGGGGGGGGCAGGGGCAGCACTGTGGAAAACAGGATTTCAAAATGCTGATTGGTTGGTGTCAGCCCCACTTACAGGCGTTATTTGGATGGTATAGGCAGAGCTGTGAGGCCTGCACTGAACCCCTGAGTGACTTCTCAATTAGTGGGCGGCCTAGCGGAACTGCCAGACACTGTTGTGGCCCCTCCGCTACCCCCCCCCTCCCCCAGCCCCGATCCAGCCGCTGCCTCCCAGGCCGTACAGCAGCCAGATCTCTCCGACGATTACTGTTGGTCAAGTTATTCTGCGCTGACTTTGTGAGAACATCCTATGATAGAATCCTTTTGTGAGCGCTCAAAAGAACTTATCGGACGCGTGTTGTTTTTAGAGTGCAAAAGCTCTCTGCGAACACAACACTGTGTTTTTTTGATGTTCTCCTCTGATCCATGATAACCACGGCGCTCGGAGTGGAGCGGCGTGATGCTTTGTGACAGGTCCAACCTGAATCTCGCCGATAACGCGCGCCACAATGAGGGAAAGCCGGGAGCTCGGCTTGCGTAACCGAGCCGAGCCAGTTGTAGTCGCTGTGCCGCGCGTCTGTAAAATGAGATGTAAATGCGGAAATTTTAACAGCCTGATTTATTCATGAGGAAGCCAAAAGAAAGAGAGGAATGCTAATGCTACATACTGCTTTGCCCTTGGCCGGGGCACATCGACAAACAAGTCACTCAGCGAAGGAATTAACAACTTCATTAAGTTACCTGACAGCGTTGGCACATCCAGCCGTGCAGGAGCTATCTAATGCTACAGAAGGTGCCAAACATACAAATTCAGACGGAATACAACCTGAGAACAATGTTAACTTAAACTGTGTTTATCCGAGCCGAGAGCCCAAAAGTGAAAGAAATCAGTCGGGGCCAAATCCTCGCAAAGACTCATTATTGAGAAGGCATCAGATCTATAATTGGTGTTGCTGCTGTAAAAGAATCAATGTGTTGCTGAGGTCGTGCCCACCTCTTGTGTGTCTGCTGTGTATCTGGCGCGTGGTGGTTGAGAGGCTAGAGGACACAGCAGTGACTGCAGACGGGCTGCTGCCGCCGCCGCTGCTGCATTGATTGCACCTTCTCCCAGTTTTCCATACGCTTTTTAATCTGTGAAATGCTAAAGAGGCAATCAAAGCAATCTGCAGCCGTGCTGTCAGAGCAGCGTCAATGTGTCAGTCTGGTGATTTCTCAGCCACCTCCACTGCATTAAAGAAGGGGCCTGATCAATGGGAGGCAGAGCTGGGCCTTTCCACTGCACACACACACACACACACACACACACACAGAGGAGGTGAGCTGCAGAAATCATCCCGCCAGCTAACTTCACAACAAATCACACAGGAGGTGTTAATGAATATAAATGCAATGTATTGCATATTGAGATCAGGATGTAGTGTGAGCAGAATCAAGGTAACAAGGGAACTTGACAAGGAACATATCCCTTACAGAACAGGTGGAGATGGGTTCAAACACAGCTGAGATTCAAATGGTCACCAATTCGCTGAAAGGAAATATGGGTGCTCTTGTGTTATTAACAACATCATGGAATGCACCTTTAAAGATAAAGAAATATCAACTCTGGTATTAACCTTTAAAAAAACGTATAGCTTCACTAACACAATACCTTGGTGGTGACTGGTCCTCATGGTGGTTCAAGATGGAGCAGCTCTCCCCCAGCTGCTCCGACTGTCACACCAACAGTTAAAAGTTGCTCTACATCACTGTGATGGAGAGCTTCTCCAACTTAAATGGTTTTCCATATTTGGGTTTGGCCAGACCTGAGGCTTTTGTAGGCTCTCATTAATTTAATTGGCTGCACTCGGGCCATTCATTATCAAGGTCTGCTTTGTTCCGCGGCTTGCTCGGCTTCATTTTCACACATTTTGCCTTATCACCAAGATTTTCAAACAATAAAGAACCACTACGCCCTAGGAAATGTAGGTGTTCCTGTCCATGATGCTTCACTGTGATACCCAGATATACTCAATCATAAAGCTAGCATGCGTTTGATACTTAATGATATGAATATTTCGATTTTCTAACATCCTGTACAGTAAACAAGAAAGAATGTACTGATAGCGCATCTGCTTTCATCATTATTCAATGAATAGCTAACATCACTGTATCAGTGACTAATTGTCTTTAGTAAAGGATGTCATTTGCAGTGAAAATGTCATTTCTTTCACTCAACCTTTTGATCTATCCCTAAACTCTCCCTGAGCAGCGTCTTCTGACTGTTCAGGTTTTGTTATTATGCACTCATAGCATTACAGTCGAGCTTATCTGATTGGTGGCGATTGTTGGGGTTAGGGTTAGGGTTAGGGTTAAGCCTCTAAGGGGCATCTGCAGAGACGACACAGTGCTGAAGAAATGACTGCCACCTTCACTGTGCATGTTCTTTCTTTGTTGTACAGGTGACAATGTTTAATTGCAAATGATTTAAAAAAAACAACTAAATCAACCTAATGAAGGAAGTCTTGTGTGCACCCTGACCTCCTCATGGTGTATTCAACGATGCGCTCATGTGTGTCAGGGTGTAGTTATGACGGGAGGGATGTGATGGATTGTTTGCATATTCTCAAAGCGCTGCCTTCTCGTGCTAGCTTTCCCAATGTTGCCTCACGTAGCCTTAATGCCAAACATCCAGCTGGTCTCTGATGAACGGATTTCCTGCTTTTCTCTGCTCTGTATTCTTGGACATGGAGTATAGGGTTTTGGAATATTGCTCTTACTTAAAGCTCTTTTTAAAAAAAAGTCTCTCTGGCTAACTCTGTGATGAGCATTTCACACAGTTTGACTCAATGCTGACATTATGTAGACTAAACAATTCACAGATTCATTTGAAAACTAATTAAAGCATGATCAACAATGATTATAGTCATTAGTTGCAGCGGCTGTGAAAAGAATAGATAGATATAATAGTATATAAATGTGGAAAATATGATGATTTCAGTCTCAAATATTACACAAAACTTTAAAATCCTCTATGAAGTGTCTTTTAACACAGTCATGTAAAAACTGCATTGACACAATTTCCATCCATTTTCTTGAAGGACAGAATGAGCCACAGTATTTATCAAAGAGTGACTGTTGGGAGAAAATGTTGACCTTTTTTTGACAGCAGATTGTTCAGAGATTTCTTCTGATACGTAGCAGATAAGATAATAAGAAAAATGCAATGAATATGAAAAGATATTGCTGCTGACAGCTTGTGACAGTTGACTTGCAGGGCGGTGGAGCAGCGGTGGGAATATTTATAATATTCCTATCCATGTCAGTGTTTCAACAATGTGTCAATCAGCCAGATTTCACCTGATGGGCCATGTGTCATGCCCACCTCCTCCAGATGCTGATTTGGTGGTGTAATAACATGCTTCAGCTGCTTGTTTTGGAATCATGCAGCAGCACTGTATTCTTATTCTGTAAATAAATGACATTTTTTGAGGAAAAATAATTTGATTGTTCAAAGTGAATCAGAGCAGACATTTGATTTGATCACTACGAGCAAACAAACCACAACAGGATTTTGCTGCTTGTGTTTTGGGGGGTTTTGCACGATCTTTCCACTACACCGAAGTAAGCGTGTTGTTTGTGAATGCACCACTCAGTTTTGTAACTTCTCAATCATTTGTTATATTTTTCTGTGTCTCTTAAAGGTTCAACTGGCAGAAAATATGATACAATGAAATGCGCGTGTGTAGCTCTGCAGCCTCCACCTCAGTGTGCAGTTTAATGAGATGGCACATAGATGTTAAAAGCTCTGAAAGCACCCTATAATTGTTATGTTGTGTGTAGGAAAGCTTGGCTGCCATTAACCTCCCAACACCACAATTCACTTCACACGTCTAGCAATTACCTCGCCAATAATGCCCGGGCTCGCAAATGCGTGTGTTCTGAAGTTCCTGTAATTAAATTGGGCTTTTCACATGTAATCTGAAAATGCTAAGAGGTCAAACTGGGTGCCGGTAAGAACGAGTGATTGAGAGTGAAGGGGGGTCACACACACTGGAGGGTCTGTTTCAATCCAGCGCTTAATTGTCCTGATGAGAGGGGTCACATTTCCCCGAGGAGAGGTCAGAAGTGTGGTGCCTTTGTTTGTTTCCCAAAAAGCGAAGAGGGAATGTCATTTGATGAAAAAAAATGAGGGGCCTTCGGTGGCCCCCTTCACGCAGACTGTTCAAGGCGGGAACATTGTGCCGTTATTCGCGGAGTGGGTCAGCATTGTTCTGCCAGAGGTAGTAACTGAGTCCAATCGCCACATGTGGAACTTCTGTGTAAAAAGGTGGAGCTAAACTGTTGGGACGGCAGTGTGACATTTCAATGACATGTTTGACATGTGTGTGACCAACCAGCATGAGATTTTAAAAGAAGCTAGCAGCGGTTAGCAGCCACCTCAAAGGACAGTAACTAGAAATGGGGCACGAGCAGAAAATATCAACAGCCACAAACCTGAAAGATAAATGATGTTCCTGCCATGTGAGGCCTTGGATGCTGGCACTGTGTGTGTGTTAACATTATCACTGTTGTGCCCTTCTTTGTTTCACACCACCATGCCATTTAAAATCATACACACCACAGTGAGGCAGCATTACACAGGTGTTGTTTCAGTCGGCGTTAAAAAACAAAGTAGGGTCTTTGATGGACTGATGTTGTGCAGCGTGCAGGGTTAATGACAATAAAAGCAAGCCACCAACCAAAGATTTTTATTATATTCTATGTTCTTCATTAATGTATGGCCAGAACTCACTAGCGGTGATGAACATGGCAACTGATTTGGCAACCAATCCCAAAACATATACAGATGTTGAATGTCTGTATGTTGAAACAAAAACTTGCTGAAATAGCACACTGTAAAAAATATAATTAGTACCATAGCACCATTATGCTGTCCAGTGGAGGTGTTCTTAAAATGCACTGTTTACCTGACTGCAGTGAGCATCATGCCCTGTTATTATGTTCGCCTGTTAATACACAAGACTATTGTGTTCTTTTTGCCAACAGCAGAATGAAGAACAACTGAGCCCTGCTGAACTGATAATCACAAAATCTAACCATCAGAGAGCTGATGTTCAGAAGCAGTCTGTGCTTTGCCACCACAAACCTGTGTGCTGACTCTGTAAAATATTGATGCTTCAGAAAAACTTTGTTATAGTTTAATCTTGACTCAAAACTACAGCGCTCAGTTGTTTTAGGAAATTAAAGCTGCAGTTGGTAACTTGTATGAAAGTCATTTTTTTGTCATATTTGCTAAAACAGTCCCTTTGCTCTGACAGGAGTCTGCTCTCTCCTCAAAGTTACCGACTGAAGCTTTAAACTACATGTTTGTGTTGAAAGGCAAACTCACATGTGGTTCGTCCAGGGCTTTTCATTGGATTTGTTGACAGCTGTATGTAGAATAATGTCTCCTTTTGCTCTTTGAAGCAGGCAAATAATACATGGATTCTCTTTCATTGTCCTCCCCTAAAAACTAGTTTTAATCTTTTCGGTTAAATTGTAGTAGTAACCGTTTAATTCTTTCTTGCTCCACACTTGGTTCATTTCTCAAGTAAATGCTTTTCATTTATTGCAGTGGCAGATTTTTGCCTTTCCCTCACTCCCCTTGAATAACAAGGCCACCATTTTGTCTCCATTTTGGACACAAAACTGGTATTTTGATTTTAACTAAAATGCTTCAGTTCAGTCGCCTGGACACATTATTTTTTTGGACTGTCCCCTCCAGTTGAGATTAGCTAAATTAGCTGTGAAGAGCAATGACTCGTGGGACTGTGCATGTTTGGTGCAGATAATTGCAGGGCTAGTGTGCCACAGCCTGGCACCCAGCTTGGGATTGCAGGTGGGTTGGCGTCGGGAACTGCCTATCGAACTGCACATCTGGCTCCTGCAGGGCTCAAAATCTTTCATTACACCCTCTTCAAAATGTACCCAAACACAGCACTGCCGAAAAACTCTGCTGAAAGCCTTTCCCTGCTCACTTTGTTTGCAGCATGTGTTGTTTTCTCGTTTGAAGACTGAGGACATTTTGACAGAACTTATGTGATGTTAAGCGTTAATAGATATGGAACAAGGCGTTAACGATTACAGACACAGAGCTTCATGGTTTGGGGTTGGGTTTGCTTTTGAAAGAATTCAATTTCAAAAGATATATCGATGCGCTCACTTTGGATAAAGCTAATATTCCATGATAGTGGCGTAGGACGTGTCTGCCATCAGTAATTTAAGTCTCCTTCTCACAGTTTCAGATGTGTGTAGTCTTGAGTGTTTTTAAGCCTTTTCGAGGAGTTTTTGTAGGAGCTAATTAGGTAGCACTTTGTGGTTGCTCTTCAAGCTGACAGTTCGGGGGAATGTTCCTCTGTATGGTCGGCAGTCTCTCAGAAAGCAGGCCATAATTCATCATTAGGATATCAGAGTCCAGGTGCAGATGAGAACTGATAGAGCCGGCAACCAGGCAAGTCAGGGCACTCAAGGAGGAAAATCTTATCCCACGGACAATTCCCAGGTCATGCCCGTGGTAATTGAAATAATTTTGCCCCTAGAGTTGTTTAATCACTGACGATCACACATTCAGGGGGGACAAAATTGAGGAATGCTCAAGTCTGATAACATCTGCCACACTTAACTGTCTGCACCCGCCCTGCTGCCACAGGTCACGTCAGCACCTCTGGTTTCATTCTCCTGCATGTGTCGAGAGTTTCTTGCGATAAAGTATCGATGGGTAAACCGTATCAATTATTTCACAGACTTTCGGTTGC
The DNA here is from genome assembly GCA_038406115.1 of Haemulon aurolineatum. NCBI lineage: Eukaryota > Metazoa > Chordata > Actinopteri > Lutjaniformes > Haemulidae > Haemulon > Haemulon aurolineatum. The sequence goes on from JBCAUF010000085.1 coordinate 20,844,907, forward strand.
ACAGCCAAACTTTAGCGTCTCCTCAGTGTGATTAAATTCCAAGTGGGACACCAGCATGGCTCTATTCAGGGCGGATCATCAAATGGACAAAGCACAGTACCATTAAAAAGCCTATGTTGAGATGCAACAAATCATTTGTCTGTTTTTAACCCTGAGCCTGTAATTATGCAGATTGCCATAGATTTTCTCTGGGTGCCTGGAAGTGAGATCCAGAGGTTGTTCTCAGCGTGGCAGGCGGACGAGGGAACGGCCGTGCATTACTGAACTTGCCACATTCATCATGTTGACTGATGGCACAGGGAGTCGGTCCCCGGGTCCCGGTGGTTAATGTAGTGGGTAATTAACTGTCATTTGCCTAGTAATAGGCCGATGATCAATGGTTTGTGAGGAAACAAATTCTAATCCGGCAGCTGATGAATGCATGCCGAGGCCGGAGCAATTGAAGTGGTGGGAGGGATGGAAGAGATGAGGGCTGGGGGAGGGGAGCAGGGAGCAAAGCTGCCACTGGAATTTCAAACGGAGGCACTGGTGCTATCAGACCCCCACCACACCACACCACACCACACGCCTCACAATGGATTACCATTAAAAGCTTCATTTGTTGTCCTTGATAATGCTGCAGCACTGAGTCAGGTGAATAGTGAAGAATTGAATGATCCTCTTGATCAAAGTTTGTACAGTAGGCCGTGCTCAACAATCTGTTTTAGAAGGTCGCTCCATCCAATTCTCCAAAAAAAAAAAAAGACTCTCTAGTGGTGTCAATCCATACAGACAGGTTTGGTTTTGTTCATTAAGGGTTTGAGGAACAGATTTCTCCTTTTGCTTCAATAGAACGGGAATGAAAACAATTTAGTTTCCGTTGCTCACAGCATTGAAAATCACATTTAAGACATTCAACAGCATCTCGGTCCCTGTCCCTGTCCACAGAATGATCCGCACCAGACTCAACACTTTTTATTACAAAATGGTTCCTGTGAAAACTGTTTAAGTTTGGTCCAAATTTCAGTTCTTCTAATATCTGTACTTGTGTGTCCAGTGCTGAGAGGGGTCACTGCATTGTACTGTAGGAGCCCGTCTGTTCAGTAACGTCAGAAAGACAGTCCTCACTGCTCCGGGTTAGGGTTCTAGGAGTCACTGATCATGTAACAACAATAAATGTCTCATGTCTTCTTGGTGTGTTGACGGCCCGAGCCTGTGCTGGTCTGTGTTATTGGTAAAACCACAAAAGGCCACACTTTCATGCTCATACTTTCATTTAAGGCTTCTCTCACTCTGAACAAAGTTGCGTGCTCAGCATCAAAGAAATGTTTTGGTGCGTCTGACGGAGCAGGCTCTGCTTGAAGGTTGGACGTCTCTCCTGTAAATGTAGCCGAAGCACAGCCTTGCAGGAGCAAAGTAGTGTGCGTCTCAGCCAGACTTCACGATTTCATGGGAAAAATGTAACTACGGTAATTTATAAATGCTGGAGTGTGAATTCCCTACCGAAGCACTGAATTTCAAGTGGGGTCACCTCAACATGTAATTTTGCATAATTCTACAATGTGTGGCAGCTGTACCGAAGCATTCCAACAGGGCCGTCCATGCACCGATGTTTCTAATGTTTCTAAAAAATGTCCTCTATCAGCTGTCAGAGGAAAAAAAATAATCTTGTTTTGGTGTTTTTTGTTTGTTGTTTTTTTGTCACTGATGGAGCTGGTGGCGCAGCAGCAGCTCTCTGCCCGATTTGATTCAGCACTGACTTGCTCTTTAAAGCTGTGGCTTTATGTTGTCTGAAATATCAAATATTGATATTATAACAGAAAATTGCGTAATTATTTAAGTAACTGTGTTTGCATTTGTGCAGCGTCCATGTATATATTCCAGGATAATGCATCTTTTTCTCCACCCCAGTCAAAGTGGGGGTCATTGTGTTTTTTAGCTTGACAAAGCTGAGGCGAGGCATTGGCATGACACCACTGCTGCATTGTGCAAAGGGGGTGGGAGCCTGCACACTGAGATTGGGTTTTGGGGTCCAGTGGACTAAAGCCTTGTGGAATAATTTAATTGGTGTCTGTTTTTCTCTCATCAAATAGGTACCACTGAGCCGTACCAGGCTGTAATGCACAGTGAATGCCTTTTGACTGAAACAAGGTATCGGGCACTGGCTGACTCTATTCTCTTTCAAATTCAGATTTCAGCAAAGCATGAATTTTAATTTCATGTTGTATCTTCAACCTCTTTAAATATACATGGTAGCTTGTCAGCCATGGATACAAAGTATATGTCAAGCCAGCTATTCTACATATGTTATTCAGTTTTTTTTTCTTTGTCAGCAGACCCACAGTTAGCAGCTTTCTAGATATAACAGACAGCTGTACCATTGTCAGCCTGAGAGAGATGCATTAGAAATGTATATACTTATTACCAATTATAATACAGTGCTGGATTCATGCGGCCCTGGCCCTGGGTCTCACACACGAGGCCTCTAAACTGTCATCCTCTGATTGTGTTGGAGCCCGTGCAGTTGAATTCATTACAACCAAACCACGCTTAATTTGCCTCCTCCCTCGAGAGCCATTAGCGTCTGTGGCATCAAACTGGCGGAGCGGCGAAAGACGAGTGGCAGGTACGCTCCATCCATCTTCCCTCCCCACAGGGTGAGCCGGGGCTTCCTGCGCACCGCCGCTTTGAGGAGTGTTTGCCACACAAGAGCCCAGCATACTGCATACTGCATGCTGCCGCTGCCACAGGTGCAGTTTGGGTGAATCTCTGAAGACCGCTATCAGCCACTTCGCTCCTTTAGCTCGGCTCGTCAGAGGCACTAACAAGATTGTTTGATTTGACGAGGCAATGTATGCATTGTTCCCAACAGTCAGCACGGGTTGGGAGGTGGTGTTTAATCATTTAAAGCAGTGGTTAAAGCAGCTCAGGAAGGTACGGAATGAATTATGCAGCAAACAAGTGGATGAGAAGAGTCTGAATGTTCTGTTTGGGAATCCTGGGGTTTTGGGATTTTTTTTTTTTTTAAATACGATTCTATCTTTTTTTTCATGGATTCTATTTCCTTAGTAAGAAAAACTGATGCATGTAGTGGCTGAAAAATATTCTCAAAAATAGAATTTCTCTTCCAGAGTCCAATAACTCAGCTTGAAACAGAAGAATGTCAGCGCCCACTTACGGGGAATAACACTGCCAAACGCCACCACCTCTGAGAGAAATTCACTTGTTAACTTGTTGTGCTTACTTCAACAACTTTCACTTAATGAGACTGGGACTGTCTGTCAAAAACGACACGTAGTGCTGTTACAAGTAAAACTACTCTGACAAGGAGATAAACATTTAGGAGGACTGTGTTAACAATATATCAATGACATCAGATATCTTGTTATACTCATAATTTCATTTGCTGAGCTGTTCAGGTGTAGGTCTGGACAGTAGAACATAAGAAAGCAGCAGGTCAAAGCAGGAGGCTTCATCCAGTGTGTGTTCGTAGCCCTCTCCACTGCAGGGTGCATCCTTTCTGCCTTTCTTTCCCCTGTTCTCTGTCCACTTTGGGGAGGTCCTTGAACTAAATTTGGACAGTGCACAGGAGGTGATACCAAAGGCCAGTTGCAGAGACTTTTAGGGGTTGGCAGCATTGATCACGTAGTTGTTAGGATGTATTAGAAATGGGGATGCGACGCACAGCCAAACAGGACAGTGAAAGAATGAAATCAGATTAAAAAATAAAAGGATGAGTGACCCTGATTCTTCATCGGTATATGAATGTGTATCTGCTGCTCCTGTCTGTAAAATAAAACATAAGTAACTATAGCAATGCAGGAAATTACCATGAACCAAAGACTCTATCAGATCCTCCTGCAGAGGCGCTCATGCTAATATGTTGTCATTTTATTATAACTAATAAATTATCTCATACTTGCATAGCTTATTTTACATATTAATGATTGATATTTTAATTCCTGTTTTATTTTTTCTATCTTTGAACACATTTGTACTTGCATGGGAATCCAGTTTGAATGACATTACACACCTGCAAGATGCTAAGATGCTGTTTTGTCTTTCTCTTACGTGTGAGCTCGCACAGTGTGCAAACCTTTTACATTACGTCGGTGGTCTTATTCTGGCTTTTCACTTTGTCACTTCACCTCAGCAGTAATCAACCTCTGAGGAAAGTAGTGGGCTCATTTATTGATTCAAAGGTCTACCAGATGGGAGACACACTCACAAAGACTGGACGTTCACAGATGCAAGGACTTTCACCCAGAATATCTCCGAGCAAAGCACTGTGACAGTCCTTTTCAACAGCACAGGCCACCTTAAATTTGCAAGAGATGAGTGAAGAGCATGGACAGACATGGCAAACAGTGAAACAGAACACCGTTTTGATTCAACCTGACAACCAGAAAGCTTAAAACATTGCCTTTTGACACAAATACCTTCCATCATTTATAATCCAGAGCCTTGAGTGCATGCTATCTGAAAATGATCCAGGCTTCTGGAAGACAAGGACATTTGCCCCTGCTCAGAGAGGCAACTACACTGTGACTCTTTGTTGCAAGATGCCAAACAAAGTGCTGCTTTTATGCTCAAACACTCAAACACACTGATCATTATCTCACACTAAATATATCATTTCTATAGATCTAATAGGCACACACACACACACAGGCATATATATTCATCTATTTCATAAGAAGGCCTTCCGGCTATGCACAGTTGTGCAGAAAAGAGGGACAAGGAAAAAGAGACACCACAAAATGTGTCTAAATTTAGATTGCTCAAAGGAAAAGGCATAATTCTTTTAATTAAGTCAGATCTAATCCATCGAATTGGCCTTCTTTGTTTTCGTCCACCTCCTATGTTACAAGAGATATCCTTCATTGTCTCAAGGTGTGTTGACAGAGGCTCTTAATTCTGTAGGTATTCATGAGGGCACAATCTATCTGCTTCCTTTGCCTCTGGGAAACATACTTTCTGAAGGTTAATAAACAACCCTGCATATCCCAAGCCCTGAGATCATTTATCAGATTGTGATCTCTTACAGACTCTGAGAGTGGCATGCCGTTTTATCATTTTAACAACGACGGCTAAAAGTGCCTCAAGAAGTCTGCCTAATAGGTTATTTTGTTATATGATTTCGTTATCAGATATTTTTTTTCCCTTGCTAGTCTGGTCTAGGTCACTGTGTAGTAGCTGCCCTGAATCCCTAATGAATACTCACATTAATGTCCCCGGAGCAGGAAAAGAAATAATAGGGTCCTCCCTGGGCAGTAGTGCTACCCATGTCCCATCTATTTCTATGGCACAAGCTGTGGCCATGCTATTTTTTCCTGTGTTACTGTAGCCCGGCTTTGTTCAATCTATTTGTGTGACTGATTCAGAGGCCCTATCTCTCCCAGCAGCTCATGTTAGTGTGTTTACCTCAATCTGTTTGACAGCTGTCACTCTCATTCTCAGAGTCCCCGAGAAGCAGCAGAAGCAGTCGTTCCCTTATAATTCTGTTTGGTGTATTTCTGGTTATAATGGGATGCAAGGGTGGGACACAATGGTGGCTGGAGTCAAAATTGGTCAAAAGTTCAATTGTGCTGTGCGCATGTCCTTCACAAATTCTTAACTAAAAGTAATACAAAATAGTATGATAATTTTCTATCCACTGGGTTTGGTAAAGGAAATGATGTTTAACTAATGGAGACAAATGAAAAATCCTGTGAAAGCAGAGAGCATGCAATCATCAGGCAATGGAAAGTCAGGAAGTCAGTGTGAAAAAACTGTGATTCCATGTTGTCAATAAGTCATTTTGAGAGTTAATAGTAATACTAATAACTTTATTTATATAGCACCTTTAAAAACAGTTGTCACTAGATTTAGTATCTAAAAATTCCTCCTTCTCAGACGAGGACAGTAGTTTCCCCGTTACTAGTACGAGTGTAGCTGATCTAAGCTACACACGTTCCCGAGTTACTTTTGTGAAGAGAAGCTTGGGGAATGACTTACATCATGTATCTTCCTTGTGTGTGTGTGTGTGTTTGTGTGTGGGTGGCTCAGGTTGTTTGGCGTAACAGGGAACTGCGCAGCTTGCAGCAAACTAATTCCAGCCTTCGAGATGGTCATGAGGGCCAAGGAGAATGTCTACCACCTGGACTGCTTTGCATGCCAGCTCTGCAATCAGAGGTGAGTGATTGGACCACACTTCTGCTACTCTCCCTTACCCACATCTAGGCAGATGGCTGGGGAAGCAAGTTTGCAGCATAGTGAATCCCAAGTGCTGTTGATAGTTGAAGAAAGATCCCACATTAGAGATTTATCACTCTAACCAGTGACTAAGTAGACACATCTGGGGCCATGGGGACACCTGCTGGACCCGGCACAGCGATTATAAACCTGCACTACTTTTGTACGGTGTCAGCCTAGAGCTACAGGTGCAGTTACAGCCATACGTATGCTTCCAATCAGTCTTCATTACTGAGTCTCCACCTGTATCCTGTAGACGGGATGTGATCAGAGATTCCAGGACACTGGTTCTTACCACAGCACCAAAGTAGAGGGGGCAATTTGGAGGCGTTGAATATAAAGATGACAGAAAGAGCCTTCTTTAATGAACTCCAGTGCCGCCTCCACTTAACCTCTACTGTACCTCTACAATGACTTCACTATGTACACTGGTAGAGTTTTAATGCAATTGAATACAACAGTCACTCAGTGGTATGTGTTGAATTGTAATAGTTTAAGTGGTTCTAATGTTTTGTTTTTTCTGTTTTAATTCCCATGTGTAACCTGTGCCCTCATAAATTACACTCCCTGTACAGGAGAGAAACTGTAAGGTGACTGTGAGGGCCGATTGTGAAAGTGCTCCAAGTTGCTAATGCATCAACCAGACTCAATACCTCACGGACTTCCTGTTCACAGATACTGACAGCTGTGTTTGATGCACCATTTGAAAGGTGTACTGCTAGTTTACACACTGGTCTCTGCAGTGATATCCAAATCTTTTTGTGATCCGACTCTCCTTCAAATGAACTAATTCATGTCACTCTGTCCAGCCATGTCAAAAGGCAACACTGTCCATACCAAAAGCCTGCTTTCATAGTGTCCTCCTGACTGCATCTGAGCAAGAATCAGAGTCTTTTGAATGTCTGTTGTACAGAAAGAGATGGTGGAGGGTACATTCAGAAAGTCTTGCATCAAGAGCATTGTGCAAAGCGATACAAGTAGTAGTAAACATGATAAGTGACAGAATTAGTTCGAAATAATGCCTTCAAATGTAGCCGGAGAGGTTCAGACACATCAGAAGAATCCATGTGTCCAGACAGGAGCCATGTTACTATGATGAAATAGTGTAGGGACTTTCTAAGAACAGTTTTGTTTAATGAACACACCATAATGTAATCAAAGATTGTTTTGTTTTTGAAAGAAACACTAAATAGGAAATCACAGGGGAATGTCAGGAAGGTTAAGATGAGATAAGATATGACAAGATAAGATAAGACAAGATAATACTTTATTGATCCCACAATGGGGAAATCCCTTTGTTACAGCAGCAGTCCACAAAAAAGCACACAATAATAAGACAGTAGACATGAAATAAAAAGAAGAAATGTGCAAATATACATGATTTAAGGAAATAAATATAGAGTGAGTGATCATGATATAAATATAAATAGAATAAAAATATTGCAGGTGCACATGAATGTTTGCAACTTAAAGTGACCAATCGTTTAAAGTGACCAGTATGATAAAAATATGAAAGTACTTAAGAGTATTATGAAATAAAAAAATATGTATTTATATATAGAAATGTAAAGTGACCTGTTCAAAACAATTTTGCAATGTAAAACACTACTAGGATGTTACGTGTTCCGGGGTTCCTGAATTTCTCTCATCTCTTTTCCCAAACTCAGCTTTGCTGCAGACATGTAGACACAAGCACCAGCACACAGCTACACACACACACACACAAACCAGACACATTGTGCATGCTAAAGGCAAAGGACCTGGTTACACACAATTAGCACTCGGTTATTGTCTTGCCACTTCAGCTGGCTGCACCAGACAGCCTCTCCTAATGGAAGAAGTCAGCTAATCTTCATCAGCCAGGCCCAGGCAGGCCAACTCTGCTCTCCCACATTAAAACCTATTTAAGCGCGAGCAAATCTTTCTTTTTATATTAGGCCAGTTGATGAACTGTTGAATAAAATCGACGTCAGTGTGTTTCACATGGTCCGCTGTGGCCTTGCAAGCAACATTCATATGCCCATCACAGTTTCACCAGGGCCTGGCCAAGATTTATGTTGTGGCACCGGCTTTAATTGAAGCTGTTCCTCAGCTCTGACTTTTTGTTTTCCATTTTGTTTACTTACATTGGTCGAGCTGTTGGGGGAGAGATCAGAATCAGAATCAAATGTGTACACATACAATGAAACTGACTCCAGTTTTACATTTTTCCAAGTGTACTTACATAGAAATAGACGTACAAAATTAGAATACAAAATTTAAAATTAAGATGCAGAATGGTTAAGAATAAAGAATGGTCAAGATAGTACATTATAATCCCCATTGGTCAACACCATTAAAGCACACACCATAGTGGCTGTTTTAAGTCAACTGTCACAATCAGTCCGTTTGGAGTGGCTGTAACTGAAACAACTGATATCACTTTAATTTGATAAGTGTGTAAACTTTGATATCGTACTTTAATGCACAAATGATTTTAATTGTTATCCCCCCTTCCTGCAAACATGACACTTCAGTCAAGTCAGCCCATTAGCAGGCTGTCAATCCATTTTGGAGTTTTATGCTGCAGCGAGATTTAATCTCTGAAGTCATAAACCTAACATTTCCGACAGAATTAATTGATATCTGACTTATAGAAGATTTTGAATTCAGATCAGGTTTCATTTATTCTCAGTGAAGACCAAAAAACATGACTAAATATGGCTCATCTAAATGGGTTTCTCAACATTAATATCCAGACAAATAGAATGACCTTTCACAAATTTCCTCAGCTTCAGACTGAGATCTATCAGCAAATCTCACCCAATGTTTCTTGAATAGCTTCTCAGCATCATTTTGCAGCTGGTCTGGAAACAGGCTCCTGCTCTTTGTCTGGGATACCGATCTGCTGCCTTGTCCATCTACACCAGCTCTGTCCCCTCTCGTTTTCCCAAACTCAAACAAACATGAAAGCTCCTATTGAATCCCTCCCCCCATGGGCCATTCAATAAAGCAATCTAATCCATTTTACGAATGGCCTGGAGATTTCTCTGTGGAACGTCGTCAAATGTGAAATCTGATAAACAGAGCAGGCGATCGCAAGGTCAGCAGGGGTCACGCAGAGTAATTATCCATTGCTCCTGCAGGTCAGCCGCAGCCAATGGTGGTGTTTTAAGGTTGAATTGCTACAATCAAGTACGAACACACAATCACCCCATCACAAACACATGTACTCGCTCATGCATCAGCCCACGCCATCAGTTGCTTTGTGGATACATCCACCCTACTGTATCCCACAGAGCAAGGGCAGGGAACTCAAAGCCAGTGATTATTCTGATTTCATCAGGGAGTCACTGTAGGACTCTAATGGTCATGGCCATGCTCAGCTATTAAGGACTTTGCTTACGTTAGTTACTTACGGCAGTTAGTGCAGGGCAGAGATACAAAGACAGGCCAGTTAGCTGAGAGTGGACATGTTACTGTGATCATGGCCTGCGACCGCTTTCTTGTTCTTTGTCAACATCACCATCTAATTGGCAGCAATCTCTTGCTTGCCACGAAAGGAGCATTGAGAGCTGATCCTGCTTCAGGAATAATATAAATGGGAAAGCCTCACCAGTTATCTGACTTGTCTATCTGCCAGAGAGCAAAAGCCTTTTTCCCCTCTTTCTTCGCTCTGTGCATGAATTTGAAATGGTTTCAAGCTGAGGGGAGTGAATAGCTCCTGTCCCTGGTCTATCAGTGAAAATATAGGATCCTACATTGGCTCTGATTGCTCATGTCTGCACCCAATGTGGCCTTACTCTGTTAAACTGGACATAAATCTACCATCGTGACCTTCCCACCAGCCAGACCTGTTATTTTCCTTACCTGAGCTGGGGAAAGGGGGCACCATCGTGGTCTTAGTGCCGAAGGGATGTGGGGCTGGTTCTGAGGAGAGAGGAGGCGCTGGTGAGGGTGGAGGGGGGGGTTGGAATAAGAACGGAGATATGAGACTCCATCCAGCAAGCAGTTAGCCACAGATCAGCCCTGGGGGACAGCTAATCGATGGGGCTGTCGTCCAGCCTCATCATCTAGCCAGTGCCGGCCCAATTTCCCCCTGATGAGCTGGAGGCCACAGTCTAGGGAGGCTGGAGGAAGGTTAGAGTAGAAGGGAGCAGGATGGGTGACAGTGCAGAGGAAGGTCAGTGCTGATAAGGGAGGATGCTCCACACTGGAGCTTTGGAAGGAGAGACTGACGCCACTTGGGTTCAGCACAACTTAGCTCAGCCACTGGTGCTTGTATGTTTTGAGTTAGGCTTGTTAGACAGCGGCCTAATAGCCAATAAGGGACACAGTTGTCACTTTGTGTATGATTGGTGTTGAGAACTCAGATCCTGTGCAGCCAGCCTACTAGAGAACACAATTTAACTGCCCAACACTGCACTGTTGGAGGAGGGAAAAGAATCAAAATTTAAAGAAAAAATGACAGATTTCATACAAATAAGTGTCAGTTTTTCTCCCCTCATGGATATGAGAGAACAGCATTTCAACCAACAGCCAGTACACACATTTTCATCCTAGCTGTGTACAATTACAGGACACATCCTTGAGGGTCTATATTTTAAGACTGAACTCATCATGACGTGTTGAAATGTGCACATCACTAGCTTTTTCAGGGGTTGTGTATTAAGTATAAGGGGATATCCTTGCCAAATCATTATTTTGGGTGCTGACACAACTAACACCTAATAACACCAGAAAGTGGCACAGCAAAATTTAGACAAGCATCCACAAGTTTGGTGATGCACTTTAACTTGGTGATGCACGTTGACTTGGCTTTAAAAATTTGAGGCATGTGATTGCCTCAAAGCCAAACATTTTAACCCAAGAAAGCTCAGAATGTGTCTCATTCACTAATAACCACATAATGCACTATATCCATTAAAAGTTTATTTTCGTGAATGTTTGTTATTGACATATACATAGGCCTACAAAACATTCACTGTACCAGGGCAGGCCAGCACCACATTTACAAACGACTAAGGTTAATCACATTACTCAAATCTGTTGAATATCAATAAGATATATGATAATAATATATACTGACATATGTATATAAGCCTCAACTTGCCAAAATCCACCATACAAAAAAAAATTGACAAAGAGAGAATTTGGTGAAGCCTTTTTACCATAATTGCAGTCAGCAGTCAAACTCATATTCAATCATGAACAGTCAGAAAATGTTAAACAGAGAAGATGGCAATGACTGAAGATAACTTACCCAATGGTGAGGAGAGGGCCCCTTTAGTCAGATACAGACCATGAGATCAAGGTAGTATTTGTACCATTCTTTCTTGCCTCATGACTGCCTGCAGACAATGACACATTCCTTTTGTGGAGTTTATATTCCAGCAGAGCAGGGTCATATTAAACTGGATGGTGCAACACAGCTAATACGATGGCTTCCTCCATTTGTGGCCACATTGTTTGATTAACAATTGATTTTTCAGTGGTACAGTACAGAAACCTGACTATGAGTGCTAAGCAACATAGATGAAAAAATAAAAAATAAAAGACGAGTGTTTTAAAACACAGTCACAGTGGACATAGAGCAGCAAAGATAAAGACAAAATAAGTAAAAATGTCAATCTCTCCTTTTCCAGATGTGGAATTATATTTTCTACATTACATTCCCCAAAGAACAACTCATCTTCAATGTGTCCTTGTGCTGCTGCTGTCTGATTGCCCAGCAGCAATCTGCCAGAGAAGATTTACAACATGCTGTTACAATTAAGCATCAGTGTCATAGGGCCAAGTGTTTCTGAACCTGTATGCATCCTAACAGTAATTAGATTTGCTGCAGTTGAGACTATTTTCTTTCTTTGACAATCTCCCCATTTCTTCATTTGAGTGGAAAGTGAATACTCTAGTTAACACGGGCCTCGGAGGCAAATTGCTGGCATCGCAATACATCTTTTAAGTGTGTGCCTGTGGAAGCCATTCTTTCTCTTCCTCCTACAACAAGAGGTCTCCAAAGACTCATTAGTCACAGTCACCTCTAAGTAAAGGAAGGAAGATGGAAGGAAGACAGTGAAGGCAGTGCAGACAGAGGAAGAGAGCAGAAGCTGACTCGAAACCATGGTATGATTGCAAATGATAACATGGATGTAACTGTATTGAAATTATACTTGTAACATTAAGAGAGAGCTTTAATAAAGGTTGAGGTTTAGTTAGGTCCTATGATGAGCTCACACAGTAACATGTGTTAAAGGTACAGATGGGCGGCAAAATTAGGATTAAACCTGAACCTGTGGAGGATCAAAATAATGAAAGCAGATGGTTCTGTTTGGGGCATGGGGCTTCATGAACGCTTTGAGTGTGGGAATCATGTGAATCATGTGAATCATGTGATCTTGACAGATCTCAACCTAATTGAACATCAGTTTCAGATTTTGGGGCAGCATGGTACTGTAAGGCGTCAGTATGCTTTAGGTGAGCTTGTTCATAGACTGTGTCATCTGAAAACCTCTAAAGGTCAAAATTGTACATGAGCATATGTTAAGAATGACCAAAGTATGGGAATGTGTGTGAAAAGCCTGCCATCATGCTACAGGATCAAGACATGTTACAACTGGAAACAACGCTGCACACGGCCTCTCCTTAAAGGAGCCAAAGGGCATTTAGAATAGCCAGACCTCTAAACTGCTGCCTATATCTTCAGCTCTCTTAGCAGATGGGAGTAAAGATGGGCATGCCACCATCCTTTATTTTCCAGAGCCAGAAAAGCCAGAAAATCTCCATCCATGGAGACAATACAACCATGGTAAAGTAAGGGTGGCAGGATTTTCACCTATGTAGGTTTTTGTACATCAACTCACTTTAAATCTGTCCAATGATTTCAGTGTTTCTTCCACATATGTACTGATGTCGAGCAGGAAGTCCTTTCAACTGCCATGGAACACAATCTTTTTCCACTGAGAGCTGGGCTGAAGTCAGCTCATCAGATCATGGTGAAACAGGCTCCATTGGCGGTTTTCTAGACTAATATTAGCTAATACACGAAATTATTGCCCTTGTTTATTAGATCAGAAATAAACCAGCTCATACTCAAATTCTTACTGAACGTTCAGTTGCTGCAGACCAATTATCAGCATTATCTTTTAAGAGAGAGATATGTAGAGGATGGGATGCACTCTGCAATTGTTTTTAAGGAAGTACAAATACTAGGGCAACACAAGGTCCTTTTATTAGACACGCTTGTGATGCGCCCAGTGCAATATCCTCATCATAATTGGTGCACAGATGTCACATATGCTGTTGACATTTAACCGAGCAGAAACAATTTAGCTGTGTGAAATAAGTTGAGGGCAGGGACAAGAGCTGTGTGAGCAGGGTTAGGAGGAGGACAAGAGGTAGACTCAGTGCTACAAGTAGACAGAGGGGGTAAAAAATGAAGGCAGGTGAAGTTAAAGTGGGAGTGGTCTCAGTAAAGACACATATTAACAGATTCTGAGATGGACAGATGTTTTTAGTACAGGTGGATGAAACCATTACTTGAACCACAGCTCTGCCTCAATCATTCTACAACACCCCAGGTGAATGGATATTAGTGGTCTATCTTTAGTTTGGTAATAAAGGTTTGCAAGCATCTTGGCATTACAGTAGATATTTAAAAAACTGCATTGCAGGCAGCTAAACTTTTTTTTATCTAGTGAACAAATATTGAATCTTGAGTTGCTGGTTTATGGGATCACGCTGTGCAGTTTATGAAAGAAAGCCAAAAGATCAGAACTCCGACCCAATCTCATAGTCAGTCATTGTTGAGACAAAAGCAACGGTTCCCTGTGTCAAGTCTCCAGTCAAAGCTATCTTCAGGCAGTAAGAGAAACAGACAAGAATGCATTTAAAGGAATGGTCTCCAAAGTGTGTGTGAGTGTGTGTGCCCTTTGTCTGTTCACTCGTCTCCTCCCTCCTCAGGGTTGTCGCTACCACTGAACAGCAAGGTCATGTCCTCAGTGTTGTGTCTGGAAATGTGGGAGTTTTAATGATCTGAGGCGGACTTTATGTTCTACAACTACACACACATCACACTGTTTGTTTTTTTTGTTGTTTGTTTGTTTTTACAAATTAGATTTTTCAGATGATCACAATATAATGGTAAGGTGAAAGGAGAAAACACACAAGTTTGTGTTTGTCAGCTATGACTGTGATAATATTCATCTTTTAAGAAAAACGCTGATGAGGCGGTGGTGATTTTATGTGCGAATTCTCCAATACTGTCTCTTTGTGTGTGTGCTGGGCATCAATAGATGTAGCTTTAAAAGTGCGTCCTGATTGGATGCTCCTGAATTTACTTGGATGACCGTGAAATCAGCTGCTGTCTGCACTGTACGGGTGACTAACAGAACATTTGGCTTTGTTTCCAGAAACACACCATTCTCACATTTTGAGGTGTTTTGTGCCAGTACCTAGGTATATTTGAATCCTGATAATTGGTCCCAAATGGATGTAACAAATCATGCTCTCAATCTGCCCTGCAGCCCTGAATAAATGCTGCGAACCAGGCCGTGCTCATCAGGTGCCTCGTGAGCTCCATCCGCTGCATGCAGCTCCTAGCACTGAGCTCAGTAGTCTGAACATCCAGGGAAGTGAAAGGAGGCAGGGCTCACTGTCCCCTTCCCCCCACCCCAGCTCCGCCTCCCCCGTGGTAAACACTGGCACCGCTGCTTGCCGACCTTGTCCAACCTGCACATTGAGGGAGATAAGCGGCCCTCAGGACAATACAGTGAGAGTTACTGCCCTTACCCGTTCAACATAATCTCCACTTGGCGCTGTGCTGAAAGGTCAAGCGCAACTGTGGCCCCCTCTGGCTGGAGCAGGACAGAGCTGCCGAGGTCGGTGGGGGTTTCTGTAACAGCTGCAGGTGGAAAGGAACCCCTGCCTGAATAAAGAGATAATTCCATTCGTATATACCAGAGCCCCCCTCAACTCACATCAACCCCTAAGCCCTGCATATCCCCCATCTCCCCTTCTAATTAAGTTGACTGTTTCCTAGAGGGGAGGGGGGTGTTGGAACGGAGGTTACAGTGGCTAAAGAAGAGATTTTTTTACTATAGTCAGGAAGCCAGTAGTGCTGCAGCTGGCGAGGCCTACAAGCCTGCAGCTCAGTACTAATGATGAGATTCTTGCTTTGATGCTTATGTAAACCCCTCTTCTCCTTTGTCTCTTTGTGTGGTGCAGGTTTTGTGTGGGAGACAAATTTTTCCTGAAGAACAACATGATCCTGTGCCAGACAGACTATGAGGAGGGGCTGATGAAGGAGGGCTACGTTCCCCAGGTCCGCTGACCCTCATAGGCCAACGAGGAGGAGGAGGATGAAGGAGACTGTAGGAGAGCTTGTAATCACACAACAAAAAGCACTATTGCCTCCTGTCCAGCTCCTGTCCCCCACATGTACATAACTAAGCAAGCCTCCCTGGGAGGGGACACACTGCTGTACAGAATAGCCATAGAGACTCCAGTGTGGCAGGGAAAGGCCTGGGAAGCCTACAACAAACTACAATTATAAAAAAAAAAAAATAGTTTGTCCATTTCTTTGTTTGTAACTTATGGATGCTGCCTCTTTTCTCCTGGCCAACAAACACCTGCCTCAGAGCAACGCGTCACCAACAGCCGTTCCTGTTGTTGAAAGAAAATAAATTAACCCACCCCAAAAACAACTTCCTGTTCATCTTATCTGACAAGGACAGTGTTCCCAACTGACTGCACAGTCCAACAACTTTTACTTGAATCTAAAATACACTGAGGTATTGTTAATCAATGTAATTTTGAAATAAAGACCTTTTTACTATATGATATCAGATTAAAACCACAGTGAATGTAAACTGAAGAGAAAATACTTCTGATGACTGATTTGTTGCTGTGTGTGTGTGTGTGTGTGTGTGTGTGTGTGTGTGTGGGTTGAGGACCTCAGTCTTCTAGTCTCACAAGACCTGGTTCATATAGTCCTTTCATAATCTGAAGATTCCAAAATGCATCATACAAAGTATCAACATGCTTCCATCAAACAGCTGTATTGTCTAACAGATGGAGAACAAGAGCTTTTCACTGGATGGATGAAATTTCTCACACAATCACTGAGCCTACAGAAATGTATCTGACACCACCTACTACGTCAGCAGGAGACATTGGAGCCACTGTTGACCCTTGAAGACAAGTGTCACGTAGGTCTTAGGTCTGAAATGGTCTCATAGCACCAAGCACACTGTGACTGGCTGTTTTGGATGTCAATGAAAAGACCTTTCCTGGTCAAAGTAAGCAGCTTGAATACAATGAAGCTGCATTGATCAATATTTGTTTTTATATTAATAATGGATACAGTGACTTTTAAAGGCAACTCTGCTAGGGATGAAGAGACAGAGAATCATGACCTGACGTTCTGAAGGAAGGAAGTGTTTAGGTCTGCTTTGGTCTCCACCAATTCCTGTGAGATATATCTGGCTCTGTAGCTGCTAAACAGAGAGTGATTATGGAACGTCCATGAATGAGGTGACACAACTACAATATCATGCTCGTGTTACTCTGTGACTGCTAGATGTTACATCTGTTTGACAACAACTTTGGTTTAAGTGATAATATAGTATGTCAGATGTTATATTTTCAGCTTGTGCCACTGCCCCCAAGTGGCCACAAAATTATTTAAAGCATCTCTAAACACAATGGACCAGATTTAATGCCAGTAGAACTCCTGGATGTGTGAGAATGTCTTCAGGAGTCAGTTCAGTTCTTGAAATGCATTCTGTCAGAGCTACTTTCAACAGCGTTTGGGCAGCCTGGATTCAGACTGTGACTCCAGGCACGCACATTCTTGTGAAGGAAGGTTTTTTTTTTTTTTTTATGGAGACAGTCTTTCTATTTATTAAACTGAAATGTGGGGAAATGCTTGTGGAGGCAGGTTATTGTAGCGGTTATAGGGATTTAGGGATCAGTCGGGATGGTGGGGGTTGGTTACTTTTTGTATACTATTTATTTGATAAGCATTCAGTGCATAGTCTGTTGTCCAAAATTTGGCATAGTTTGACATGCTCGAATCCACTTGATGATTTCTCAGTTACCATTCGCCTTATGTTGAGGATGGCTGTGTAATTTTCAACACAGCTTAGGGTTCAGTTAACTGCACTCTGCAGCAAGTCAGTCACCTTAAGACCCGGTCATCTTGGTCACAAAGGCTTCCTGCTACAGAGGACTTTTTCTGCTGAGAAGAAAACAAATATTTGATCTTTCAGTATTAAATATCAACATTTGAGCATGTGCAACAATGCTCAGTGACATTTCTTAGCTGGAAAAGAAAACACCCTTCTTTAACCTGTAAATTGTGAATGTACATAAAAGAAATATTCATTTTTGCTTGCTATTGTACAATGATTTCTTTTTATGTGTCATCCAGCATGAGATGTTTATTTTTAGGACAACGCTTGTAAATACTGTAATTGTAATAATTTTAAGCACAAATGTAATACAGTTTTATTGTGTTACCAGTGAGTGTGGTGTCTTTTTCTTGTTCCTTAAGGTTATTTCAATAGATGTCAAACTGAGATTTATAACTGAGGTAAGTTTACACCTTCATACTTTACATATCCATTTATAAGTCACTGTGTTTGCTCAAGCAAATAAGGTTAAGTATCTAGCTCAAGGGCAAAGCATTAGATGTAAAGCAGCCACCAGAAAGAGCCTGTTCCCTGTCCATTACCCTAACCAGCAGAGCATGTTGCAGCCTATGATATATGATTGATCTAAAGTGCAATCATTTCCCCAGTTTGTTGTCTTTGCTGCTTGTAAAATGCCCTTTTCAGTTTTGTTCTGATGAAAGGGAGCTTACAAAACCTCAGAGTAAAGAGCTCTGGTTGCAGGGTTGAGACTTCCCATTCAAATGAGATCCATCTTTTGTTCAGCTTCAAAAATACAATAGGCTTCATTTTTTAGAGGAAAATGTGGATTTACTATGTTAGTACAGTCATATGTCAAACATGGAACAAGAGAAAAAACAAAGCTTCATTCATTCCTCAGCAGCTTTCGAGAGGGGGTGCCAGCCATCTACTTGTGGGTTGTTTCAACTAATTACCTGGAATTCAATTTAGAATAATCTGGAATGTCGAGGTAAAACATTTGGATTAAAGTTATTGCGCTAATTAGTGAGGAGCTTCTAAAGTGCCCTGTGAAGTTTGTCGACACAATGCTTACATCACATTACAGAGCGTAATATCCAGGCCAATTAAACTAATTGAATTTCCTTATCCAAGCTGTTGAAAGTCCTTTAGTGGATGAAAACACTCAGACTAGATGGAGATTACAGCCTAGTCAAATTAAAAGAAAGTGTGGCAACCACAGGGAGAATTCTCACTAATAGCAAGCATGTGTCTTGTTATTAGAGCTCAGCCACTCTGATGAGAGATGTTAACCCCTGAATCCAGACAATCCTGATAATGTGGCATGATTACTGCTATGTTGTCTGGTGTCAGAAGGATGACGCAACACAATCTGATGGCTGTCTGCACCTTTATGACATACTACTATATGCAGATGAAGGAGGGTCATGTTTCTTTATCCATTTTAACACAAAGATTGCACAATGTTGCCATAACGATGAATCAAACAACACTGGGATAATATCACCCCAGTGTGCGATTTTAGATAGTATGCCAGCATTGCAGGAGAAGGATGTGGCACGATGGTTATAACGTTTACAACACAACAGCTTGTGTCACACATGCCACTTCAACATATAATGTAAACATAACCACAAACAGAGGCAATATCAATCATTGACTGCCCCTGTATGGAGGTTAACCATGGTCACATCCATGTCATTGTATGCAGGACATGTTACACACTGAGCGAGTTGACTCTTTTACAGCCTCTGCTGCCAGCTCAGAGACAGAAAACAACGCTGACACCAAGTAATCTGCTAAGACTGTGTCGTCTGCAAATTTCAAGAAATACCTGTCAGTGTGGTGACTCCTGCAGTCATTTGTATATAAGATGAACAATAAAGGGGGCAGGACACACTGCTGTGGTGAACCTGTAGAAGTCAACTTCTTCTGGGATAAGACACTGTTTACCCTGACTGACTGAGGCCTACCTATTAAAAAGTCTGTGAGCCATTTCACCATTCCAAGATCAAGACTGAAAAAGGACATTTGTGGTGTAAAATGAGTGCCTGAATTGTATAAAAGGCTGAGGAGAAATCTGCAAATAAAAGTCTAACATGGGTTTTCTTACCCTCAAGATGCTTGTAAAGGAAGTTAAATAGAGTGGTGGTAGCATCCTTCACTCCTCTAGTTGGCCGATAAGCAAATTGAATCGGATCAAGCAACTCCTGATCTTTGTTCATCAGAAATGTCTTGATCAATCGCTAAAAATTCTTCAAAACCAGTGGTCTAAAATCATTCAGCTCTTTGGGTGATTGACCACAGGTACTACAAGGGACTCCTCCCACAGTAAGGGGACCTTCCCCTGAGTAAGAGATGGATTAAATATGTCACTGAAAACACAATCACATAGTTGTTCTGCACAGACTTTTAAGACCAGAGAGGCCCCAATTAAAATTCTAGTACTGACAAAAACTAATATGACACTAAGAACCTGATTTACTAAAATCCCAGATAAGGGGCACTAAATTGCTTGCGCGCGCTAACAGATTGCACACGCTGTTGGTTTGCAGGTCTACTAAGATTGCTCAGGCAAATGACAACAGGAGCAAACGTGGTAGAGACCACCCTATTTAAATGAGGTTTTTGCGTGTGCTACTAGTTTTCACCACGGAGAACACCGACATTGATACTGAATTGCTAAACTATATCACATTGATATCGACACTCGTGCCATCATTCTGCACACCGGACAGACGGTCAGCGGGAGGAGATGAATGCGCGTTACGCACTGGAAGACCCAGCACAACCTGCGAAAACAGAGAAACCGCTCTGATGTCAAAACATGTTGACGCGAGCAGAAAAGACTCATTCTCTCCGTCGCCTTTTGTTGTGCCAATGCCTCCTCCTTGTTACAACAGACAGACAGACAGCGCCACAATGGGTAATGAGGCGGAGAAGGCAATACACCTCAAAAATCAGGTAGACAACAACGGAAAGAAACTAAGAGATGAGAAAGAAGCAAAGGGCCGACAGTACGTCACGCAGTATTTCAAAAAGCAAGGTGGGTTTGTTAGTGGTTCATGTGGTGGAAAGCTATGGAATAAATTAATAATAAAAATTAACTTTGTCCGTGGTCTATGAGCTAGCTCACTTCTCTGTTAGCTCTTATTTCTGAAGAAAATTCTGGATTTTTACATTTCACTGTTGTTTTAGTTAAATAATTAATGGAGTCAAACGTTTTGCAAGCCATCAGCCCCCAATTCCACCTGCAATACACAATACACACAGAAGATATACAAGATTAATTTATTATTATGGAAAAGATTAATTAAAATCATATTCAGAAGATTAAATAGATTAACGACCACATAGCCTCACTGTGAGTCTGTAGTTTTGGAGATGAATTAGACCTACAGGAAAGAGACAGTGAGCAGTGGTGGATTGTTAGTGAAAATCGCATTTTCTTATGTTATTTTTGGTCAAATCACTGAAAGCACCTTTAAGTAAAACAAAATGGTGGGAGGCCACTTGAAACGCCGACTATGCTATTACAAATAGTTATATTATAGTAAATACTAAATTTATGTATGTCACGTACACTCTACAGAACCAAAGAGTATCAGTGTTGCAGCAAATTAATCTAAATGAATTCCATTGTATTGAGAGTGCTCAGTGTTTCCCCTACCTGTCAACTCTCATGTTCTTTTTTTGACAAATATAGGAATGATCGTCAAAAATACCATCAAAATGCATAGTTTTATGTAAAATAGCATAAATATTTTGCGCCAGCCTCCCAGCCAGCTGTGTTAGCAGTCCAATAACAATTTTTGTCATGGGGCCCAAAATCACTAGTATAGCAGTGCCCCTGTGGTGAAGCTTGAGACGTTTCAACCTCTGTCCTCCTCGCCGTCCTCGTTTCCACGTCTTGAATTTTCCTTTTATCCCAATTTGGATTAATGAATCCCTGGGACTGATGGAAGATATCCACTGTTGAACGGCCTTCAGCAAATTATGTCCATGCTGATGATGATCTCCCAGATTTAGCTCCAGAGTACTGGATCCTGCCTGTCTGCCCGAGGCGAGGATCACACAGACACTGAACTGCAGCAAACAATGCCCATAATAATGAAATAGGAAAGCTACATGTTTTGAAAAGAGCAAGCTTCAAGGTGTGAGGGTCGAAGACATTTAAAACAACGCAAAGACGATAAAAACAGGACAGACCACACAGCCACTGCCTGTCGCCACAGTACGTCTCTCACAATGAGACATGGAATTATTATTTTAATTCCAGAGTTGTGTTCAAAATCATCCACTCACTCCTTATTCCCTACATCATGTATATGATATATGATATAGTGCACTTCCCTACATCAGTGCACTACATCATATACACGATGTAGGGAACGACGAGAGGAGAATTCGGACACAAAATTTCTGAACGTAGTTAAGTTCGCAGATGCGCACATTAAGACGGAGTTAGTTGGCACGGCCAACTCCTCCGCTCCTTCTTCTTCTTCTCCTCTGCTAAAACAAGACCGCATTGCATTGTGGGACACAGGAGTACAATGCAGTGCACATCGCTTACTCACTCAATTTTGCGGTGCATTATGGGTATTTTATCATTCACTACATAGTGGATGAAATTGACCATGGAGAATTCGAACAACACTAGAACACAGCGAACACACTATAAGCTATAGTGCACTACATCCATGATAGGGACGATTTCGAACACAGCTCAGGAGATCCTACTATTCTACTCTTAGGAACTCACTAACAAACCTGCATTTTCACTTGCCATATTCAAACAGGGATTTTAAGTCTAGCCGCAGAAACACAACTTTATAGGAAGATCAGTTCTCAACTGCAAGCAGGTATGAGAACGATCCAACCCCTTGAGGCCCCACGTAGCCAGCACTGGTTTAACCTAAAGCAATTGCGTAATTGTCGGCATTGCGTAAGCAGCATCCTCTCTCTGAGAGGGGCGTGTAGTGTGGACAGACGGAGCTCATTAGCATTTAAAGGGGCAGGCACAGAAACAGCCTGTTCTCAGTAGAGCTCACTTGAGCGACT
>JBCAUF010000085.1:20867406-20883757 GCA_038406115.1 Haemulon aurolineatum
TCACTGTACAGATTGTAAAGCCCTCCGAGGCAAACGTGTTTTGTGAATTTGGGCTATACAAATAAAATTTGATTTGAATTTGATGATCTGATTTAACCTGTCCACACAAATGTACCACATAAACATTCAAGTTCAACACGAATAACATAGTAACATAGTACTTTTTGATACATCCTAATGTAGATTCAGACCTCATCATCAAAAGAGATTAGAGAACCCTGTAAATATTTCTGGCTTCTTTTGTTGCAGGTATGACTTCTGTTGTTCTTTGACAAGTCAAGGATATGCTAGCTATGGAACACATATGTATCGTTTCAGGGTTACAATGCTTTTTCCACCAAGCACATAAGGTGTTAATGGGAACATGTCAGACAGCTCTGTAGGCTCTAGCACTTTCACAGTGCTTGTTTTCTCAAGGATAAAGCTCCTGAGATGTTCAACTGACCAAGATATCAAGCTTTTCACAATGAATAGAAGTGTGCCCTTCACAACAACTATTTGGATTAACTCTCCAAAATCTGTGAGACCACCTGTTGATCCATGAGTCAGAACCATTCCAACTGCATACTTTGTGCCACTGTACACCACATTGTTGGCTATTTGGATATGCATCTCAGTTGGGAATTTATCTTGTAGTGCTTTCTGGATGTCTTCTCTTAGCACAGCAACATCTACAGTTGACAGTTGTGTGGCCTGCAACACAGGTCTCACAACACTTGGATCATGTTGGTTGTATGCAATCATCAGTTGATGCTTCATAGCCATTGATAGCAGAATGTTTCGAAAGCTATGATTGTGCCGGACAATACGCTTAAAAAGGCTATGTTTAGCCTCAAAACGCATAGTCTAGAGGAACACAAGCTGGGGGTAATGCTCCAGGAAGTGGTGTTTGGGGATAAGTTTTTCCTGGGGGAAAACCTGGAGAAGCCTATGTTTATGTTCAGAGATCTTACTGTCAAGGTAACGTATGCTCTCTTCTGTGTGAACATGACTTACAACAAGTTCGACAATGTCTTTCAGCACCAGAAGTACTTCCCAAGCTGGTTCACCCACAGGGATTTTTGATCCAATTATGAGGGGTAGGAATCGCAACAATGACCAGTTCTCATGGGCGTTCCCTCCGACGCTTTTCTTAGCTGCAAAAATTTAGAGGGACCTGCTGTGGAGCATCTGTCTTATCCGACCATTTGTAGGGGAATGTTTTGATGCTTTTGTTGAGTTCTTCAAGAGTGATGTATTTACTCTTGATGAACACTTGAAGACACAAAGCTATTTCCCGATGGACTATGCCCTCAAATAAATCATGCAACACATTAGGCGGATAACCGGACAAAACACTGAAGTACTTCAGATTCTCTGTAAGGACACACTGCCTTTTTACTCCACAGACATGTGTCAAAGCAGGATTTTGCTGTACAGTTTGAACATGCATTTCATGTTGTTCTTTGGTTCTGACTTGAAATGCCCCTGTTCTCACTTCTTTCACCTGGAACTGAGTGTTCACCCAGACAGAATCTGCACACATGAGAACCCGAGAAGTTTTCAACAAACCCCCCCATCGCATGGGCCCCAAGGTTATCTGCGACAACACTGAACACCGTTCCTTTGACTTTTCTGCCTAATGCTGGGACATACAAACCCTCCTCTTCCAAGCTTACAAGATCCTTTAGCAATGGCTCCAGTACAGTACGATACCCAAATCTTTTCACATCATCAGCCTTGCAGAGAATTGCTAGGAAAATGGAAGTCAGTGAAGATCTGAGCAGTGCAGGAACACCAGCCAACACCCAGTACACAGTAGTGACTTTGTGTTTTTTTCTCGACGTGCCAAGGGGATTACAGATTTCAAAGTCATCTACATAGAGAATGATAGCAATGCTAGGATGTCCTGCAGAAAACAACTCATTTGTTTTATAATAATTGCCATCAGACATTGCCCTGTACTGAGAGTCACTGTTTCTTTGAGCTTCACGATCATGGATGATAAAATCAAGGATCTCTCTCTGGTTCAAAATCTGAAGCAATGACTAGAGAAGAGGAATGTACTGGAAGGTTCTGTTTTCCTCCTTACTGAGTACATACTCTACTGGTTCAACCACACCAAACTGCTCCTTAAAAAATGCCCTTCTTTTGTATGCAGAAGAAAGTGGGCCACCACGACTCAGAGTAGAGTTCAAGGGGTTTGCTTCACAAAGCTCTGTCACCATGTCTGACACAACAGCCTCATCAATATCACAATTATGCTTCCCCAAACAGGATTGTAAAGTGTCTCTGATGATGGGACCTGATGCTGAATGGGAGATGAAGTGTAACTCTTCAATAACTTCATCAATACACCTGTTTGATACCTGAAATATGCTCTCCAGTTTTAAAAACAACAATGCTAATTTTTTTTCAAGGAGGTTTGGTAGCTCTTTGATATCATCATCATCAACATCAGTCATAGAAACGTCAACATCTTGACCCTCCATATCACTGTGGCCATCTGCATTTGAAGAAGATGCATACCTCTTTAGCACGTCATCTTTAAAGTCTTGCAGTGTGTGAGTGGTGTGCTTTCTGCTTTTGTGTGAGGCAAATGTTCCATGAATATTGGTGCTAAAATTGCTGTTTTTAAACACACATACCACAGACTCAAATTTTTTCAGATGTCGACCAAGGTGCTCAAAGAGCTCCCTCTCTGTTGATGTTGCGCTCGTGCTACAACACTGGCAAGTAAAGGGGAGAGTTTCTGATCTGACACTTTGCTGAGCTTCATGAGAGTGCTGTCTTGACAGATGTGATCTAAGGCTACCCCATGTTTTAAATGAACAAAAACAGTCTTGGTGAATACATAGCAGACGTTCCCCACCATGGCCATGGCGTAACCTGTAGTGCCGTAGCAACCCAGTTTGTGTAGAGGTTTCAAATTTACACAGTTTGCACTCAAAACCCATCTGTGAAAACAATGGGAAATTTTGCAAAATGAAAAAAAGTTCTTTAAGATTACATCATTACAGTCACATGGATGTTACAAACAAAAAAATATCTTTCTCCAGATTTTAAACAGGTAGACAAAATAAAAGAAATAATTTGCTTACCTCTTTGATTCGTCTCACAGAAACATCAATCCACACGTTTCCCTCAGTGGAACAAGACAGCTATACAGTACAACAAAAACAAAACAAAATTAATTGTGGTGGTGACAGTGGCGTAACATTAGAATGTAGAAACATCAAACCACAATTTGGAACAACACAGCTTTACATGTGAATGAACAATATATATATGTTTAAATTGTGACTGTAACATTGGGTAACATTAGCATGCAAATGGCGGCTGCATGCAATGAGCTAAATGTGAATAATCTTTTTCCCAACAGCTCTGTCTTGCTGGGCACACACTATTATCTGAATGAAAGTCACCAAAACAAATCTAAACCCAATACTACAGTAGAACTATTAGAATTAAATTTTACTCACCATGAAATGTTCCTTTTATCAAGGTTGTTCAGCTTCCTAACACACCGTCTCTACTCATAACTAGTCCAGGCACGTTGTGTGGGTAGGAGAGGGAACTTAAACTTGTAAAGTCAATGTTGAGAAAAATTAAGTTATCAAGTTAAGTTTTTTA
Organism: Haemulon aurolineatum; assembly: GCA_038406115.1. Classification (NCBI taxonomy): domain Eukaryota; kingdom Metazoa; phylum Chordata; class Actinopteri; order Lutjaniformes; family Haemulidae; genus Haemulon; species Haemulon aurolineatum. The sequence continues at coordinate 20,871,019 of JBCAUF010000085.1, forward strand.
AGTTACAAGAACTTGAATGTTGTTTTAAATCCACCAACAATGAAATTTGAGTATAAATAATGTACAAAATTAATGTGATGTAATTACCAACATTATTATTTGAACACAACTTAAATAATAAAGTTTGCAACTTGAAAGGTTTATCTAAATGAACTAATTACAATTTTTAACTTACGTCCATGTATTAAATCAAGTGGTGTCAACAGGCCCTCTGAGTTACTTTTTAGAGTGATGGTGAAGAGGTACAAATAGTACAAACGTGCAAATTCTTGGGAACTGTGTTTGACTCTGAAATTCAACAAAACATGGATAATATTGTAAAGCCAGCAAACCAGAGAATCCTTCTGCTGAGGAAACTCAACTCTATTGGTATCAGCAGACATATCTTATGTACCTTTATATCAAACTTTTATTGAGAGCCTTTACCATTTTCTTTTATATGCTAGTTTGGTTTCTTTGAAAAACAAGAAGTGTCTGAATGACATCATCAGAGTCTGCTCCAGGATTACGGGAGCCCAATTCAAGGACCTCAGTTCTCTTTGGAACACATTTTGCGAAGAGAATATTATCCCATCCTAATCACATACTGGGAAGTGAATTGGTCATGACGCCTTCAGGTCGGCAGTATTATGCGCTGGCGCGGAAAACAATTTACTATGCAAATTCATTTATGCCATCTGCCATAAGACTGATAAAGGCAACGTAAATCATTGCTACTATGCGAATGCCTATTTGAATTACAAGAACCAAATTCTATAAGAGGTGATTTCCTGGATCTGTGGGGTGGGGATAGGTGGTGTGCTCTGGGTCTTAGTAAATGTATTTTTTTTATCATTATTTATTCATTTCCCTCTTAGTGAAGCCTGTATTATTACAGTACATACTTTGTCATACTTTTACCTTTTTTGTATGTATGTCCTCACTTTCAACAATTTTCAACTGGACTTTTTCTTTAGTAGAATGTAATGCTTGTCTGTGTTATCCAAAGTAACCAGGACAATGTTTAAAACAAGATGATGTGGCCATCAAGCTTTGGATAGAGCCTTTGCAAACAACTCAGACATGCTTCATTCTTTGCTATTGTCCCTGAAGTTGTTTTCATTATTCATACTATTATAGCTAATAGCTGAATTGTTGATGTTAATAAGAACCTAAATTGCCTCATCTTTCTCGCTCTAGCACTCTCTTGTCTCCCCATTTTGCTTGATACAAAAACGATGCCACAGACTCAACCAGAAAGAATGGCTGCTTCTACCACAGTGATTACAATATACCATTTTAGTTTTCACTTGTACCAATTCCTTCTGATTGTTGCAGGTCTTGAACATATTGATTTAACTCAAAAAAGCATTTGTTGCATTGCCACGTCACTGTATGATTCTCCATAAGAAATACTGCACATTGCACTTATATATTGTATATTTTATTCACACAGATCCAGCTTACTGCACATAACATAGTAATCTGTATTATTTTGATCCTATTTTATCTAATTGTTCATTTTCATTTTAGGGTTTACTGTTTTATGCTGCTACTTTTCCACTGCACTGGTATGTTAATTTGAATTTCTCCCAAGTTAAATCTACTGCAAATCTGATGCAACTAAAAATATTGTTTTCCTTTCTTTTACTAACACATTACTATTTCAAAAGATAGTGAAGTGAACTAGAGTGAACATTTCCTCTGTTTACAAGTAGCTGACTTGAGCCAACCTCCACTTGCTCTCCTGCGTCTGTCTGAAATTTGGAGCAGTCCTTCACATAAACACTTTTACCAAAGGAAAGGCTGAACTGGGAGGCACAACACTGCAAGACTGTGTTTTATTTAAAAGTCTTTATTACAATATCAGCTCACAGCTCACTGGGGCCTTCAGTGAGATGTGCACTCCCTTCCCTCCATCCGAAAAGAGGGTAAAAAAAATACATCAAAGCAGAAGAAACCCTGATAAAACTAAAGAAAATGAAAAAGCAACAACTCGACCGTGCACCTTTCAGCTACAGTCAGCTGACGAAGCACAAAGAAAAACAGAGATTCCGAGCTCTCCCTCAATAGGGTCCACAGTCATTAAGAGCGTTTAGAAAAGGCATTAGCTGCCAGGCTGCGTATCGTTAGCGTCTTCATCCCTGTGTTACATCTGACCCTGGAGTTAGCGCTGGGTGTGCAGTTAGTCCTGCTCTCCTTTGCCAAACGGCTCCAGGGGCAAAAATAATGATCTTTACAGACATGCCAATGCTATCTGGACAAGATAACACTGCTTTAATGACTCCTTATCCTTTGGCCCTTTCAAGGAGATGGGCGCCCTGGCAAATATATTCTCGTTGTTGGGTCATTAGCTCTTTATTGCAGTGATAATGGACTTTTGTGTTTTTGGTCTGATTTGAATGTACTACCCAACTGAGTACAACCCTCCAAAAGATAAGTTAGCCCTTAGCAACAGTACACAACACTTGGTCACAATTATTGATACATTCATAAGACACTAGTAGCAAAAAATAATTATGACATTTACTCTATAAAAAGAAAAGGCAAACATCAAGTTAGCATACAGTTGTCTGGATGATGATTGTTCTAACCAAAGCCAAGGCTCTGAAGTTGTTGTTACAGAACTATCCACCACAAATGTAGATTTTCCATCTGTCCTGGTAATCTGAAACCGTGTCCATTAAAACTCAACCCACTGGACCCCCATGATCTTAAACAGATCTTGAGCTGTTCCAAACCCCATTGCTATCACAATTCAGGAAGGAGACAAGGAGCAGTAAACTAATTCCATACTACTTTCTTTAATTTTATAAGCAATATTCAAAGATGGCAGCTGTGGAATTAGGAATGCAGCTGCTGCCACACCTCAATCATGGCCATCAAAGCAGCTGCTTTCCATCAAATGTCAAAGTCAAAACAGCTGCTTTGGCATCTCTAACTGAGATGTACAGAGAATCCATGCTGAATTTAACACACATATTTGTGATCACCAAAGAATGTGTCCGACTAAATCCAGTGATCCCAGACATAAAAATCTGCTGTTGCTTTGTGGTTCTATGAGGGTGACCATATTTCGATAAAGTTAACATTAAGTTCAGTTTTGTTTGACTGTAGTTGACTTTTTTTAGGCTACTGGTTCATTTCCATGTGCATGCAGTCTATCAGCTAGCTAGACTGACGGCTCAGCTAACACACAGCATCTTATGATCTTATGCTGTTTTCTTTAGTTCCACTATCTGAACAAAGCTGACATGTACACAGTTCCACTAATAGTATGGTTGTATATGCTACTACACTCCATAAACATTAATATTATATTCTACACATTTTGCAGTACATCAAATTGATTATTTTGTCTAATTTAAAAGCTAATCTTTTTTGTTAAGAATTATGATGTTATGTCTCTTCAATAAAGAAGTCACAAGTTAACTCATTTGATTATTATCATTCTAGATAGCAAACGATTTCCATGTCTCTGAGAAACACAATTAGCATGTTATTGAATGTAGATGAATCTCAAACACATGTTTCTGCTCTAATCTGACCCAGTCAACTGATCTTCTATTCAGAGAACACATTAGGCAAGGCTGCTGAGGAATCTGTCATTAGCGTCACTGCAGTCAGGATGCATAGCAAGAGGCTAATGGCTGGGGAGATGCAGGATTCTGCACGCATTAGGCTTTATGTGTCTCAGAAATCGTTCTTTTGATGTAGCAGTATAACCTCTACCAGATGCCCATTCAGGCCTCAGTCTGATAGTTCAACCATGCAAGAAAAATTACTGCAATCTACCTCTGACACACAAGCATGCACACACACACAAACGCACTGCCGCTGACCAACGGAAGCTATGCACCGAAATGTTACTCTAAGTGGTTTAGTGATAAAAGTGGCCATCTCGTAGTGCTAAGAGAAATATTAATGTTCTTCTGAGATTGCAGGGGTGATGTTAACATTGTCGTATTTCAAACACTGAAAACTGCTTTGTTTGCTCAGATGTGATTTACGTAGAATCAAAAGAAACCGCCAAAGCCATAGTGTGTTTACTGATCCAGCCGCAAATCAAACATCCAATCTGGTCATGCTGTTTCGGGAGGAGAGTGGGGGGTCGGCTTCTCTCTTTCTCCCAGTTAGTAACAGAGATCTGTGGATTTCTGTTTGTCTGTTGCCTGTTTTTTTCCACTACGAGTGTCATGGAAATCAAGGCTGGATGCACCCCTAACAGGGGGAAACGGTGCCACCCTCCCCATCCTCCATCACTGGCGTGCCAACCCTGTGTGTTTACGATGCGCTGTTTCCATATGACCTAATCTCAAACAAATTGGAAAGATGATTGTCATCTGCAGGGGGGCAGGAGCTACATTATTCTCAACAATAACCTTCAGAAAACCTTTCAGGAGGAAAAAAGAAAAAAAAATCAAGAAGCGGATTATTCAAAAGGCAATTTCTCTCAGTTTCCAACCCACCCAGCTTGTTTGGTGGAGAATCGTTGTGTGATGAAACATCTTATTTTGTTGTGTGAAATGGTGGAGGAGACTCAGAGGCACTACTCTCTCTCTGAAGGATGAGTGTAATCAAACAAGGCAGATGGGGGATCTGAGGAGAACTGTGTGCATCAGCGATAAACAGGGGTGCAGTTTTAGAAATACCGAATGCAACAGGCCTCCTACCTACGTACACAGTACACTACACACACTCACAAACTTTCAATTTAATGTACAAGCAGGCAATGGAAATCAAGAAGTATATTTTCAAGGCACAATACATGATCAACAGTATTTGTGCACTTAGCATGGAGTTGCTAGTCCTGCTTTGGTCTTGGCTCCTTCATTCCAATGAGGGGAAATCTATAATAATGTGCTTCCGTCAGTTTGGGAAAGTCCTCTTGGGTTTCAGTCAGACAATGATCTGACCTCCACCCCATTCAATACTTTTGAGATGAAACAGATTGCCAGTTAAAAAATGTTCAGATCGCTTACTCAACCCCATTATTCTGACAGTCCTAGTTCTAGTTACTCAGGAGATTTTACATTTTAAAAAACATGACCAGCTTGAGAAATATTGCTATCATAGATTAAGTAAAAGAAATTGCTTGAAAAAAACAAACATATACAAATACAGTACATAATTATCATTATGAAGGGGGCAAAAATCTCCATACTGCTCGTCTGTAATATCTGTCTTGTATTGAAGCCCTGACATGCGAATTTTTTCCGGAAATACAATCCTAAGTCCTTGTTTGGGGGGATGTAAACCTCGCGCATGCGCACTGATACCGTCAGAGCCAGGAAGTATCAGACCGGGAAATTCCACCCCAAATCGGATTGCTGATTGTTTTTCTGGAAACATGGCGCATGTCGGGACTTCAGTACAATACGGACATTACAGACGAGCAGTATGGAGATTTTTGGACAGTGTTTTATGTGTTTTTTTGGACGAAGGAAGCTGGACCCCAATCCCTGTGAAACTGAAAAAAAGCACCGGTGAGTCAAAAACTTCATCCACCCCTCAGCTGACATGGGATCCACTATGTTATGAGTGAAATTTGATTTTTGGGTGAACTATCACTTTATGTAAGGGTTAGTACAATTAGCTGATAATCTGTTTTATACCTCTACTGAAGGATATGAGTATGTCTTCCAGCCCTGTGTGTATTAGATTAATAAAATTATCAGCACAGATGGAATAAGTAAGCATCTAGTAAGCATTTTATTGCTGTAATTGGTGGTAACTACAGGTGTGAAATAGATGTAACTGTGTAGTCAGACTATGTTTCCTCTGATACAGATCTAAAAATTCAATGCAAGTGCAGCACTTGAGTAGAGAGCAAAGCCCCGCTGCCATGCTCCAAAATACTTTGGAAAGGTGTCCTAAAGGAGTGGAGAAGCAGATTGATGCAGAAGGTTTCAGAATAACTTGTTCAACTCTCACATTCAGCTGAAATGTCCCATTCACATATTTTACTCAGGTGCCCCCATACTTTTTGCCCCTTGGTGTATGTTCTCATAAACAAATATAATTAGAATGGTATAATGTAAGGAAACAATAAGAAAAAAACACCCAAAATATACTTCTAAACCGTGAGCAATTACAAAGCCTGCAGACTGCCGTTCTCAATAATAGGTCCAGTGGACCACAAGGTCAGGATCTTTCTACCAATCATATCTCATGTAACAACACACGATAGCTGTAACCCTCATCATTAACTCAACCTGCACGTCTCACCCTGCCGACTGCAAGCTCTCGCTACTGAGTGTGTTATTAAGGAGGCTGTGGACTGAGGTGACGCTAACAACAACAGTGAGCTCCACAACTGAGCGGGCATTGCTGTAATTGTGTAGTGGAAGTGCACAGGGGTTGGCTTGATCAGGACGCTGGGCCTCCGTTCTAATGGGTTCTCTGGAGACTTCGGGGCTGGAGCTCTTCCTGCCAATCCAGTTCTGTCCTCCTGACACCATGGGATCCTGGCGGGGCGGGGGCCTCTCTGTAATTACTGTTGCCCGTCCTGTCACAGAACCTGACACCCCTAATACCGCAGCAAGCCCCAGCCTGAAAGGCCAAGGTGGCCCACAGAGGCCTGTAGAGGCTAAGGGAGCTTCATTTCTGATCCATCAAAAAGCAGGAACTGTAAAAACTCAGTTGGAATCTGGGGCTGTCACAGAAATCACCCCAATCCCAGAAACTGCACTGTTAGCTTGTATTAACATTTGATTCAATTGTCATTTGGGAATTACTGATATAACAGTTTGTTTGCTGTTTAGATTCAGTTCCTCAAGATGTAGAAGCTGTGTGCTGCTGTGAAATAATAAATGTTTTGAGATGAACATGTTACATTTCATACTGCTGCTAGTACAGTTGTACGACCCTCATCATGTGCCTCCTGTCCAAATTTGATTGATGAGATATAACTGTATTGATGAGGTCATGAAAGATGTCTCTTGGCCACCTCCACCATTGACCTCATGACCCCACTTGCACATTTTGGAAGAGCACGCCCACATGCAGCACTTGGATGATGTAAGTCACTTTGGGACTAATACATGGGTAGTGGGCACACAGAGAGAGAGAGAAGAACAGAAAATAAGAGAAACCAGAAGAGAGGGACAGAGTGGCTGCTGATGGAGACTAGACTGTTTGTGTTTGTCTTGGGAGCACATCAGATGAGCAGGACTGTCTTTTGTGAGCCACTGGACCAAAGCCATTGCCCAAGGCTTTACCCCGGGGCCTCCCTGCCCCAAACAACACCAGTGAGGCATCAGGACTTACCTGTGACTGCCTGAAGGGACAACAAAGAAACCAAAACTGTGAGTATGAATTTTAGATATGTGGCACAGAGAGAAGCTGCTTAACAATACAGCAACACAGGGAAGGACTTACAGCTGTAATCAACATGTTACATAAGGGGATTTTTAAAAGAAATAACCACAGCACTGACAGCCTTTCACTATTATATACACTTTACCAGAAAATATGAGGGGCCATCAGGGACATTATTCAGAATTACCTCTCACACACGTGAAATACTCTTACATACACTACTGAAACACTTTCACACATACAAGTGAAACACTCGCACACAATACTAAAATGCTCTCGCACACACTACTGAAACGCGCACACACACACACTACTGAAACTCTCTCATATAAACAAGTGAAATGCTCTCACACACTACTGAAATGCTCTCAAACACACGCTGAAATGCACACACACACACACACACACACACACACACACACTACTGAAATGTTCTCACACACACACAAGTGAAATGCTCTCGCACACACTACCGAAATGCACACACACTCACACACACACACTACTGAAATGCTCTCATATAAACAAGTGAAATGCTTTCGCACACACTACTGAAACGCACACACACTCTACTGAAACACACACGACTTTTTGCAGTTTAAACAGCAAGGTCTTCCTGTTAAACTGTAATTTGAACTAGTAAAATGTGCTCATATACTCAGATGAAATGCTCTGCTATAGTATATTGTATATTCACTTTAACAATTCAATGCTGAATATGAAAATTTCAGGGAAAAAGGAAGACTTCCTGTTTAAATTAAATGTTCATATTCACTGATTTGATACCGGGTTTGAAGCTTAAATGCGATCGCCAGAAGTAAAAAGCCAACGTTTTAACGGACTATACATGGTCACATTATTTTTGACGCCCCCACCGCTAAACTTTCGACTGATTCCAGCCACTTAAAAGTTTGTATCATGGGAAAATCGAACTGCTTTGACTTGTTTAAGATCCACAAATAACATAAAACAACATGCAGGGGGTTAAAATAACATATTCGGGGGTGATGATGTATAATGTCCTGGACAGGGTTTGTAGTCGTGTTAAGCAACTTTTTTACGACACGTAAAAGTTTCAAAATTCACAAGTAGAGTATTTAGTGACATGTTTGATGTCGTAAAACAAAACCTGAAACTCGCTTAACCTTTTGTTAACCACAGACCTAATTTGAGGTATTTTGCCAAAATCCCTTTCAAAAAACATATTGGGCCTCATTCATGAAACGTGAGCAGAACGAATTTGTGTGTAAACTGTACGCAGACAGAAATTCATGTGCATCTTGCATTCATCAATATTTTAGTAGCTCCGATCTTTTTGTAGGTACTAACAAAATCTATACCTGCTGCTGACCACACGTAGAGCTTGTGTAAATTTAAGAACGCATATAAATAATGCTTGTCAATATTGGAAATTACAATTTGAATTCATTTTGAGCTCTGTTAGGCACACAATATGCAGATGTCTTTGAAATGCGTGATAGAAGCATGACAAACCATTAAAAATATAACACATTTAGTTAAGTTAGTCACCGTGCTGGCATGACACGCGTGCACATTCATCTCACAGTAAAACACACATTAGATCAACTGACAGCAGCGACCGCAATGAACACACACGTACTACACGCGCGTGCACACTTGCGCACGCCCTCTTTCACAAACACACACGCACAGTCTACACACTGATGATGCATACGAGGGGTTAATGTCAAAGCAACGTGATGCAAAATGCTCCGATGAAGAACATAGTTCTAGTTTTATCAGCAAGTTGCCGTCCAGCCTTTCAGCCGCTCATCTGACATCAAAGTACAATGCGTAAATTGTAGCGGGGTAGTGGGCATTAACAAATCAATGACGAGCGTCCGCTGTCACACGCGGGCTGCTCGGCAATTTCCGTAGGTGCTCCAAACCCGAAGCCCTCACGGGATCAGTGTGTATGACCTCCTTGTATGGTGGTCATTGACAATTCATGGGCGGAGATTTATGCAAATAGCTCATTGCCGGGAACACGCTGTCACCTTACGATGGATCGGCATTCATGATCATACACACGTGTTTACGATCAGATCAGAGTTTCCCGCAGAGTTCATGAATCCGGAGTAGGTTTTTAGTAGAGTAGGCTTTTATGTGCAAATCTACACACAAATCTACTAACGTTTCATGAATGAGGCCCAATGCATCCCCAGTAATGATGCAACGCATTAAAAGAGGGGTGGGATTATAATTAAACCAATAGCAGTGTTTAAATTTGTCACATGACTTTCTAGAGGCCATTTTGAACCCCTTTTCTGCAGATGTTTTCACAGGGAGGAACCTTGACTCCTCAAAAATCATATAAAAAATGTTTTAATGACATTTTTCAACAGGGAAAAAATATATCTACTCCATGGTGAGTTAAGTTCATTATTCTGTAGTTTATTGCATTGTACTTGATTATTAGATAATATAAAATGTTAAAAATGTGTACGTTGCCATATGGCAACACCATACCATTATGAATTGCTAGCCTGGTATGTTGATAACATCTTGTATTTAGTTATAGGCCTATTGTTCAAAAGCATGGTCTAAACTTTATGGACTCAGGCTCCACAACCATGTCATTTAGTTATTTTTTCAGGTCCATCAATTTGACAGATACACATTTGACTGTTAGTTGTAGTAATAGCAATTGCATTATTGTACGATGATTTTCTATAGTCTACTATGATAATGCACTTTGTGAGTCCTTTCTGCATTGCATATGATGATATTTGACACATCTTTCTTCCATTTACAGAATGAATGCAGCAATATTTTATGGTTGCTCACAGAAGAAAGTAAATCTAGCCCTCCCAGTAGATAGTAGCGAAGATGAATTAGGATTCAGTGATGAAGAAAACGAGCAGCTAGGAACACAGCAAGGAGAGCGTGAAAGTGATGAAGACTATGAGTAAGAGAATGAGGACAGTGGAGACAGTGAGGGCAGTGGAGACAATGAGGACAGTCGAGACAGCGAGGACAGGGAGAACAGTGATGGTGAAAATGCAGTGACAGGTATTACCATTAAGAGAGTGTAAAATGAATTGCTAATCATTTTCCAGCCTCTATTTATGTCTTGTATTAAAGTGGTATTTTCATAACATATTAAGGATATTAGTTTTTTTTTTCTAGGTCCACCTCCTCGACAGGAAGCAGGAAAAAGGCTAAAGGGTTGGTGTGGAAGAAGAGCGGGAGCATTCTTCCAGTCCCACAATGGAAAGACGGTCTAGCACAAGCCAAAGAAGTGAAGTCTCCTATTGAATACTTCAGGGGCCTGCTGAGTAATGCCTGCATTGAGAATATGGTGGGGCAATCAAACCTCTTTGCTTGCCAACGTGAACCAGATAAGCCACTGTCTGTCACCTGTGAGGAAATGGAGCAGTTTGTTGGCATTTGCTTCTACATGTCCATTTTTGGGCGACCAGGATCCCGCATGTATTGGAGTGCAGCCACAAGAGTTGACTGTGTAGCAAACACCATGATCATGCACCGTTGGGAGGTGATCAAACGCAACTTTTTGCAGCAACGCATTTTGCAGACAACATGCAGCAAATCCCCCAAGGACAGCCTGGATATGACAAGTTGTACAAAGTGCGTCCTCTACTCTCATCACTCCTGGAACGCTTCTAAGCAATCCCAAATGCTGAGAAGCTTTGCATCGACGAACAAGTCGTGCCATTGAAGGGGAAAAGTGGCATGAAGCAGTACAACCCCAGAAAGCCCAAGCGCTGGCGTTACACAGTGTTTGTCTTGACAGATGACAATGGTCTGGCCTACAACTTTGGGCTGTACACTGGTTTACCAGTGTAGATCTCCAAGTCACTCTCAGTCACTCGCCAAAATCGCCTAGCAGGGTGCATCTTCTCTACAAATCTGGCAATGAAAAAGAAAGGCAGGGGCACCTTTGAAGAGAAAGAAATGGTGCATGATGGAGTCCAGCTCAGGCCAGTGAAGTGGTACGACAACCGTCCTGTCACACTCCTCTCAACCTTTGCCTTAGCTAACCCCACAGTGTCTGTGCAAAGATGGGACAAGAAACAAAATGAAGCGGTGGAGGTGTGCCCAAGTATCGTCCAGACCTACAATAAAAGCATGGGAGGAGTGGATCTCCTAGATTCACTCATTGCTCTTTACAGAATGAAGCTGAGGTCCAGGAAGTGGTAGCACAGGATTGTGTTCCACATGATGGATTTCACCCTTGTCAACACTTGGCTCTTATACCGCAGGGACTGCAGGGACTGCAGGGACTGCAACATCGCACAGAGAGAGGTCCACAGCCTACTCCAGTTCAAAAGTGAGGTTGCAAGCTGCCTTTGCCTGGAGAGGAATGTCCTGAAGAAGAGGGGAAGACCCTCCCAGCACATTAAGGGAGAACTGGCGGGAAGAGGAACAGAGGTCCCACTGCACCAGTGCCACCAGCACCTGCACGTCAGGACAGCACCGATCACTGGCCAGTCATCATGCCGAAAAAGGGCCGGTGCAAATACCCAGTCTGCTCTGATATCATCCGAGTGCAGTGCACTACAGATGGTACTAGTTTAAAATGGAGTTTTCACTCACGGTGAGCGTGAATCACCACTGCGTGAAATGTGCGTGAAAATGTAAGTGACGACTGTGGCCACTAGATGGAGACCTCGTCCTGTAATGCAGCTCAAAAGATTTTGGGACGATTCCGCGTTTGACCACAATGTTACTGTAATGGAGAGTGCCACTGTTCTACGCTACAGGTATTGTAGGCTGTCCTCAACGGTTCCGGCTTGCTTCCACTCACGTGACCGTCTTGCAACATAAACATTTCCAAAATCTATCTGATGTGATGAAAAAAGGAGACGATATAGGTGGTTGTCGGCTAGTCTCTTTTGTTTTATTTTAACTTTTTACTAGGCCTATATGACTTTGTCCACCAAATAATGCATTTCAATGATCTCACATATCTGAGAATACCATAAATAACAGTAGGCTATTAATACCTCCTGATGAATAGCGAATTTGATCACAGTTTGATCGTTGTGCATCTCCATTTAAAGAAGCATTGGGATTAACAGGTGATTAACAGCCTTTTAAATTTTCGCAGTTGCACAGGTATTCATTGCATACTTTGGGCCAGGTGAACCCATACAAACACCTCATCAGCATTCTCATTGTTCAACCTTTTGTTTGCACTTAACTGGACTGGGGCAATAAAAGAAAATCAGCCCTGGCACCTCTAGATTGACGGAGTGGCAGGGGTGGGGTGCCGGCGCGCAGATCCTTAAGCTGACAGGGGGGTTGCGGGGAGCAGATCTTGAATCTGACGTGATGTTTGAAAGGCAAAGTTTATGGCACAGCTGTTTGATTACCTTAAATTGTACTGCAATGCAATATTAATAAGTAAAATAGGTACAATTATTCACTGAAAAGGCTTCACGTTTATGCACTATTT
>JBCAUF010000085.1:20919212-20932571 GCA_038406115.1 Haemulon aurolineatum
GTAATGCTGATTTGAGCACGTTCTAAATGTCTTCTAGACCAATCAGATTGCTTGGTCGGAACTACTTGTTGTATAATTGTGTACATTTACTTTTACACTTAAGTACTTTCCTTTACCTCTTTACAAAAATAATGCAGAACAATATCATTATAAAATAAGTATTAAAAATGTATTCGTTTATTGGTGAGGTCAAGAAGAAGTTAGGAAAGCTATCAGGGAGAACATTCATACTCATGACATGAAAAGTGCTGCCTAATTCCCCCCCCCCCCCAATGGATTCCACTGCTGTTTTCAATGCTGCCAGCCTATTTCACCCTTCTACCAAAACTCAGTGAACACACTGTCTCCAGACGGTGGCTAGACTGCAGCTATGTAAAGTCAAGATCACTTTTGTCACAAACAATTGTCATTTCCCTTTAATCAAACGTGTGTCACATTGGTGTGTTTTGAGAGCCAGGCTTTAAACACTCAGTCTGAGCTTGAACAAAGAGCCATGTCTTACCAGCATGAGGTGCTTTGAAAAGTGTGCAAAACACCTGATAAAGAGACCAAGCTCGTTATTTCTCCCTGTTCACCAGCTCTTCTACCTGTCACATCTCAGTAAGCCCAGTGCAGTCACTTTGCTGGGAGGGTATATATCAGTTTGTGAGGGGAGTCACAGTCTGTTATGGGGAGTTGTGGGTTAGCAGTATCTGAATAATCAACACAATGTTGATAATGTGTCTATTTGGCCTAAGGCATGTTTTCCATAATTTGACATGCTGATACATGTGGAAGCATGATGCTAATGACAGGTGACACATTCCCAGTTGATGTTAGTTTTCTCAGTTTCCTCTTATTTCCCCTCTGCTCTGTGCTGTTAAGCCTTGTCTGTACAGGAGCTGTTTCAGCTGCATTTCTCAGTTGTCCATCCTACGTGTGTCTGACAGAACTGTGCTCTGTTTTAATCAGTACAGCCAATCTTATCTGGTTTTAGTTTTCAACAGTGCATACATTTGTATGACCCAGCAGTGGGTCTGGCAGTTGAAGAGATATAAAGATGTTTTAGATTTTTGGCAATAGCATTTAATTTCTCTGCACTAACCAGATCACTATTTGAAATTGTTTATTTTTCTTGCCAGCAGCTGCCATTGATCAATACATCATGATCACACATCATGTCAATGACTGGCAGCAAAGTATTCTATATTCAAACTCTTCTGCTGTATTCCAATCAGAATATCACCCAAATGAAATGGAAGCTAAGCGTTTCAGATGGATCTTAAATATCAGCAGCCAGGCATCGTTCTTTGTGCAGCAGATTCCCCAAGAAAAATAATGTCCTGTGATTTCCCACAAGAAGTGGTAATGGAAAAAAGCTGCACTGCTTCCTTGCCAGAATGGCCAGTAATTGGGATGCTGGCTGCGATATGCTGCCATTGATTTCTTATGGTAGCCAGGTTATGCTGCTGGTGTACGACAACAATGACTAAATAACAGCCTGGCCAATGATCTTAATGGCAGAAGCCAAGCACAGCTATTGATTTCATTACAGAATGCCTCCAAGGTTCTAGGCACATACATTTTTTTATTGATCTGTGGCTGTGTCTACATTACTTTCAGCACTGTCACATGCAGCCAATCAATGACAGCAGAATGCTGAGTGCATAAAATTGCATACAGTGGGGTACAATAAATTTGGCAGCATATAATCAGGGTTTGGAAGGTGACCCTAACTGACAGAATTGATAAGCATGAGCATTTTTGCTGCAACCTGTGGGATAAACCACAGATATTGTGTGATTAACCTGTCCAAATGGGTTTCATTTGACCCTATTCACATGGCTGTGGCCCAAGGGCAGCAAGAAAATAACAAATCAGACCAGCACCTACGCAAGAAAAACTGCTCAGATAAGGCTGTATTGATGATGGGTTGGAAGTAATTTGTTCAGCCTAAACCACAAAATAGAGGAATCATATCAACTGGATGGATGGACAGCAAAATAATGGTTAAAGCTACTATACCAGTAATTGGCTGATTTTTGTTGAACTGGAACATGATGACCCAACCACAACCAGCCAATTTTTATGGGCTTTAAAAGGGGTGCACAATGATATCTCATCAACTATAGAATTATTCATAGATCATACTAAACTCGATGTAAAATAGCCTACAAAAGACTACAGACGAGGTAAATGCCTGATACAGATTAAGATATGTCAGTAGAACAATATTATCAGCCACTATTGGTTTCAATTGGATATTTTTTTTTTCCTGGACATAGCGTGCATGTTACATGAACATTCTTGCCTTTAATGTCAATGAGCGAAAAGTAGTGCCGGTACTTCCAGTTGGAGAACGCTACCTTTGAATTTCCCCAGCTCGTCGCCATTGTCGCAGTCTTGTGTTTGGCAGAGCGTACCGTGCAGTGAGACGGTGTGAGCAGGGCATGATCCGCCCACCCAACCAATCATCATCGCATTTGCAACGGCATCATCACCCCCCGTCCTCCACTCCCCTCTTCCCCCCTGCTCTCTCCAAGCAGCTGATGTGTGGCTAAAACCTGACACCTTGCGCTGCGTTCAACCAAATTGTAGTAACGTGCGACTTCACATTCACACTAACGGTAATGGCCTTCCAACGCTGGGAAAAGTAATTAATTAGATTACTCGTTACTGAAAAAAATAACGCTGTTAGTAACGCTGTTATACTCTAACGCCGTTATTACCAACACTGCTCATCAAGTCTTCCTTATCTGTAGGTCACTATGGGCCTTCATCTGGCCAGCCAGCTGAGTTTAGCAGAGAAGAACGGGATTACAGTTTTTCTCAGTTGTTTACACACAAATACTGGTACTTGAGACACAATGACCACACCATGTAACTCATGCACCAACCCCCTGAACCAGTTCTGCTAAACTACAAGCACAATTCCTGCTTTACACTCAAATTGCACACACACTTTTTTCAGAACACTACACACACTTCTCTGCATTTGGCACAATTTTCACGAAGAAAATCTCTTGTTTTCACAGGGAACATACTGTCATTCAAAATTCTAAAGTATTTTGCCTTACTATGCACACTGACTCATCACATTGGCAAATACCTGTCACACGGTTTTACAATTAGCAATCAGAGCTTTAGCATAAAACATGTGAGCTTTTCTGTTTTGGAGCAATGGATGCCAACAGGGGCAGAGCCAGAGGAGTGAGAGTAAGAGAAGGAGGACAGGGAGGACGAGTACAAGGACTAGGAAGGCCAAGGGCAGTTATCTCTGATGAGATCCGAGCCACTTTGGTTGACCATGTGGTCAACCATGGTCTAACAAAGAGTGAGGCAGGGCAAAGAGTACAGCCAAATTTGAGCAGGTACACTGAATCATCCGGACTTTCCAAAATAGGAATAGGTGAGAAATCTACTCTCACTAGAAAACTGCTGTACTGCTACTACTACAGTAGTACAGTATTGCCTGTGAACTATTCTGTAGGACTGTAATGTAAAAAAGTTTTAAGCGCGGAGGGGGTTGTCAAACCCCCAGCAAAATTTGGCTTGTTTTCTGTTTTGCGTGTTATAGTATTTCAGAGGTTATTTTGTGCATGTTACTGTAATGCAGATTTAGATTTGATTCAGATTTGATATGTGGGTGGAGTTTGGATGTTATGTGCTTATATCTGCTGACATAAGGCAAGTAGGCGTACAGGGCAGTGGCGGACTGGCCATCAGGACATTTCCCAGTGGTGTGGTCGCCGCTGGGCTATTGCCGATTGTCGGTGGACCAGTGCCTAGCGGCGAGTGCAGTGTTTATCTAATATATCTGTGGTTATCTATGGCATTTGGTGGTGTAGTGGTTAGTGCGGTTGCCCTATGAACAAGGCAACTTTAGGAGACCCTGGTTTGACTCTCGCATCAGTTGATTTGATGCCGTGGTGTAGTTCACACACTGCTGTAATGTATGCTTTAAGTATTTGGGAAATGTCTTCCTACTTTGTATTCCTACACAGTATTTACAGTATTTTACTATTTGTATTGCAGAACTGAAAGATTACCAACATGGGGTGGTCAGGAACGTCTTCTGTCTCCTGAACAGGAAACTGCAATTATGAACATGGTCCTAGAAAATAACAGCATAACATTACGGCAGATATAAAGAAAAAATTTAGAAAACAATGACATATTTCAAAATACTGATAGGGTAAGCTTATCAACACTGGACCGTGTCTTGCGCGAAAATAATCTGAGGATGAAGCAGATCTACAGGGTGCCATTTGAACGCAAGGACCCAGTGTAATAAAAGCGAGGGAACATCACAATGTGTGCAGCAATTGCCCACCATCATTCCATCACCATGCTACCCTTGGCCTCTACAACACTGCCCATCTGATCACATTCCTGGACACCCTATACAACACACTCATAGATCACACTCACCAGATCAGATAGACGGCCCAGAGCAGCTCAGGTACGTTGTGATTTGGGACAACGCAAGTTTCCACCGGGCTGCTCTGGTTCGTAACTGCTTCACTGTCCACCCACGCTTTTTAGCCCTTATCTACTTCCATATTATCCATTCCTCAATCGTATTGAGGAATTTGTTTCTGCCTGGAGATAGAAAGTGTATGACCGAAATCCACAAACACATGTACCCCTTCTTCAAGCTATGGAAGAAGCATGTGAAGACATAACAGTTGATGCTTTGCATGGCTGGATTCACCATGCTTGGCAAAATCTCCCCTGCTGCTTGGCCAGGGAAAACATTGCGTGCAATGTGGATGAGGTGCTGTGGCCATACCCAAATAGGAGAGAGGATGCAGCATTGTTGTTTTTTTTTTTAACTGTAACTGTAAACAGTATTTAGACCACTGTATGTGTGATTTTGTGTTGGTTGCAATGTACACTGTGTACGTTGTTTTTGTGAGAGACATTGAATATATTTGTGATTGCGTATTTGTGTGTTTTGTATAAAAACAATATTCTAAAACAACACACTTATGTATGTACTATCTGTAGTACAGTAAGTGTAACACTGAACAAAAGGGCCTAAGTCATTATGATGAATGGAGAGGAAGTGTTTTCCATTCATCACAGTGTTTTACATTGAGCACATCAGTGTTCTGTGTTCTACTGGTTCTTATAAATGTCTATTCATGTGATTGTTTGTGTGTCATTTGAAAACAAAATACCATTTTGAGAAGAAATAACACTGTTTTGAATGTAAGGTTTCATTTTGCAGGAGAATTGAGAGGATTTGCCCATTGTGTGTTTTCATTTGTGTGTCAAGTTCTGAGAATATGAGGCATGCTTTCAGAAAATGTGTGTAAACAATAGAGAAAAACTGTAAGAGTTGTTATTTAGCATTAA
Organism: Haemulon aurolineatum; assembly: GCA_038406115.1. Classification (NCBI taxonomy): domain Eukaryota; kingdom Metazoa; phylum Chordata; class Actinopteri; order Lutjaniformes; family Haemulidae; genus Haemulon; species Haemulon aurolineatum. The sequence goes on from JBCAUF010000085.1 coordinate 20,924,553, forward strand.
CAACTCTGGTGCATGCTGGTAGAATGTGCCTGCTATGTGTAGAAGCAGATGGACATGTCTATGGATGAATTTCTTAAGTGATCTGATTTCAGAGCTGATTTGCTTGGTGTGGCCATCTCTGTGGGCAGTAGCCTATGTACTGCAGCAGGCTAATGCTAATGTATGACAGACAGCACTCACATTCAGTAATCCTTTCATCTTAAGACCTTCTTATTCATAATGTAACTTACTGTTGACTTTTACACTCAAAGCCCTCAAAATATTATAGAGTTGAAAATGTATGTGATGTCAAGGGGAATAAACATTTAGCAGAGCGATTCTGAACTAAACAATTTAAAGACACTATATGAAATATATGCAAGAAACTGGTTTGTACTATAGCTGGATTCTCTCATAGGCTCATAGGCTGGCTGTTTGCCAGTGACCTGAAAAGATCTTTTCACCAGTAAATGAAGACATCTGATATCAATACAACCAAGTTTCCTTCACAGACAGAGATAATTGCAGACTACATGTCGTACTGGCCGGTCAGGGTGTGTTCGTCAGCAGCTGCTCTCTCCTCGCTGGTGTTTTGTAGAACAAAAGCAATGCGCTCTGGGTGATCATGCCAGACAAGGATCCTACCCAGCAGGAGGGGCGGCAGCGCCTCATTAGGCGCTATTTTAACAAAGCACTTTTTCTTCATGCTGCAGAGAAGCATGTAACCACAGCTCGACATTCCATGCTTTCCCTCTCAGCCCTCACAAAGGGATATAAATCTCCTTTGGGCAGGATAATTACCAAGATAATTTTATCCATAATGATGCTTGTCAGTCAAGAGTGCTGATGAAATTAAAGAACTTCTTCTCTCTGAAATTTCTATCCCAGATTTCTCCCCAGATTTATGTGTCAGGGGAAGAAGAAAAGGAAAAAAGAAACTCAAAGTCTGAGAAACTTTTCCATCTATAATAGACTGACTCCATAAATCCACACATCGTTAATAGTGGGTACATCCCTCACCTGGCCTCAAGTCAGAAGTCAAGCTCACATCCGTTTAAAACAAAGGTTACAGGCCAGCAAATGGTCATTATTGATATTGCACTTACATTATTCACAATGACAAACCTGCTGCAATGCTGTGGCAGAACATTATGTGCTCATTGTGTGGCTTTTGTCATCAGACAGCATCACTCAACTTTACACTTAATTTGCTGTTCACACACATGCTGGTAAATATGCAGACATGTGTGTCGAGGGCAGAGTCTGGGAATCCAGGACAGGTCTTTCAACAAAACAGTGCACTTGATCATCATGTTCTGTTGTGAAGGAAGCTGGAGGAAGTGAGCCCTCACCAATGCTGGAGAGAAACTGCAAACTTTGATCTTGAATCTGAATTCTTCCGACTTGTCTTACTGTTTTTTAAAAAGGGCTACTTAAATTATTTCTGAGATGCTGTTATGAGGCACAGTGGCAAAGGTAAAGGCCTCCTGTGGATAAGAGGAGATAAAAGGAAAAAAACAAAAGACATCAATGCCTGAGTGTTATAATATTTAGCATAAGCAGCGCCAGCATCTTCAAGGAATACATGTCTTGTGCTTTCTTTTAAAAAATTAACGTGGAGGAATTGGGACCCTGTTACCCGTTGTATCACTCAACAAAAGCAACTGAACAATCGCTTATGTCAAAGTTTGACAATGACAGAATTAGAGCAGGATTTTCTCGGCTCCCTGTCCCCCACAGGGAACCTGGCACACACAACTCAGAAAAGAAGTTTACTTTCATTGTCATTTGAAATTACACTCATTTGCATTTTCTGGGAGAATGGGGCCACATGAAAAACACTGATGCCACCAAGTACGGTGTAAAGAGATGCAACGCATCTTTGAAATGGAACCATGGAGCACTTCAATGGAATGAGCTGTCTGGTGATCACCTCTGCAGGGTTTTAAAGAACCTGTAATTCAGGAGAAGAAACTTCTCCAGATGGCTTTTAGAGTTCTGCCTTTCTCCTCTGCTTCACTAACAATGCTGGGGAGTGTGACCAGTGTTCCCTCTATCCATCACCAGTCAATGTTACAGTCATGCATGCACTTCATGTTCATCAACATTTTGGGAAATACATGTATTTATTCACTCTGTGAGAGAGATGAGCACCTGGTTATCAGCCTCATGTCTGTGATTAGTATCAAGCTGGAGAATGGGAGCAGGAGGAAACAGCTGGCCTAGCTTTGTCCCAAGTTAAAAAAATCCGTCTGGTTTGGTACTATTTTGCCAACACAGCACAAAACCAATGGCAACCAATGGCGACATTGCCACCAGAATATATCTTTTGCTGGTAGAGTCCCATGTGTATATGTGTGTGTGTGTGTGTGTGTGTGTGTGTACATATATATACATATATACATATATTAAGAGTATCAAAGTTCGAATAACATGTTAACACAAATTTATTTTAACAGTGTAATTTTTTTCACACGTGATTAAAACACATGCATTGTGCTTGTCCAATGTCCCGGCCTGTAGTTTGGATTCGGTCACATGCTTTGACTGTTATGTAGACGGTGATGAGGCTTTAGGCAATAGCCCAACAGTGTGACATTTAACATAAAGTTAGCACACTGACCACTGATCACGTATGCAACATTGCAGCAGCCAAGCAGCTCCCATTCAAACATATGCTTTGTAATTGTATATATTTATATTTAATTTATATTTATATACATATCATGTTTTATTTGTGTAAATCTTGTTTTTAGATTTGCATTTTGTATTTGGATATGTATAAATGTATGTATATTTATATATATCATGTTTTATTTGTATTTGGATATGTATAAATGTATGTATATTTATATATATCATGTTTTATTTGTATAATCTTTATGAAACAATCCTTCTCCCATAAATCAGAGTCCTCAAATCTATAGGTGGTTTGCAGTCATGTGATTTCGATGGTGCACGGAATTCACATGGGGGGCAGGAAGTGGAGAACAGTGATTGGAAATGATGGAAAGCGACTACTAAAAAGCACTGGGTGAGCCTGCAAGTAGCAGGTATTATCTAAAAATAGCAAAAAAAAATTGGATATGCTCCACACACTCTTGAGAAAAGTGGTTTTTCTTATCAGTTGTTGGACCTGCCTGGTATTGAGGCCATTAGACACATCATCATATATTTCATCAACGGGCGGGAGGCTAGGGAAGGCTAATTTGTGTGTAAACTGTTCACAAACGGAAATGTACATACATCTCCGCATTCCTCACTATTTTAGTAGCTCCGATCTTTTCGTAGTTTGTAACAAAACCTACACATGCTGCTGACCACATGTAGTGCTTGTATACATTAAGAACGCATATAAATAATGCTTGTCACTATTGGAAATTATAATTTTAACTCATATTGAGCTCTGTTATGCACACAATATGCAGATGTACTGTAGCGACCACAATGAATACACACATACTCCATCGGCGCGCATCAACACACACACAGTCTACACACTGATAATGCATACGAGGGGTTAATGTCAAAGCAACGTGACGCAAAACGCTCCGATGAAGAATATAGTTCTAGTTTTATGAGCAAGTTGCCGTCCAGCCTTTTAAGCCGTTTATTTGACTGGTTTGTACAGCCATAGGCAGCGCAAAACTCAGGCACTATACTATTATTATCCTGTTATCCAAAACACTTCCTGCCCCCCATCTGCAGTCGTGACGTTCCACTTGACGTAACCTGCAAACCACCTATTCCAGAAGGGGCGATCACCCCAAGCTAGCCACCACGGCTATTCAACAATGAATTTCCACTGACAGACTGGACCATTTCTCCTTCTTGACGTGCAGCTAAATGGCCAATACCTTATGGTTTCTAGGGGAAAATGAAAAAATTGAATGCTGTTAGGGCGCTGGAAATTTCACCCCTGCTACGTACAGTGTGCTGCGTTCACATGGTGACAGAAGATCCGAGTTGGCTTCCAACTTAGTTGTGTTCATGTGCTGTATAGTCGTAATGAGGCATTTTAATGCTCAGAGCATATAAACAACAGGTTGATGATGAGGAGGATACGGATCAGATGCGGCATGAAATATTAATTTCTCTGTCTGTCTGTCTCTCTCTCTTCATACAATCACTCAGTCCCACAATCACCTTAGAAACTTCCCCCCTCTCTCGCTCAATCACTCATTCACACACACACACACACACACACACACACACACACACACACACTGTTGATTTGTATAGATACAGCTGAAATCACACCCTTGCTGTTTGTATATAATATATTGTATTGTATTTAACACTGTTCCTTTCTAAAGCATAAATGAAGCCTAACATAGCTATAAATTGTTCATTTACCTTTTGAGAAGGAAATTGAATTATTATTGTGGAACTGTAGTCATTCTCCGACTGTTCATTTGAATGCTTCTACTGAACTAGGCAGGGAAATCTATTGGCACACCAGCCCCACCATCTTTTTTTCACCAGCTGCCACTGATATGAAATATGTAAGTTTCACACTGGCATGCTCAATCAAAAATGCGCCCTTGTTGATTGATCTTTCATTTCCCTTCTTTAAAATGTTGTTCTATTCAAAGGTTGTCCATGCTGAGCAACGTTCTACTGCTCTACCAAAGCGGTGTGATATTTAAGTCAAATCTTCAGCTGAGGAAATCAAAGACACCAAATGAAGGCAATGCAAATTCCCGAATGAGCACTTTTACTTCTCACACTTTTAAGTAAAACACTGACAGTACTTACATAAGGTTTTGAAAGCAGGTCACTTATAGTAGAGTAGTTTGACAGTGTGGTGTGAGTACTTTTACTGAAGGACAGGATCTGAGTGCTTCTTCCACCACTGAATAAGTGCCCAACAGATTGTTCAATAATTCCACTCCAACAAAAGCATTTTTCAAACTGCCTATGACCCTGTACATTTTATAACCCAGTCAGATGCAGTAACAACAGTTACAGCAGCTAAGTGATTGTCCTGACTGATAAGTGACAGTATGATCTGGTACCGAAAACAGAAAAAAACTGGCACAGAAAACAAAACGTTAGAGGAAAAAATTGTATTGCCATTAAAAGAACTATTGAAACAGAATAAAATTACATTAAATTATGAAACACTGACATTAAAAATTATTTGATTTGATTTCATTTTGATGATATAAATATGTATGAATTTTGGTAAATTTGGTAATAAAGTTATCAGATTTTAGAAATTTTCATTTAAAAGGTGCTGTAAGAAATTCTGGGGAAAGTATAGTTAATTGTTGAAACTTCCCAAGTTATTATTCAACATGATACCAATTTGTTGGGTTGGTGGCTCAGGTCATGCGAATCCAAAGCACCAGTTTTTGATGATCTGGGATTGAAATTCAACTCATCAACTATCTTTTTCTAGAATTGGCTGCAGCATCTTTAAATATATTATTTGTACAAGCATTTCCAGTGGTGTGTACACAGACTGACCTAACAAGGTCCAAAAACATAGAGCTAGTGTAGTGTGTAATTTTTTTAGTATTATAGTATTATATTTCCAATGACTTGCACTACAAGTAACTCCAAATATTAAACGTCTACATCTCTAGAAACCCTTCTCACACAAGTACCAATTTGTGTGTGAGAGAGAAAGAAATTTTGGGTGGTTCCTTTCCAGAACTGCTCAGCTTTATTCAGTTTTCAAGTTTGTTCTAGTCTTCTCTAATCATTAAATCATTTTGTGAATCACAGTTTGTGAAGACAGACTTCTTTTCTGCTGGGTTCGGGTTCAGAAGATTGGGTTGGGTTGGGTTGGGTTGAAAGAGAAGGCTGGGGAGATTTTGGATCTGTCTGAATATTTTCTGTGATAGCTGATTTATGAAGAGTTGTCAAAAGTGGGGATTCAGTAATGGAGATTCTGAGGGGACCTGATGGATACAAACTCCAGTGTGTTATGGAGAGGGAGGCAGATACATTCCCATGAAGCTGCAAATCTGTGCTCCTTGCCTGTGTTAATGGTGGACATGTAAAAGGAAGAGACATTGTGTTTTTTTTAATATGAAGCTTAGCGAAAATTCAGTCAGGAAGACTGTAAGACTGCCCCTTTGCGGAGCCTCCCGAGTCACTACCTGGTTTCCTCCTTAAGCACCGCCTACTCATTTACACGTTCATCCTATCACAACATATGCTTCCAACCAACCACCCTTCAAGCTGTCAAACATAAAAGTGTCCTCTCTCTCGGCTGTTATTCAGCTGTCATTTCAGCCCAATACTGCAAATTATGTGGTTCTTTCCAAGACAAAAAAACTTAGATTTACAAGTTTTAGACAATTTCTCTTGTTTTCAATTTCTTATTTGAAGTGTGTAACTTTACACTATAATCTTATATCAAGCACAACTTTATCTTTTTGTCTCAAATAGCCAGGAAATCTTAAAATGAGGAAAATAACTGTTAAAATAACTTATGTTCCATCTTTCTCCCAAAGTCTCATCAAAATAATCTTGTTTTAAGATTCAGAAACAAACTCAACTTGCTTGATTCAAGAGTCACACAAAAAACATCTAGAAAAGTTTCTAGTTTCTTGTTCTAATTTCAAGCATTTGATGTTTGTAAAAATAGCAACTAGATGGTCACTACTCGAGCAATATATCCCATCATGCATTGTGGGCATTTTAACACCAAAAAAAAAGAACTGTAAAGACGTGACGAGGGGCTCGCAGCATTGAGCAAACATTTTTAATAAATATGGCGGCAACGGAAAAAAGGAAAGTATTCATTCTTGAGTAAAAACTGAAAGTTGCTGCCGACACAATTTACTTTCTGTTCATTAGTATGATGAAAATACGTGCGGTGTAATATGTATTCATTACAAAAACAATTAATTTGACATCTATTTTGAAAAACTACCGAACAACAGTTTGGCACGTTTAATTGTGCGATAGTAATGACGTCATTAACTGCGCGGCGAAGTAGTGTCTGTGTAGTCCACTATAAAGAATTCCCTATAGTGAGTAGAAAGTAGTGAATGAGTGAGTGATTTTGGACACAGCCCTTGTGTTTCATGTTTTGCTTTGCTTCCTGTCTTTGTTCTGTTTCCCTCCTGTTTGATTGCCTGCACCTGTCCCCTTCGTCTCACCTGTGTCTTGTTGTCTCGTTTGTGTTCTTGTATTTAAGCCCTGTCCTCTGTGCAGTTTCTTGTTAGTCTCAGATCCTGTTTATACGTACGCGGGTATTTTTAAAAATGGAGACATTTCCCATTGTTTGCACCCTTTGTTTACATGCAAACGGAGAATTTGTCTCTGAAAATTATTCTTTCTAAAAACTTCTAAAATGTGGAGATTTTGGAAAACTCCATTTGCACATTTGTATGTAATCAGAGAAAAACTGAGTTTTTGGTAGCTGACGTTGTAGCTTTAAATGGAGAGGGTGAAATGTATGTTTATGAAAATACCCGTGTACGTGTAAACAGGGTCTCATTTTTGCTGTTGTGTGTTGTTGCTGTTCAGTTTCCATGTCTGTCATGCCGTCGTCTGCCATAGCCATAGCTTTTGTTTTCACGTCAGTGTTTCTTGCTTGGATTATTTTTGGATTTTGGATTATCTTTTTTTTATTGAACCTTTTGCTTCCCTGATTTTTGCCTCATTCCATTTCTGCGTCTGGGTCCTATTGCCACGGTTTTCCCACGTTAATAATAATGAATTTAATAAATAATAAATTTTTTATTCATAAGCGCTTTTACAGAAGCTCAAAGACACTTTACACAGAGAGAAGCATAAAATTCAATAAAAGCAGAAAAGACAGTAAAACATAGAAAACAATAAAAGCACACAGAATTTATATATTATTAAAAGCCGATTTAAAAAGGTGTGTTTTTAACATGGTCTTGAATGTAGGGAGGTGAGTGCAGGTGCGGCTGGGTTTGGGGAGTGAGTTCCAGAGGGTGGGGGCGGCAGTGGAGAAGGCTCTATCTCCCCAGGTTCAGTGCTTGGTCCGGGTGGATGGTGAGAGGATGTTTCCTTCAGATGAACGGAGGTTGCGGGAGGGGGTGTGGTGAAGGA
>JBCAUF010000087.1:0-13654 GCA_038406115.1 Haemulon aurolineatum
CAGCTGATCCTCTCAACACACACACCTTTAGCAACACTCACACTCTCACTGAGGCCTCTTCCACCTGAAGAGAGAAGAACAGAGACAACAGAAGTCATAAATCAGTGTTTACAGAGACTCCCTTCATCAGCTGTCAATCAGTGATGCAGCACATGATCCAGTATCAAGACCAGCAGGGACTTCAGTCCTGCTCAGACCAGAAGTGGAGCAGCTGGACATCACAGGTACAATCACATCTCTCAAATGTTAGAGTTCTCAACGGGTCGGGCCAGCCCAACAAACTCGACGGGACCCGCGGGTTCGGGCCAGGTTCAGGCCGAAAAAATATGCAAGTGACTCGGGTCGGGTCGGACCTCGGGCTGTATTTTTTCCTTCTGTTTTTTTTTTTTAAACATTTCTTTTTATTCACCGGTCCGGCAAAGAAAGTCTGGCTGGCCGTGTGAACAATCCTGGCGCTTCCAGTGCCAGCTGATCGAAACAAAAACACAAACGAGCCAAACGCAGTGCTGCTGTTGCCTTCAAAAATATATACTTATCCATGCTATCCATAGCTAAAAGCCGGTGTTTAATGCGACAGTGACAGCTGCTGAAACCATGGAAACGTAAACATACAGTGCAATTGGAAGAACAAAACTGGCATTCGCTATTAATTCGGGTCAGGCTGCGGGCCGGGTTCGGTCTGATGAGTTGTTGATGTGTCGGGCCGGGTCGGTCTCGGGCTTAACAAACCCGCAGGTCGGGTCGTAATTTTCGGGCCTGTTGAGAACTCTATCAAATGTCACCATTCTCCTCTCACAATTTCATTGAGGAAATCCGAAAATACTGGATCTTTGCTTTAATACTGTCGAGAACAGCACAGCTAAAACCAGCATGGACGAACCCAAACCCTTCACTGACCTCAGAGTCTCCAGTTTACAGTGTGGACTCTCCAGAAGATCAGACAGCAGCTTCAGTTCTGAATCCTGGAGGCCATTAAATCTCAGCTCCAGCTCTCTCAGATGGGAGGGGTTGGACTTCAGAGCTGAGGCCAGAGAAGCACAGCTGCTCTCCGACAAAGTGCAGCAACTCAATCTGAATAAAAAAATGCAGGTAAAAATCAATTTATTATACAGTCAGAGGTATAAAAGTTTTAAATGTGTAGCTCAATATTACTATTGCTAACATGTAGAGCCAGTAATATTGTGTAATAATGTGTTGTGTCAATGTGTTGCTTCGATGTTCTATCCTGTGTCTGTGTGTGTATATGTATGTCTGTGTGTGTGTTCTCAAGGATCAAGCTTGAGGATCAATATAAAAAAATCGGACAATAAACTGACCTCAGAGTCTCCAGTTTGCAGTTTGGACTCTTCAGAAAATCACACAGCAGCTTCACTCCTGAATCCTGCAGGTTGTTGTTAGTCAGCTCCAGCTCTCTCAGATGGGAGGGGTTGGACTTCAGAGCTGAGGCCAGAGAAGCACAGCTGATCTCTGACAAACTGCAGTAACTCAATCTAAATAAAGAATAAATTATGTAAGTTCAGAAGACAATGATCCTGCTTGAAATCATTCAGTGTTTAATCATTTGTTCAGATCTGAAGAATTTCTAGAATGGAGAAATGTAGAAAATGGAAACTCTGCCATTCCAGCCCCTCACTTGGAAGGCATTCATCCCACATTTAGCAACTACATCCTCTCATCTTAAGTCAACAACCCCCCAATGCAAAGACATAATTCACATGTGACAAAACAATCACCACCAGGAAATCTGAATCCAAATGATGGAAGAAACGTTTTTTCATCAGTCTCACAAATCATTCTCCCAGAAGCTGCTGATTACATTTCTTGATCAAACACTCATCTGAACGGGTCTGTTTTGGGCACTGTTCCTGTTTGCCTATTTGTTTGGAGCAGTTGTTCCGAAACAGGGAGTGTTTCACGTCAGAGATTGGTTCGTTTGGTCGTACGTGAACACAGTAATCACAATCGGATGCAGAACAAAACAAGCGGGCTGAGATCACTAGGAGGTGGTCTCGTTTCCATCCAAGTTTGGTTCATTTGTAGTGAGAACGTAATCGACACAGCAACCGACACAACTGATTAATAACTGTGGGCTACACTCCTACAGAGGAGGGAAGAAAAACATTTGATTGCACAGCACTGATGTTGGTTTATTCTTAAAATGTAATTTTTTCTAGGCTACTTTAGTGGTTGCATAGTGCAGTCTGTAGCTGACTGTTAACTTTGAAAATCAGGAGTTTCCTGTGGGACGCGAGGCTTTATGTAAACATGGTTGTTTCATGACGTTCACGACCACAACTCTCTGCTTCATCACAGGAAACAAAAAGGTTAAAAAGTGCAGTCTGTTGTTTCTATTTGTGTAAATTGTCAAATGTGTGCAGATGTTAGACTTAAAGTGAAATGCTTGTTTAAAACGTTGTTGTTGTTGTTGTAGCTTCTGTGAGTGAAGTTACATTAAATGGTTTTAGTCGTTATTGGTTGAGCCACATTGTGTTAAAGCGAGGAGAGCGAGCGGTTGTCACGTTGCTGATGCTTCATGCTTGTTTATCTCGGATAAACTAAACCCCTTCTTTCCGTGAAGATTTTCAACCAATGAGAGAACAGTTAGGATGCACATGGGGGTTGTTTACGTCTTTGGACTGTTTTGGGCTGTTACAGTGTGAACACAAACGACCCAAAAAAAGGAATGTAACAGTTGTATCGGTTTAGTCGCTGAATCGGAACAAAGCAAGCGAACCAGGTGTGAATATGCCCTTAGATGCCTATTGACTATGGTGACTATAGACCCCTTTCCACCAAATTAATTATGCTTCATGAACTGGTTCTGTTCAGGATTCTTGGGCCCTTAGGGCGTATTCACACCTGGTTCATTTACTTTGTTCCGATTCAGCGACTAAACCGATACAACTGTTATGTTCTTTTTTTTTTGGTCGTTTGTGTTCACACTGTGTGAGTTTGGATTTCACAGGGGGAGACGATATGGTTTGCTCATCACAGCTCTTCAATTAGTTCACTTACTTCCTGAATATGAGCCTCATGTCTCTGTCATGTACAGTGTCACATCATATTAATCTCAGCACAGAGGTAAAACAAAAAAAAAGGAGTCTGACCTCAGAGTCTCCAGTCTGCAGTTTGGACTCTTCAGAAAATCACACAGCAGCTTCACTCCTGAATCATCCAGCTTGTTGAAGCCCAGCTGCAGCTCTCTCAGATGGGAGGGGTTGGACTTCAGAGCTGAGGCCAGAGAAGCACAGCTGATCTCTGTCAGACTGCAGTCCCACAATCTGAATAAAGAATAAATAAAAATCAGAAAATGCAGTGTGAATATGGTGAGCTGAGCTAAGCACTTGCAGCTGAATAACGCTGTTTCAGAAAAAGTGGCATTTTAGGAGGAACTACTGCCCGCTATGGGTGCAAAAAGGTGTGACAACAGTCAAAAACACAGACAACTTCCCAGACGGTCTTGTGCAACAAACCATCAGGTTAAAATTTAGCTCAGGAAACTTAACCTTAACAATGTTCAAATATATTATAAATATATGTGTGTGTGTGTGTGTGTGTGTGTATTTTAAACTTTGAGTCACTTTTTTTTTTTTGCAGCAGCAGTAAATAACAGGCTACGTATAAAAGGATCACAATGCTCATATTTATATTTTAATTGTTGTTATTGTTTTTATAGTTTTTTCTTAATGTTGTATGTCTTCTATCTGTGGTACCAAATATGGTCATATTTGATCATCATCTGATCAGTAGCAGCAGCAGCAGCAGGTTTGCTGTGCTCCTGTGGTTCGACTTCATCTAAAATCTGGTGAATTCTGCACAAACAACTTTTTCACATGTGGATAATCTATGAACATTTACACCAGACTTCTTCAAGAAATTGTTGAGTTTTTGCAGTATTTTTGGATCTTAACGGCTTTGGCCTGCACTTGGCCTTGTAGGCCTCTCCACCATGCCACCAAAAGCCAACAACTCTTCTGAGGAACATGTCAGCATGTCTCAAATGCGTGAGCTGCTGGACCAGCAAAAGGACTTTTGCAGAACGTTGCTTGAACAGCAGGAAAAAAGTTTTAAATCATGTGTGCAGATCATCGTTGACTCATCAAACAAGAGGATTGATGAGCTCTCAAAGGAAGCCTATTATCTTAAGGTGAGTCTGGAAATGACTCAGCAGGAGTTTGATGATTTACAAACAGTAAATCCTGATCCAAGAACTGCAATGAAACAAGATCAGGTCTCGACACTATCTGCAAAAGCCTCCTATCAATTTCTGATAAGGCTGAAAATCTGGAGAGGCACACAAGACGATAAATTGTTGTCGTTGAAGGAATAAAAGAATCTGGAAATGAAAAGAGCTCTGAATCTGAGGAGAATGTGAGAAATCTTTTTAGTGAAAAAGTTGAACTGGATCACCGGAAAATACAACTGGACCTGGTTCATAGAGCTGGAAAACCAAAGTCCCCATCGGGGAAACCCCGGCCAATTGTGGTCAGATTTCTACATCTGATGGACAAGCTTGTTGTTCTTGATAGAGCAAAGAACTTTAAGGGTACAGGCATCTTCATTAACAAAGACTTCCCCGAAAATGTCCAGCAAAGAAGAAAACAATTACTCCCGGATATGAGGGCAGCTCGACAAAGAGGTGACATTGCCTACTTGAGATATGACAAACTAATTGTCCATCCACCAAGCCGGAATCTACAAAGACAGGTAAACTCATAGAAATAGCACAAAGTATTATAGTGTATCCAGTGCATTTATTTTGCTGAATTTTAGTTCACATCTACAGAATATCATGTTACACATACAATGGCTTCGAAAAAAAAAAAACAAGCTTTGAAGACATCGTCTTTAATCCTTTTGACTTTTGTAATTTTGACACATACAACGTAAATCTTGATCCTGATCTGAATTTTTTTTCATCCTTTAATGCTTCTAATTTTTGACAATTTTATGATGAATCCCAATTCAATAATTTGAATATATTCACAAATATATTCTCTGCTTTTCATTTAAATATAATATAGTATATATCATATAGCAACTATGATACATTTATTCACTACTTATGTTCATTTAATCATAAATTCTCTGTTCTTGCTTTACAGTATCAGAAACATAGCTCACTGAAATTACCAGAGAGATCTTTAAAGTGCCTAAATACAACACAGTTCATTATGTAAGAGGGAGTAGACCTGGGGGAGGTGTATCACTTTTTATCCATGACAATTATGAATTGAAATTAAGACATGATCTTACTATTAAATCTACTGTCGGGGTGGAATCTGTCTTTGTGGAACTCATTGGGGTCTTGGGCCATAAGAACATTATTGTTGGGGTTATATATCGCCCTCCTGACTCCCCTTTAAGAGATTTTATTGAAAACCTCTCTATTTGTCTGGAGTGTATCAATAAGGAAAATAAGTTGTGTTTTATTTTAGGAGATTTTAATGTAAACCTCTTCAAATGTGTTTTGAATTATGTCATGGGTGATTTTTTAAATGCCTTTTACTCTAGTTACTTTTCCCCCCTCATTCACAGGCCTATGAGAGTTGGAGAGCTTTCAGTAACTTTACTCACAAATTCTCTAGGGAAGGGAATGAATTCTGGGATTTTGTTTTCAGATTTATCTGACCATTTTCCTATTTTTCAGTGTTCTTTAATACAGGCTGATGGGATTAATTATTCTAAGAAACCAAAGTATAAAAGGATCATGAGCAAGTCAAACATCTCTAAATTTGAATATATGTTTGCCAACATGTCCTGGGATGATACTCTTGTGACAAATAATGCTGATTTAGCATAGAAGAAGTTCATGAATATAATCAATACTAGTTTCAATCACTGTTTTCCCTCAGGTAGATCATCTAAGAAAAACAGCCAAGACTTTAACAAGCCTTGGTTCATAGATGATCTACTTACGTTATTAAAAAAAAGAACAAACTCTCCAAAAAGTATGCCTTAATCCAACACCTCTTACCTATGGTGCATATAAAATTTGTAGAAATAAATATATCCATTCCATCAGATCTGCAAAAAAGAACTATTTCAGTGAAGAATTTAAGAGGTATCCAAATGATACCAAAAATACCTGGAAAGTGATTAATCAGATATTACAAAGAGGGGAAAAAACTCAAAAGTTTCCCTCAGTATTTCATGATAGTGAAAATGCTGTAAATAATCTGCTTGACATTGCTCAAAAATTAAATGATTTTTTTGTAAATATTGGCCAGTACTTAGCTGATAAAATTCCTGACTGTCCTGGCAGTCCATTAGAACAAGTCATCAAAGCTTGCAAAAGTAAAGTCTATGTACATATCCTTAAAATTATGACTGCCCTGTGTCTGCCAGAGAGTTAATTCAGGGACTAATCTGGCTTGGGGGAAAAGGTGATTGTTGTGTATGGGACTTAAATGGAGAAGGTTTTTAAACCCAAAGTTCTGTCTAAGTTGAATCCATATTTTGAGGGTATTTATGACTATAGTATTATTAGTGTATTGTAAGAGAGAGAGGGGAGGGCTGGAGGTGACCAGGGCTCTAAGAGAAGGGGAGATGCAAGATGCGGCTTCAAAGAGGCACCAGTCTGCATCAGGAATATGGAGCCAATACATGATTTTTTTTTTAACATTTGAGGCCCAATAATAACTAGGACTGCGCGCAGTCATGAACGGGCCCTCGCGTACCCGCGCCATTCGAATTTCAATAGGTCCCTCGTGAGTCGTTGACTCTCGGCTCGGGCCCTAATGACAAAAGTTTGGGAGAGCTAAGCAACCGTGGTCTTTAGGCCGCTGGAACAGCTCTGTGTTCTAGGCTTCTTCCCATCCCATATAAATGAAAGTAAAGCCTTATCAATAGATTTTTAAAAAGATGTAGGAAGATAAAGTGGGATACACTGAAATAGGGAGAGAAATCTGGGGAATTTGTATAGCCCATATTAACAAAACACATTTTGCCTCGGAGGGCTTTACAATTTGTAGAGTGAACAAATCAGGAGAAACATTTTTACAATTAAAATGATTTTTTGATGAAGTTTATTTTTTTGGGCTTTTGTGCCTTTATTGATAGGACATCTGAAGATTTGACAGGAAATGGGAGGCAGAGAGGGGGAGAGTGATGTGCAGGAAATGACCGTGTGGTGTGGGATTCAAACCGGGGTCCCTGCAGCGAGGATGATCTGTTCATGGGGCGCCCACGCTAACCACTACACCACTGAGCGCCGCACAATTGTAATGATCTTTTTCAAAAATAATACATCCACAAGGTGTTTAGAGGGGTGCAGAATAAAAGAAGAAAAAAACAAAAAACAAAGAACAAATAATGATTGAAGAGTGATTTATATGATTAGTGATTACATGATTGATTATTAATTAACCACAGCCATAACTGTCTCCTCTAATATGGACTAGTGTTGAGTTGAGCAAAAGGAGTGCAGGGTTTTACTGAGAAGGCTGCTTGGCCAAAGGCATTTTTTCTCATGGAGACAATACAGTCTCCTCGAGCTGATCCTCTGGTTGCCATGTCATTGATTGATCTGTGGGTTATGAATGTTTGAAGAGGAGGAGGTGGAGCAGTATTGTGCAGTATTTTAAAGACCAGGCAGAGGTTTGTATATTGTATTAGGTTATCCCAACTCAGAAGATCATGCTTTTTTAAAATAAGGCAATGATGGTAGGAGTTGGGCTTTTGATCCCTTGATCAAAAGCCCAACTCCTCCTTTCTGGCTTTGTTTGTGTAATGTTTCAAGTGGTTTGAGAGTGGTCTTGTTTGCTTGTGCAACACTCCTCATACAGTATGTTAAACGTGAAACAATCATTGCATTTACATAAAGCTTTGCTGCATCCATGGTGATGGAGTTTCTGATAAATCTTAAATTGGATAGACTAAATTCAATCTTATGACAGACTGTCTTCACATGGGATTTAAAAGGACAGCTGTTGGTTTATCAATATGCCAAGATATTCGTGCTTATTTACAATTTGAAGTTCAGCGGCCAAGCCACCGGGAAATGTCCCGGTGCTTTCAATGGCCAGTCCGCCACTGAAACAGTCCGGTGTTAAGTGTTTTGCACAGACAACCAGGCTTCTGGTCACTGAAGCTGGGGCATCGTCCTGATAAATAAACCGTAGCCTCTTCACTCTAGTTTCGTCTTTGGTAGGGAGGTGACAGAGCAGCAGTTCTTGGGTTTCATGTTGTGCATTGTAGCAGTAAGTGAATTGAGGACAAGGAAATTACAAGTCTTCGCTCAGGTAGCTGAGGTAACCATGGGAGCGAGGGCTGCAATATTCCACAGCTGGGTGACATTAAAACGGCTTGTTTAGACACACATTTTCAGACTGTGGCAGTTTAGAAAACATTGGCTTAGTTGTCAAAACTTACGCTTAAAGGGTGGGGAGGCACTCCGGATAAGCAAATATACATACTAAAGCAACAAAAAAAAGTGAGTTTTGCATGGTATGTCCCCTTTAACAAGTTTTTAGCAAATAACATGCAGAGTCCCCAGGTGCCCATGCACCCAGAGCACCCTGAAGACTGCTACGTTTTTGACCCAACCTAACATAGACTAAGTTCTAATGTTATGTAAATACTTAAGATCGACAATGCTAACAGTCAACAAACTAACCTCAGAGTCTCCAGTTTACAGGGTGAACTCCCCAGAAAACCACACAGCAGCTTCACTCCTGAATCACACAGCTTTCCATTTCTGTTCAGCATCAGCTCTCTCAGATGGGAGGAGTTGGACTTCAGAGCTGAGGCCAGAGAAGCACAGCTGATCTCTGACAAACTGCAGCCACTCAATCTGAGTAAAGAATACATTATGCACATAAAACTCTGTTTATAATCTAGTCAGACATGTTCAGGTTTTAAATGTGTAGCTCAACATTACTATGTCCTAATCAATGAGCTTTTCTCTAAAATGAGTAGAGTGACTTTGTCATTGCTTCTATGTTTTAAAGAAACATGTTTTCAGAGAAACCAAATAAATGTGTCTGCATCAATAGTTCAGTAAGTAAACATGATCAGAGTAAATGATTATGAATTCAGAGGATCAAATGCGACCATTTACCAAAAGTTGTGAAGATGAATTTACTTTACAACTGAAGGTGGATATTTTCCACAGTTTCTTTAGGAAACAGAAGTCTGAGATCTGCAATAGTAACAGAGAGGCAATAAACTGACTTCAGAGTCTTCAGTCTGCAGTTTGGACTCTCCAGAAAATCACACAGAAGCTTCACTCCTGAATCCTTCAGCTTGTTTCCTCTCAGGTTCAGCTCTCTCAGATGGGAGGGGTTGGACTTCAGAGCTGAGGCCAGAGAAGCACAGCTGATCTCTGACAAACTGCAGTCACCCAATCTGAATAAAGAATAAATTATGTAACTTGTAAACAATGCTTCATCTTGAAATTTAGGGTGCTCAGATGAGGGTTTCTGGGGTCATCACCCATTGTGCTGACTAATACCAATCACAGGGTATATTTGAATCCTTTGATTTGTTGTCTGGCATTATTCATTTTATTAATTATTTAACAATTCTTAATAACATTGTGTATAAAGTACACTGTTCAAAATCATATCAGTCTTTTGCAGTTTAGTGTCACCACAACATTCACATCATATTAATCTCAGCACAGAAGGGAAAATGGAGTCTGACCTCAGAGTCTCCAGTCTGCAGTTTCGACTCTTCAGAAAATCACACAGCAGCTTCACTCCTGAATCCTGCAGGTTGTTGTTACCCAGCTGTAGCTCTCTCAGATGGGAGGGGTTGGACCTCAGAGCTGAGGCCAGATAAGCACAGCTGATCTCTGACAAACCGCAGTAACTCAATCTGAGAAAAGAAAATTTTTAAAAAATCCATTCGTTATTAGATGTGTTGAGGTTTTAAATGTCTGCCTCAACATTACTATGTCCTAATCAATGAGCTTTTCTCTAAAATGAGTAGAGTGACTTTGTCATTGTGTTATTGTGGATCATCATAATGTCAGCCTTCTACAGACATCATCCAAATGTCAGCACAACATTAATACACCTATTCATGTCAACACAGATTAATAACATGCTGCTGATCTCACTCAAGTCTGGAATTAAAGAGAAAAAACAGACTGATCCCTTAAAGTCTGTGTCTGTCCTGAAGGGTCAATATCACCAAACAGTAAAATTAACAGAAACCAAAGAAATATTTCTATGACAGCAAGTAAACAAAAAGAAAAGTTAGTTAAGAGGATCTTTATTTTTACATTTAACAAATTGACACTCATTTACTGTAACAATTAACAGTGGACAGTGTTCATGGTTATTTATCTGTAAATACAAAACACATGGAGGAAACTAAAAGTAGATGTGAGGGTGTGGTACCTTTAAATGATGAGTTTCGTCATAATTATTAATAATTATTAAATGTCACCAACATGATAGAAGGTACTGTAAATATGTACTCTGACATCTCAATTTAAATCAAATGTACAAATTTGAAGAACATTGATGTTAAAATGGTAAAAAAAAGTTGTTGAAGTTATTAATTTAATAAATTATAATAAATGCATTTGTGCAACTGCAATAGAAAGTTTTGCATAGAAATATAGTACTTGTCCTATTAATATTGTGGGAAAAAAAAGTCTGAATAATAACAATTCATCATTATAATTGAATATTTTTTAAATTATAATTACATAATGAATACAACACAATTAAAATAATTTCAGGTTTAAACCTGTACGACAAATATTTTCATATGTCAAGTTCAAATAAATTTAATTACACTGTACTGTAAATCTAGGTTTTGAAATAAGATTATCAGACAAGAATGCGTGTATGGACAGGAAACAATGAGGCACAATTATCATCCACATTGTCCATATGTCAGGCCATATTATTATTATTCCTATTCTATTGTTTTTGTCTAAGATCTACATTAGTAACAGAAAGTCAGTGAACTGACCTCAGAGTCTCCAGTCTGCAGTTTGGACTCTCCAGAAAATCACACAGCTGCTTCATTCCTGAATCTTGCAGCTTGCTAACACTCAGGTCCAGCTCTCTCAGATGGGAGGGGTTGGACTTCAGAGCTGAGGCCAGAGAGGCACAGCTGATCTCTGACAAACTGCAGTCGCCCAATCTGAATAAAGAATAAAATGTCTAAATAAGAATAGATTTATAATCCTATTAGATGAGTCATGTGCGGCATAATATATGCAGTTCCTAGTAAACTCCTTTTCAGGGCGGACTTCATTGACACAAAAGTAAGATCATTACATGCTGTCAAAGCAAACAATCTTTCATATCCAAGCATGCAGTATCCAAAAGTTTAAAATCTCATTCTGCATCAGGGAGTCCATGAGTACTGTTGTTGAAAAGGATTTCTATCTTACATCATGGAATTATGCAGCATCAGTACTGTATCAGTACTTGCATCATCTTCACTGACTGGTGGACTATTACTGAGTCGGTGGAAGCTGGAGAACTGTTGAAAAAATGTCAAAATCCCCCCAAAATTGAACAACACACACACACACACACACACACACACATGCCTGTGCAGATTTTAATAGAGATGTTTTTTTTGTCTGTTTGTCTATAACAAGTCGGAATCAAGAGATGTGTTAATTTAGCAAAGCAAATATATTCTTAAAACTTTAAAATAGAAGTACAAGGTTGGTCTGGGGTTAGCATGATTGGAATTGGATTACAGAATGTCAGCTGAACATGCTATGGACGCACAAATTAGAATTTAAACTCCGTTACTGCAAAGGGCCTCAAGAAAAACAGGTTACCAAAATATTCAGTCACTTACACTTTACTGGGCTGGAATACAAATATAAAAACAAAGGGGTTTTTTGGGGGGGGAAGAAAAATACTTCTAACAGGTATCTTCCCAGCCATGCAAGACTCTGGGGACAATGACTGAAGGAAAGTTTTAATTAATGAACTCCTCTCCTTTTGAGGCCTTTGGTCTCAAATGTAAGCTTAAAGCAACACTGCAGAGTTTCAGCTAAGTGCTTCCACCGTCTGGTTGAGAGGCGCAACTGTCTGTTACAACTGTCGTAAATACTGTTGCTGCATGAGCACCTCCAAGGAAACGAAATAGACCTACCAGTACATGTGAAATCCCTGTTGAATCCCGAAGCCTCGTTTGGAAACATGTTCACCGATCAGGTAACGTAGCATATGCAGGTCGCACTCCACCACTCTACGCAGAGGGGGGAGCGGCCCGCACCTGAAAGTTACATACTGCAGTTTCAGCCGAGGCAACCTGGCTCAGGCTGCCGCGGCAGCACCATTCATCCAATTAACCATTTTTCTACCATGGCAATGACTCTGGAAACATTATTTTAAGCAAAAAAAACTCTGCAGTGTTACTTTAAGGGTACGTCCAACTGGGAGGAGAATTAGGGGTAGCACCAGGACCAGCTGGAAGGATTGTATCTTTTCTCTGGCATGGGAGCACCTGGAGATCCCCCAGTCATATTTAACCAACATGGCCGGGGAAGTCTGGGGCTTGTTGCTGAAGTTGCTACGCCCGTGACCTGACTCTATTTTTATCTATTATTATCCATTATTATTGAGACAAAGAGGAAAAGCATCAATCACTGACCCCAAATGTTTGAGCTATATTTACTTATATGTATTCATAAATTAAAAAAAACAACATTTCTATCAGTGAACTGACCTCAGAGTCTCCAGTCTACATTTTGGGCTCTCCAGTCCAGCAGACAGCAGCTTCACTCCTGAATCCTGCAGGTTGTTTTTACTCAGGTCCAGCTCCCTCAGATGGGAGAGGTTCGACTTCAGAGCTGAGGCCACAACTTCACAGTGAGTTTTTGAGATTCCACAGTCAGAAAGTCTGTCATTGCAAAACATGTTATAATCCTTTTTTGTATTTGATGACAGAACAAAGTGCATCGTGTCAACCAATGTGGTTTTGATAAGTTTTATTTTATTTCTATTGAGTTTGAATAAAGTGTATTTTATCACGTGTTAAGAAGGCAATGAAACATGTCCTCAGTAAAAGAGAAAAAAACGTAAAAGAAAAAGGTGAGCATTTGAATGTAAGTTAATTTTATTAATTGATTAGACTACAAAGGCTAACAGTGTGTGAGAAATGTAGCAAACAAAGTGGGATTACGAGACAATGAATACAAAAATTCCTCCTGTCCATGACGGATGTCATGATACTTTGTTTTGACTGAGAGACCCTGAGCAGCACTCACACGTGACAATATCTTGATTGTATTCACTGAACTGTAAATATATGTGTGTTTTATGAGGTTTGGCTGTTGCCATTCAAAGGAATATGAGAAGAAATGGAAGGAGAAAAATAACAACTTTTTTGGATAAAGCAGTAAACATTTAAAGGATATTAATTCTATAGTGTTTATATTTGAAGTATGAAACTACTAACCTACACTAAATTATAATGTTAATCACCTCTGGACTTACTCAGCCTTTCTGCAGTTCCTCACAACTGGAATCAGTCTCAGTCGTCCCTCTTTTGATGTGTTGTACTTTTTCAGGTCCAAATCGTCCAGAACTCCCTCGGACATCTGCAGCATGTAGGCCAGAGCTGAGCAGTGGATCTCAGAGAGTTTCTTCTTTGATTTGTTCTCTGACTTCAGAAACTCTTGGATCTCCTGATATACTGAGTGGTCGTTCATCTCCACCAGACAGTG
>JBCAUF010000092.1:29099-42058 GCA_038406115.1 Haemulon aurolineatum
ATCTCAGAGTAGATCAACTCAGAGTTGAGGATTGGACTCAGAGTTTGTTGAACCAGCTTCGTGAAACGGACCCCAGATAGAGCCAAAGACCGCAAAACCCACAGAGGGACAACTGTGATGTGAGGGGAGGGAAGGGGAGTGGAGGAAGTGTTAAAGAGAACCCTCTCCACCTCGTCAGGAGCAGAAGTCAGAAAGACAGCTCGAACATTTTGTAACCTCAGAGACTCCCCGTTTGACTGATCGAAACGCTATTGGAAGCACTTCGTCAAAAGTCTCCATGAAAGGGTTGTGTCAACTTGGGAAGCATTTGAATCAAGACTTTTGGAGAAAAATATAATGTTTTTCATATTTTGAAAACTATTGGGTGACATACCTGAAAATAGACCATATGTTGCAGTGTATCAAACTTCAATCAAATTGAAGGAAAGAAAGCAAGAAGGAAAGAGAAAATTAAATTGAAAATGACAAACTAACATGGGATATATATTATTAAGTATTTTTGCATTATTATTTCTCTGAGGATTAATTGAAAATTTATTTCAAAAATAACAAAATGTTCAAAATGTTTTTGGTAAAACAATGCAGATTTCCTGAAAGAGGAAGTTTTAGCTTGGAGCGGCTCAAACAACTGAACGGAAAATTTCAAGAAAGAAAACCAAAATTAACACAGGAAAAATAAGGTCCAGATATGTAGGGAGGTATTTAATATGTGGGGGACTGAAGCTCAATGCAGGATAAGAAAAATACGGGCTGGGACAGAAAGCCACTCATCTGTGTCTCAGTGTGAAAAAAAATGCAGAAGCCTAAGAGTTTGGCTTCTGCTTTTTTTTTTCACACACTCTGTCGAGGCACCTCCCAGACCTCCCAAAGTCAATATGTGCAAACTAGAGGACGTGGCAACAGCAGAGGTGGAGCCAAAGGTGGTTCAGGGGCCCCTATACCTGATGTTTGGTGACACGAAAACATAGACATTGGGAGCAAGAATGCCCAGATAAGAAAGAATGACTTCCAAAAGTGCCTCTGATGGGGAAGAGGGAAGTCAATTTAGATACAGCTGGACCAGATGACACACAGGGCTCTAGTTTCCTGGCATGGCTCAAGGTCGCGCAGAGTGGCACAGCCTGCGCAATTCAAGTGCCGTGCAGTGCAACACGGTGTCACAGATTCAGCTTGGCACAATGGCAGTTTTGTGCCAAAAAGCTGAGCTTAAGGTGCGCCAAAAACTCACCAACTCCGACCTGGTCTACTCTCGGTGTGAACGTAGCCCATGCAGTGGTAGTGCGCACACGTCACCAAGACCTCACAGGCGGGTTTCAAATTTCAGGCAACTTTTAATGCAATAAATAATCACAACAACCACTATCCAATTCAATAATCTTAATAAGCACATAAATGTATTTCTATATTGATTGTCCCGTCACACATCAAAGGCAGTTGTCACACTTAATTGGAAACTCGACCTGACTCAATGAACACAGCTGAAACTGTGACGCAAACTAACGAGTTCACGTCTCTCCCGGAAGAAGTTTGGGCATCTGGCTGCGCTGTCACCAAGGAGACAGCAGCAGCGTCGCAGTGAAATGACGAAACTTGCAGTACGCCTCACCACGGGGCATTTAAAGGTGAGGAGAGGAGCTCATTTTATTGGTGAAGATCTGACTTGCTGTGTTAAACCCACTCCACGCCTTCTCTCCTCCTTCTTTCCCACTTGTGCCAGTAGGAGTGACAGAGGTGGGAAAGGGGAGTACTTGCGCCGGGCTGCACCGTGCATGAAACTTGCAAAGTGCGCTTGGACACACCCCGTTGGGACGCCACAGCTGCGCCTAGGCAGTGCCTGGTCTACGAAACTAGAGCTCACAATCTGCACATGAGAAGGGTGATTGCACCACACACACACAATCCCAGAACAGACACATAGGATGATTTTCATGAGATCAAACTCAAACTATTTCTTATTTAGAAAATCTGAAGTCTACAAAAAATCTACCAAACCTGTAACCATTCATGTAAAATATGATGAGGGAATCTATCTTAACCTGCCCACACTGACGATTACTGTAAAGTACAACACCAATAATTATCTGACTCAGCTACAACACCTAAATTGAGTGGACTGCATTAGCACGTGTTCACAAAGACATACAGTAAATTATATATTTGTGGAGAAAACGGTCCAGAGGAAGTCACAAAACAAACCGACTGTTGCTACAAAATGTGTTCTTTTCTAAACATTGCTGTTTTTGTTGTTCCACAAAACACTCCACAGCCACGGTTTGGAGCTCATGCTGATTGGGCTTTTCACAATGCACATACGTGGTGTGATCCAGATTCTCTTTGATTTTGCTGATTCAGTACTTCATGTTTCTCTAACCAAAGACAGAAAAGATACCTAATGTGTGGGTAAAGATAATGTAAACATGGTAAAAAAAAAAAAAAAAAATTAAAAAAAGAAAGAAAGATAAGAAAAGAAAATGGGAAAATACATGTAAACCAAGTTTATAATTTTGAGTTAAAAGTGCTCAGAAAGGGCCCTGAGTTTGAGTCAGTAATCAAGGCAAGAGTAATTATTGCATGTGTTCCTGTGCACGAAGACAGACAGTTCTGGCTTGCATTCTTCTTTAGGGAGAAAAGTGACACCTTTCACCAGACTATGTCAGAGTAGTCCAGCTTTGTACAATGAAGCGCAAAAAGACCGTTTGTCCTTATTAACACCAGGAAGTGCACTACATAAAGCTAGCATATCTAAACTGCAGTTTGTTCAACAAGTTCCATTTCCATTTCAAAGTCATGTACCAAACCATTAGTAAGTTGATGAATTGATGGCAAACTTTAAGGAACTCCAGAGGAGGTTAGGTGTTGGGGCCACAAATCCATTCTTCTTTGGGCATTTCATAGGGATCCACACATCTGATCATTTTAATTTCTTTGTTTGTTTGTTTTTTTCAAACTACTTTTAAGCATGATTAGTACAAGCAATACAAGGAATAGCACTGATACAAGTATGCTGGATTGCTTTCATCTGTGGTATCACAATATGGTGATTATGCTCCATAATGCATTACATAGTGACGTCCATTGCCAAGCTCTATCATTGTCCTCCCTATCCACTATCTTTTGTTTGAAGATCAGCACCTTTTCTAGCACGGGGGAGAGGATGGGGACATTTTTAGGGGTCCAAGCCAAAGGAGGGCTGGCAACTGCAAATTCAAGGTATTGCGGCCATTAAATTCCACGCCACTCAGCCACGAGGGGATGCTGTAAATGTGAAAAAAATTGGTGAGGACAATATGCTTTTAACCCTGAGTGCACCCCTAAAGTTAGGCAATGACTGATTAAAATGGGCTTGTTACAAGAAATGCACATTTGTAAACATTTTACATGCTGAATTTCAACAATTTATCTGAACTCTTTAATTAAAAAAAAACCCAAACATTTATCTGAATACTTTTTTCAGTTTTTCCTCCTTGACTCTAATACAGTATTTCACTATCCATGGAGTATCAGAGGGCTTGGAACTGTTTCATGCCTGCTTGCAGGGCTGGTACTACATTTCAGATTTTCCTTCCACTGAAACGATCCCTGTAGTCACAGGTGCCATCTTCGTCTGCATGGCATTGATCTCTTCAGTCATAGCATCAAGATTGTTAGTTATCTTTCCCTTTGGCACCGGCACTTCTACCACATGTACTAACTGTAAAGAAATTGCTTCTTCTGCATTAAATAACTCAAATATGTGTTCATAGCGGGATGCCAGGTCATAGAACGTTACTTCAAATGAAAGTTTCTCTGTGCTCTGTGTCAGCTGGATGTAAAGGCATTTAATAAGTTTGTCATATCAGCTTCACACACAGTGAAGTAAGTGTGTGTGTGTGTGTGTGTGTGTGTGTGTGTGTGTGTGTGTGTGTGTGTGTGTGTGTGTGTGTGCTCCCTAGTGGCTAAAAATCATTGAATGCAGCCTTAACCTAATTATACCATAATATCCCCTGCTCATAGAAATGTGGACTCATTCAATATATACAGAGCATCAAGTCACATGACTTCTTTTAGTTTTAGTATTTATTGTTAGCTTTGACAATGACATTTCTATTGTTGTTTCTCATTCACAGTACCCACAAAGTAATGAGAGGATACAAATGTTATGGAACCCACCGAGGTAAAAACAGCTTGATGGAAAGGAAGGAAAATCTGAATTAACAGAAATTAAGTGGGATGAAATCAAGAGGTAAGGAGGGCAGTGGCATGGGGGTGGAGTGAAGATTAGAGGGTGAGAAAGATGCAGTGAAGACTGGCAAAAGAAAGCCACAAAATGAAGGAAGAAAGGGAGACCAAAATGGACAGGGAGAACAAGGGAGGAGGTGGGACGAAAGGATGAAGGGATGGATGATGAAGGGGTGGGGTGTGAGGGTTCAGTGCAGGAGGGTGGTTTTGGGTGACAGGCCTCATTGAATAGACCTCTTTTCTCCCCTTTGCTGGCCTCTCTTCTCATGCAAAACAGGCCTGTTCAGCCTCCCAGCCATCCGTCACACAACAGAAAGACCATGGCAGGCCCTTTACGAGCCTCACACTCGCATAATCCCCCCACCTCATCCCACCATCTCTAAACCACACAATCTAGCACACAACAGGAGGTGTAGTGGGTAACAGGAATGTGTATGTATGTTCGTCAGTTGGGGGATGGGCATGGGGTATCTTTGCCACAGGGAGTTTCTTTGGAAGAACGGCCACCTAGGCTGAGGGCAGAACAAAAAACAGAGACGTAACATGTTTTGAGGCTGGATGGACATCATATTGGGACGGTGTTAGAAGGAGTTAACCTGCCTGGGATGTGGTGTGTGTGTCTGTGTTTGTGTGTGTTTGGGTTGTGGGTAGATGGCCATCGAAACTGTGGATGTGTGGTATGGATACATTTAGATGTGTACTTGTAATGTGTGTGTCTATTGGTCCAATAAGCAATGGTTTAGTTAAATGGCAAGTGATCCAGAACAACTCAATTAGGTGACAACATATCAGAGGTTTGGGTTTTCAGCTAATTATGGAGTTTTGGCCAGTTCATATGGCTATAAGGAATTACTTAATAACTTATAAAAATCCATATCAAAGATGTTTGTTATTTAAAGTGTTTTGGCAAAAAATCACTTTTTCACTGATGATTTCATTTATTTTTGTCTATAGGACATCAAAGTAACTTCACTGAGCTTTTGTATCCCAATACATCAGCGACTGAAACACTAAAGCTGTACTTGTTGTTCTTATAAGATATTAAAGTGAGCCGACTTTTGAACTATGTTTAATTTTTCATTTGATCTGCCCGACTCCACCAGGCTGCAGCTTAAATAAATGATCACACATCCCAACACTTGAATGGAAGGTAAAACATACATGTAATTATGGTCAGATGCTCTAATGATGAGCTGTGATATTATAAGAATAAAGACATGTTGTTTGTTTAAAGGACAGATTCTTCATTACTGATTCTTTTTAATATTGCTGCACTGATATTATTGATATTATTGGGATATCATGGTGATAGTCTATTAACTTACATATTCACACAGTCAGTGAGTTTTGACCAGCTGTAACTGTGCTACAGTCAGGTGATGTGTCTAAATTATTCATATTTGTCTAATATTACAGTTTGCGCTTCACTCTATAAAAACACAATTCAAATTCATTTTCATTTTTAATTAGTTTGATCCCATTCTCACAGATCATCTCTTCGATTATTGGAGTATAAATTTGCACTGGAAAAGTGGTTAAAAGCACTGGAAAGGACCTGACACTCAATGACCAATTCCCATGTGCCCTTCTACATGCAGTTAAAATATTGTTATAATAATTTCCTCTTGTTGTGCTTAAGTCTTAATTACTGCAGTTAATTACCCACTGCACATTCAAACATACAGTGCACTAGTCCTCAAGCATTCAAAAGCTGTCCTTTAGCTCCTGCTAGCTGTCCCTTTGCAACTCCAGAGCAGCTAGGAGACTAAGATCTTAGATCTTAGTGTTGCATTTGACTGACCATCACATCCTATTACAGAGACTGGAACACTTCATTGGCATTAAGAGTCATCTAAATTCTGGAAGATGATTAAATCATTATCTTCAGATACAAGGGACACTATGCTTCCCAATACCTTAATGCTGAATGATGGGATTATTACAGATGTGAAAAGTATGTTAGATTCCGCAAACCGTTCATCCGTTCATCATCAACCGCTTATCCTGCAATGGGTTCGCAGGCATGCTGGAGCCTATCCCAGCTGACTTTGGGCGAGAGGCGGGGTACGCCCTGGACAGGTCGCCAGTCCATCCAGGGCTAGATTCCTCAAACAGCACTTTATATTTTCTGGTTTGTTGTTTGAGCAGGAAATACAAAAAGAGATCAGTCAAGGGGATTACTCTGTCTGGTGAAAATGTACCTTGTGATTTTGATCTTGCTATTACTAGAGGTATACAATGCTCTCATTAGGTTAAATACCAAGAAACCCTGTCTTTGTGACAAGTTAGACCCATATTTCTTGAAAATTGCTGCTGAACATATCACAGAACCTTTGGCATATATTTTCAATCTGACTATAGAAACTGGAATAATTCCTAGTGTATGGAAGTCAGCATATGTCACTCCTTTATTGAAGGGTGGTGACAGAACAAATCCCAATAATTATAGGCCGATGTCCAAACTATCTGCTTTAGCCAAAGTTTTAGAAGGGCCGATAAGTGACCAGTTGAAAGATTTTTTTAACAATAAATAGCATTGTAAATTAATTGCCGCCTGGTTTCCAAAAAAAACACAAGACTGTCACTGCCATTATAGAAGTCTTAAATGATGTCATAAGTGCTATTGATTCGAAAGAATACTCTGCTGAATTGTTTTCAAATCTGTCAAAGGCTTTTGACATGGCTGACCACTTGGTGACAAAGAAATTCAGGGTTAAACTGGGTTTCTACTATAGAAACAAAGGTTGTGTCTCCTTTAGTGCAACAAAAAGACTGATACAGGCAACTTTTTTATTGGTACTTGACTGCGTTGACATCTTATGCATGCATGCAAATCTCTCCTCTCTGAAAATGCTGGATTCAGTGTATCATGCAGCATTAAGGTTTGTAACGAATATGAGAGTGTTGGTTGGCCCTCTCTGCGCAATCGTAGATGGGAACTCTGGTACAGTTGTCTTTATCAGGCTCTCCTGTGTGACTTACCTCTTTGTTCATGTTCTCTTCAGACTCTTAAAGTCATCACCAAAAGTGGTAGAGTCCGGCTCCATGGATTGATAATGTATACCATTCCTTGTACACGGACTGTCTTTGGTGAAAGTGCCTTTAAAGTGTTTGCACCCTCATCCTGGTATAAATTACAGAGTCATTTTAAACTGAATTACCTCCCAAGTATGGAAGATTTTAAAGCGTGGCTCAAGGACTATTTGACAACTGAATGCACATGTCCTCTTACTGAATGCAGCTGGTGATTATAATGTAATGATGTGATGTGTTGCCAATTCGCTTTAACCTACTGTCCTGCTCTCTTGGCCAGGATCCCCTTGCAAAAGAGATTCTGAATCTCAATGGGATTATTCCTGGTTAAATAAAAGTTAAATAAAAATTAAAGGAACCACACCAAACTGGTTTAAGCCCTACTTATTAAAAATGAGTTCTCCTTGCATACCAAGGTTAGTCATGGTGTTCCTAAACTCTGTTTACCCAGGGCCAGAGTGCTTTACAATCTGTACAGGCACCGACACCCTCTGTCCTTAGACCCTCGGTTCAAGTGAGGGAAAACTTGCCCACGCAAAAAACCTTTTAACAGAGAAAAAAGCTGACCTCTGGGTCATGCTCCTTATTCAGTGCTGATGTGAGTTTCCCTTCAAAGCTGTCACCTGAACTTGGATGTTTTCCTGAAAGACCATGGGTTGGGAAGGTACTTTGAGAGGTTGCTGGAGGCGGAGCTGCCTGCTGCCGCAGCATCGGCCCTACGCACTGTGCGTAGGGCCTCACGATCCATGGGGGGCCTCATTTTGCTCCAGGGAACGCATTCTCTGCAAGTGCACAAAAGATGCGCAAAGGATATGCAAAGGATGCACCAAGGATGTGCATTGCTGCCGTGAGGCGCATGTAGCCACCAAGACAGTTGGTGCAGGAGAGGAAAAAAAGAGACAAGTAATGATTGACAGCACGCAGCATTGACCAATCAACGGCTGGATGCAGGTCAAAAAAAGTCAAAACCAGAGGAGGCTCGATTCACTTAGAAGTGGGTATGTTGTTGTAATAAAATTTAAAAACTTTGTGGCCTAAAAACCCCAGCTGTTAGGTAGCTAATCATGAGACATAAGAGAGGACAGCCTAATTCTGTCTAGATTGGACTGGAGGTCAAATTTTCCAGTGGCCCTATCATTTGTTGAATGTCTTGTTACCTGCATATACATTCACGTCTGTTGAAAAAGGAGTGGTTAATTGACCAGTTAGTGGTCATTTTTTTGACCTGCATCCAACTTGCTGTCTGTGCATTTGACCGCTGATTGGTCATTGATCATTACACATCTCTTTTTTTGTCTCTTGCCACCGGCTGACTTGGTGCTCTACGCACGACTCAAAAACTCAAACTGGAGCTAAAATTCCATTTCTATCTTTGTACTTCCCAAAGGGATCAATAAAGTTTTTATCTATAAGCTATTTGTCTGCTTGGATGTGTTTGTGTGTTTCCTCTGTTTGTCAACATGTCTGCTCCATGTCATGCATGTTAGTGTCTAAAGGACACAGTTGAAAATAACGCTCTGCAAGCCTCCTCTGGTTAAATAAGAGATAATGAATAAACAGGTCCATTGTGGTTTTGCCTAAACCAGGCATATGAATAAGGGATGGGATTAGTCCAAAAACCTGTTATCAATTTGGAATTTATCGATGAAATCATTTTATTCGGAGTATTTTTAATTTAGTGCAGTCACTGCCAAGTGTATGTCTCGCACTTTAACCCATCCTCACTCACAGTGCATAATGTGATATTTCTAAATACTGAATTTTGTAGATGCGTTATAAATTTTGCACCGGCAGCTAACTGGTTGCTGTGATGGTGAGGTGTTATATAAAACATTGTTATCCTTTTCCCAGCATATGTATCAGCCCTTATGTCTGAGCAGAAGGTATAGTCTCTGAAACCACAATGTAATGTTCTTGAGATATACAAGAGATTCAAAATCTGCCTTCAGTTCATCGGGCTCAGATTTTTTGGGTTGGTTTATCTTCCCACTAAAATAAATCTGTGGATTTTGTGTTAGTTTTTAGTCCCCTCCTAGAATAATTATTAGAAGACAGATTATCTTCATTAGGTCCATATATTATTTACCAAAGTGTTTTTTGTTTTTTTGTTGGGTTTTTTTTACTTCAAAACAATATCTGGGAAAAGTTTTAAAATATTTCCATGTTTAACTTGATTATTAAACATGGATAAACCAGGATAACCAGGATATAATTCTTAGTTTTGACCTGTTCATTATGTTCTGTAGTACAAACTCTTTTAATTCAATTATAGAAAAATGTAAAGGCACTGCTACACAGGTAATATAATATTCCAAAAAAATGCTGAGTTACATTTCATCCTTCCCTCCCTCTCTACGCTTCCATACACTCCCCTATCATCCATCCCTACTTCTTCCAGTGGCATTTTTGGGTCGTGTTAACATCTGGCTTCTTCTTTGCATGGTAGAGCAAACCAGCATTTGTAGATGGCATGGCAAACTGTGTTCACAGATATTGATTTCTGGAAGTGTTCCTGAGCCTATGCAGTGAGCCCATTACAATCCTATGCAGTGCTGCTTGAGATCATGGGCATCCAATATTGATTTTGGCCTTGTCCCTTGCGCTGAGATTTCTCCAGATTCTCTGAAACTTTTGATGAATTTAAGTTGAGGAACATTATTCAACAATTGTTCCACAATTTGAAGGCACAGTTTTTCACCTCTGCCCATCTTTACTTCTGACTCTGTCTCTCTCAGATGTTCTTTTTATAGACATTTTTTTGTCTTGATTTTTTTATACCAATTAACCAAGCCAATTGTTTAATGTTCCTCCAGGTGTTTCTTTTTAGGGTTAGGAGTTTTTTCGTCCATCTGAACCAATAATGCCAGTTCTGATTTTAGACACTGAAACATATGTGCCAGCTTTGCACACGATGCACTCTGCCTCCCCCCCTTGGTTTGGTTTGGTTTGGTTAGGAAATAGTTTTTTGCGTCTGTGAAGCTGCACTTTCACTTCGGCATTAGGTATGCAATGCCACTCCGCTGTCTGCTCCGCAACAAAGTAACGTAGTATTCTGTGCAAAGAGCCAGTCAATTTAAATACATGCTTAATGCTCCCATGAAAAACAGTGAAAACTGGACATTTTCATGAATTTACAAAACCCTCTCGGACAGGACGTAAAAAGTGGACATATCCTGGCAAAGAAGGACGTCTGGTCACCCTCTGATTGCGGTGCAGTCCAGCCAAAGGGCTCTTGTTTCTTGGCGTGGCACAGGGTGGTGCAGCCTGCGCAGTGCAGGTTTCGTGCAGCGCAACACAGCACACAGTCAGTTTGGTAGACCAAGGTGTGCCGAGATGGGTGTGACGACACAGCAGGGGGAGGCGTCACGGATTCAGCTTGGCGCAGTGACAGTTTCGTGCCGAAAAGCCAAAGATGCGCCGAAAGTTCGCTAACTCCAGCCTGGTCTACTCCCAGTGCAAAGCGAAGCACAGCCTGTGCAGTGGTAGTTTGGATGACCGGCGCACAGTGTGCACACATCACCAAGACCTCACAGCCAAGTTTCCGCAGTTTCAGGTACATTTTAATGCAATAAATAATCACAGAAGTGATCTCAGAAGTTTGGGTGTCATGGTGAAATGGCGACGCTTGCAGTATGCCTCACCACAGCGCTTTTAAAGGCGAGGAGAGGAGCTCATTTGATTGGTGAAGATCTGACTCTGCTGTTATCACCTTCTATCCTCCTTCTTCCCCACTTGCGCCGGTAGGAGAGACGGAGCTGGGAAAGGGGAGTACTTGCGCCGGGCTGTGCCAGGGTACGCCGTGCATGAAACTTGCAAAGTGCACCTGGACACACCCCCCTGGTCTGCAAAACTAGAGCCCAAAGAGAGACAGGAAATGAGAGAGAGAGAAGTGATGACATGCAGCAAGGGGCTGCTGATGGGAGCTTAACCTTTATGCATGGAGCTTTACTAGATGATACAATAATTTAAATGTATAACAGACATTTTTTGTTAAAAGTTGTACCAAACGTCTGTTCATCACTTTTTGAGAAATGCACATCCACTAGACCATCCTACCAGATTTTTTCCAGTGGAAACCCTTATCAAATGTCGGGAGCAAGCGTGCAGGAGGTCAGCCCTGTGCACAACTCTGTTTATAGTCTCTGCAATCGGCCTTGCTTACTTTGCGAAAATAGATAATACTCATACACTTCGAAGACAGTTTTCCTCTAGCATCCAACTTGCTGTCTGTGCATTTGACCGCTGATTGGTCATTGATCATTACACATCTCTTTTTTTGTCTCTTGCCACCGGCTGACTTGGTGCTCTACGCACGACTCAAAAACTCAAAGTGGAGCTAAAATTCCATTTCTTCCTCTCTCCCCCTTCAGCACCGCTTCCAAAAAAGGCCATTTACTTTTTGTGTAAATGAAAATATATATGCTCATATGTTTAGATGATCTATAGCCATATTGTACACATTAATATTCTTTACTTCAAGCTCTGTGGAACGGCCTTAGTTACGTGAGGAGGCATGATGGAAAACCCTTCCTTTCAATACAGACTTTCATTGTAGGCTGTAGATAGGTCAAATGAGGTGTCAATCAAAAGTTCAGTGGCCATCTTGAATATGAAACAGAGGCTTGGGTCAAATAGTACCTCCAATCATTTTTTCGTAACTACCTTTCCTTAACCCCGATTTTTTGTTAAAAGTTGTACCAAACGTCTGTTCATCACTTTTTGAGAAATGCACATCCACAAGACCATCCTACCAGATTTTTTCCAGTGGAAACCCTTATCAAATGTCGGGAGCAAGCGTGCAGGAGGTCAGCCCTGTGCACAACTCTGTTTATAGTCTCTGCAATCGGCCTTGCTTACTTTGCGAAAAAAGATAATACTCATACACTTCGAAGACAGTTTTCCTCTAGCATCGCTCAGTCATTTTCAAAGTACACGGTGGGATCAGAGGAGCTTCAATGAATGGTTGAAACGGATGCTCACAGGACACATGAACATTTGAAGTGCGCATGTGCAGCTAGTGGAAACAAGCTAGGAACAAGTACACATGACAGCATTAAGTCAGCATTTCTCCAGAATGACTGACATGTTGGAGAACGAATAGTTAAGATGATCCACCCAGAACTTGCAGCCAAAAGACATCCTCCATTATACTTTTAAGTAATTTAAAAAATAATTAATAATTGATAGATTAGTCCTTGGATTATTTGACAAATTGATAAAATAATCTTTAATCAAAGATCAATCAGAATACCAGAGGTCAACAATTATCCAATCACAAACAGCCACCTTTTACACTGCACTAGTTTTGAGAAATGTGAAGTTAGCAACACAAATGCATCCCTGGGACAAGCGCAGGCAATTTGCAATCAAATTTGAAACGACTGGCTAAGGATAAGCTAAGATTCGTATTCGCAACAATGGTTATGACACTGAACCACCAGGTCCCTAAAATTAATGGTGATTCGGTGCAAAGATGTCATCCACAGTTTTCTCTGAGCCCCTGCCAAATCTGACCAAACTAGTCCACGCATTTGTTACTTCTAGGCTGGACTATTGCAATTCGCTTTTATCTGGCTGCACCAAGAAGTCCTTAAAAAGTCTCCAGCTGATCCAAAATGCTGCAGCACCTGCACTGACAGGAACTAAGAAAAGAGATCATATTACTCCTGTATTGGCTTCTCTGCACTGGCTCCCTGTAAAATCAAGAA
>JBCAUF010000092.1:42158-62761 GCA_038406115.1 Haemulon aurolineatum
TGTGCGCGCGCGTGTAGTACGTGCGTATTCATTGCGGTCGCTGCTGTCAATTGATCTAATGTGTGTTTTACTGTGAGGTGAATGTGCGCGCGTGTCATGCCAGCACCGTGACTAACTTAACTAAATGTGTTATATTTTTAATAGTTTTTCATGTTTATATCACGTATTTCAAAGGCATCTGTGTATTGTGTGCATAACAGAGTGCAATATGAACTCAAATTGTAATTTCCAATAGTGACAAACATTATTTATATGCGTTCTTAAATTTACACAAACACTACGTGTGGTCAGCAGCAGGTGTAGATTTTGTGAGTACCTACGAAAAGATCGGAGCTACTAAAATATTGATGAATGCGAGATGCACGTAAATTTCCGTCTGCAAACAGTTTACACACAAATTCGTTCTGCTCACGTTTCATGAATGAGGCCCACTGAGAGAAACCAATTGAGTCAAATAATGAGATGAAGGCATTACTAAGGCTATCATTATCAACATCCACGTGGATGTTAAAATCACCTACAATTATGACTTTGTCAGACTTGAGGACTAGATCTGACAGAAACTCAGAGAATTCAGTTAAAAATTCTGAGTATGGACCAGGAGCGCGGTACACTACAACAAATAGGACTGGCTGCACAGTTTTCCAAATTGGATGTGAGAGACTAACGCCGGGATTCCACTGCATGCGGTACGGCTGCAGATCCGCTCCGGTACGGCGGCGGAGCCGTTGCGTATTAATTATAATCACTGTGCCAGCGTCCACTGACTCCGTCTTGACACAGTCTTGATAATCTGAGTAATCTGGGTAATCTGGTGACTGGATGACCATCCTAACAGAAGCGCAGAGGAGCGTGTAAGACTGCAACTCTGCTTCCTAGTCTCAACTCTGGATGGTCAAGTGTTTGGGGTCCTAATAAATTCCGTCAGATTTTGGGAAATGAGAGCTGCTCCTTCCAAAGTGGGATGGATGCCGTCTCGTCTAATCAGACCAGGTTTTCTCCAGAACTTTTGCCAATTATCTACAAAGCCCACACTGTTTTCTGGACACCACCTCGACAGCCAGCGGTTGAATGACGACATGCGGCTAAACATATCATCACTGGTCAGATTTGGCAGGGGTCCAGAGAAAATTACGGAGTCCGACAGTGTCTTGGCATAGTAAAATGTATAATTTTACTTACATCTGTTTTATTCTCTCTTTTTTTTGACACTTTCTTTTTCTTGAACATCTGTTTTATTCTTGTTTGTTTAAAGGTTTTTCACCTTCCTCGCTTCATTGTTTAAATAAATTGTAGAACGAGTGGAATCCTGAGTCCGAGTCCATCCTTTTCAAGTGTGGGAAGCCATGTCGTTAAAGTACACTTGACAACGCTTATCTTTTATATAATTGTTTCACAATTATTATTTATATTATATTATCAATTAATATTATATTATTTTAAAATATTTGGGGCTGATCTGAATATTGTGATCTTGTTGAGGACAAGAGAAATAGCATGGGCCGTATAACCACTGGTCATATATTCAAACAAATATGCCCCCAAAAAGTAATTATCAATACTAAAACATAACATCAGAATTCGCAATTACTTTAGATCTAAATTTGTGACTATGTCAATATTCATTACTTTATTTTTGATAAAAGACTTTTCTACGTGGGACACGTTTTGTCCCGACTCTCAAGAATCAGTGTGTGACAGTAGCTTTAGTAGTCAGCATTACCATTTGTTTTTGGTGTTTTCAATTTTGGTAATTGGATAATGTCAGTGACAATAGCCAATGCTACTCCCTCAACATAGCACCACAGTTGGCCTTTTTTAGAGTATTATTGCTCATTTTCACAAGACATTGGACATCACTATTTGAAGCATGTTGTTTTAGCATTATATTTAGTTTTTCAAACATAGTAGCCAGTGGCTAATTGACACAGAGGTGACAAATGATCCAAAACACTACATCCTAAATGAATGAGTTAATCCTATTAAAAACATGTACAAAACTAACTTTGAAGTGGAAGGGAAACTGACAGGAGCTAACGGGAAGTAAACATGCTGGTAAGATAGAAAATGAATACACACGTCTCACTGTGCAACTAGATTGACACTGGCCAATAGACACATCTTTCATCGTAGGTCTACATGATAGCACTCAACAGTAAGCAAAGCTGTGCAGAGCCAAAAGCAAGATAAAACCTTTGGATTTGCAAACAAATGTTTTTGCTTTGCTCAAATTCATTCTTTTAATCAGACATGTATTCTACTTACAATAAAAAAGGTTTTTGAATGCTGTTTTGAGTTTAGCCCTTATATTCTTAATTTGAATAGGCCTACCAAACATTTTGCCCTCAAATGTTGTATTGGTTGGTGTAGTCCATAGTAAATTTTGAAGTGACAGAAATCTAATTCTATTAACTGCAAATATAACCTATACCCACTTATTGAAGCAGGATGTTGCAGTGCAAAATCTACAATCTTGTATAGTTTAACGGAAAAGGTCTGATGTTCAAAACATTTTAAAGAGTACCTGGAGGATATCATCTAACCTTCTTGAATTTTTCACAACATTTGCACAGGTATCTAAGAAGACTAGGGCGCACGTGACTGAATGGACATGACACTGATATAGAATTCAATGTTTATTGTGGAAAGACAACACTCAGTAAAGACATGCTTGAATGTTTTAATTAAGTCAAGGTTGAAGACTACTTCTGTCACTATGATGCAACTGTAAATGGCAAATTTAAGACTCACGAGATATAGGGCATTCAAGTCAAATGGTTTCCTCAGACCCACAGTCAAGTAACTTATTTGAACCAAATGAAGCAGAAATAAAGCCAAAAACTTGACAATCACACCTATGTGGTACTTATTTGTCACCACCAATAACTGGGGCAAACTGCAATGCTGTTACACACCTGCCAGTCACGAACCATCACTATCTGCACAATACGCTGGTCCAACAGAACCAGTGCTTCATCTGTCAACTTCTAGGTGGCGCATATCAATTGTACACTAGCCTTTCCACACAGGATTTGGCCATGAGAGCTTTCATGCTATTCAACAATGCAGAGGCCAGGTTACACTGTGTAAGGAGAAACCTTTATTTTTTTCTTAAGACCATTAAAATAAATACTATACAGAATCCAATGTAAAAAAACTTGATACACTGTTTCTGTCTCAAAAGGTGAACAATTCCGTAAATTCATTTAAAAAATAGCACTGACTATACACCCCAAAACATGACAGTCCTAAACCAGACACCAAACCCATCATGACAGGCATTTTAAATGAGAGCGCTTAGAAAGAGTAGATATATTTAGGGAGCAGGAGTCGATATACGCATCATCTGTAGTTTGGTCCTTTTATGTCAGATGGCCCCGCCCAACATTTTGGCGAGGTAGGTTACAAAATGTCACCACCACCACCACCACCTTATTAAAAATTCAATGTTTTGGTTAAAAATAAATCTACATTAACAATGTCAAAGAATTAGAGATGAAAATCCAACCATGTTGTCGGGGTCAAGAGGCAATGTCCACGGAACTCACCGTTGTTTTGCCTCCAAACATCTGTGGCCACCAGTCTGTCTTCAACTGAATGCTACTGCACAGTTGACTGTGCAAGTCAAGCAGTATGTACAACAGCAATAATATATATAAAAAAGAAACAGCAGTAAAAAGGATCAAAATGGTAAACAACTGATTCATGATGGATTTTACTATACAGGTCTTTTTATTGAATATGCCCTGTGTACTCTTGCCCAAAAACCTCTGTTCTTAACGTGTGTGTGTGTGTGTGTGTGTGTGTGTGTGTGTGTGTGTGTGTGTGTGTGTGTGTGTGTGTGTGTGTGTGTGTGTGTAAAAAGGCTGGTTAAGTACACTCAAGTTCGTTTAAATACTGATCAGTCAAATGCAGCATTTCCCCCCATTTCACTTAGATTACAGTCGTGTCGAGGCCAAACTGAACTGCAGTCAAAACCACATCTGTTACCAGCAGTACAGCACCTGATTATACTACGTAGGTACAAATCATAACCACATGTCACAAAAGTTTCAGTCATATTTGTGTTAACACTGTGCATGTTATCAAGCAAAGTTCTAAATTAAAGCTTTTGATAACCACCAGAGCTAGTATTTTCAATTTCATCTTGGCAAACTCTTGAAAATGTGCTTCTGGAAACGTGGTTATGGCTTGCACTTGTGGGACCCAGTTACAAACTCACTCATTTTGTTGCAAGTTTCAGTTTGCAAAACATCAATGTAGCAATGTTCAAATTAATGCTTCAAGTTTGAGAGGAGCAAAATTGGCTGCAGTAAGAATTTAGGTGCCGACATGGAGTAATGGACTATGGCAAGCAGATGAGGCAGGTCAGTAATTCATCCTTCAAAAGATGGCCAAAAACTATTTCAAAGATGAGAAAGAAATAATGGCTACATTTTTCTTTCCCTTCGAATGGGGAGAGCAAGTCATGGTGGAATTTAGCAAAAGAAAGTTCTTAGAATTCAGATTGTATAAGAAACAAGGTTTGACTTCTAAAATAAGCAGGGTGGGGTGGACAAAGGGCTTGTGGGTTCTTCTAGATAAGATCAGCCACATTCATGGGCATCTCCTCAATGGTGGTGTTGTAGAATGTTTCAATGTCCCTCAGGGTTCGCTTATCATCCTCAGTTACCATGTTGATGGCTACTCCCTTTCTGCCAAAACGACCACCCCGACCAATCCTGACAGAAAAAAAAAAAAAAAAAAAATCAGTTTCACAGAGTTACACGTCTGGGACAATCAAATAGCCCAGAATTCATTTGCAAATTAGAAACATAAAATTTTGTGCGCTCGACAAGAAAAAAAAAAAACCTTTTGTACTAGATCAACAACTTTGTCTGGTGACAAATGGAAGCACAACTGAGGAGTATTGTTCACTTCATACAGGATTAAACAAAGATTGGTGCAAAATACAAACCTGTCCGGTCACATCATAAATAGGTGTTTATTAGAAGCAATACTGTCCCTGCTTTGAGGGCTTTTCTTCCTTATTAAACTGGAAATTCGAACGAATCTGTAATTTTCATGCATGCACTTGCATTTTTACCTGTGGATGTAGTTTTCCCTATTGGTTGGCAGGTCATAGTTGATGACAAGGGACACCTGCTGGACATCAATACCTCTGGCCTAAGGAAGACCATAACAATGAGTTACATAGTACAGTCCTTTGCATCCATATAGCATCAAATCTTTGACATGACTGAGGTTGCACACCAGCTTTCAGCTCAGTTTCAGTTACACTAAACCTTGTGTTTGAGCATGGCCAAACTTTAAACACACCTTGAGAATGCGCTCCAGGTTAACACTTAAAAATTCAACATTAACACTTCAGTGTCAAAACTGAATATTGTTGTCTTTGTAAAGTCAGAATTCATAGCAGACCTGTTGCATTAGATATCGTCCAAGTCTAATATTATGGCTGATTGGGATGGAGAGATGGATTCACAAAACGTTTGGAGGACAAGAATGGGTGAATGTAATCTGCAAGTTAGTTGTGAGTCAAGGACTTAACCCAGCCACAGTGGAGAGCAGATAAAGACTTTCTCTACCAAGGAACATTCAGTCCTTCACCAACACCGCAGATGGGAGGAGAGGGAACCTTGGCCGCATAAAGTACTCATCCTCAAGGCAAACCCGATATCTGTACAATTGTCTATGTTTTACCAATAGAAGTGGAGATGGCTGGCTTACTAGAAAGACAACATCAAAGACACACCCAAAGTTTGACACAATCACAGGGGGCTCCATGTTGTAAATTCATTAAATTAAGGTTGCACAGACAACATGCAACTTTCTGTACCTTTGTCAAAAGTAAAAGACAAAGTAAATTCTAGCAAACAGTGTAAAAACTGATTGTACATACCAGCAGGTCAGTGGTAATGAGGACTCTACTGGAGCCGGAGCGGAACTCCCTCATGATCAAATCTCTCTCTTTTTGGTCCATGTCACCATGCTGAAAGACAAGGTGGGAGGACAAAAATAGAGACTGAGCCAAATGGAACAGAAGACAAACCAGCAGTACACCAAGAACATTCTTAAGTATAAATGGTTACATCACTGAAATGCATACAATTTTGTGCTTGCGCGTTATATAGTTTTGCTGTATTTAAGCCAATAGACACCACAACTTGAGGTAAACACCAACTTCAGTTGTTACAATAATCGGTACAAGATAATGTAGGTTAATTTTGTTGAAATTAGCAAAGCAGTCATGCAACAGTCCAGAGTCAAGCTGTCCCCTTCGAGCAATATTCAAGCAGTATTTCCTTTAAAACTGCAACAAACTCAAGATCTAAAAACATATCAAAATCATATTTGCAATATTTTAAAGCCTAAAATTCTTACTATTGGTCTGTGAAAGACTTAATGGACATGTGGAAACCCTACAACAAGGACAGACTCTTACCAGAGCAGAGACAGTGAAGTCTCTAGCATGCATCTTCTCAGTAAGCCAGTCAACTTTCCTTCTTGTGTTAATGAAGATGACCGCTTGTGTGATGGTCAGGGTCTCATACAGGTCACACAGCGTATCCAGCTTCCAATCCTGAGAACCACGAAGAGGTCAGACACAGACAATGGCAGGTTCACTTAGGTGCCTTTTAATTAATTTTCATCTATACCCGAGTAATGAACCTAGTGTGTTTGTGGACACACCAGTTTAAAGTCCAGCAATACCTTTGTGAAGATTTTAAGGGTCAATTTGCAAAGTCCAGAGAGTAGTTAAAAATTGGTCAACTAATCCCCTCTGCATATCCATCCGAAAAGAACATTTTGACATCCAAATGTTCTGTTGCTAAAACTTCTTGGCAACAACTCTCCCCTCATGTGCTCATCTATGTTGAACAAACAGTTTCTTAAGATGGTTAGGTTGATGTGCTTTTAGAAAACACAACATGCATCTTTTGTGTGCAATCCAAATAACATACTTCTGTAACTGGCCTTAATCTCCGTGACAGTCAAACTTAAAATCAGTTTGATCAAATGTTTTATGCCGTTTTAAATAAGCACACCACACAAACTGGTAACTGTACTTGCTGTTTAGCTTTTGAAGTCAACTTAACCACCCTAAGGCTTGTTCAAGGCATGTCCAACTGCAAAAATGTTTCTCCACCTCTTTCTCCACATTAATGTAGAATTGGCGGATTCCTTCAAGGGTCAGCTCCTCTTTCTTGACCAGGATTCGGACAGGTTCACGCATGAACTTCTTTGTGACCTCCAAAACGTCAGCTGGCATGGTGGCCGACAGTAGGACAACCTCAAAAAGACAAGGGTAGAAGGGTTACAACCTTTGTCGTGCAAAGCTACAAACACATGATTTGAAGGAAATCTGGAGGAAACGAAGTCAAAGACAACCGTGTATGAACAGTTCCAGGGAAGACTACACAAATGTAAGGTATATCATGTTTAACACATGTAAGATGAATTTGCCCTACGCAACTTTGTCCTGCATCACATATTGTCACCCTCAAAAACAACAGCCATGTCATATTTTCTGTTTTTCGAAAAATTTGACTTTCCATTCTTTGACTTTCCCTTTTAAACAAAACCACCTGAAAATCCATTTAAAGTTTTATTAAAATAGCGCCTCCTGCAGTTCATCATTTTGCATGGTTCGAAAGTGCAGACTGCCCCATCAAGACAAGCTGCTTGCAAATTTTGCAGACCATAAGATTTTAGTCCTCATAAAATGTGATTTGCTCAGTTCTTACCTGTGTGGTGCTCGACAGTAGCAGGAAGATGTCATAGATCTGATCCTTGAACCCTCGGCTAAGCATCTCATCAGCCTCATCCAACACAAACATTTTGATGTTCCTCGAAGCTGGAAGAAAAAAAAAAAAAAAAAAGCACGGCTTCTTAATGACCCTGATGAGTATAGTTGTGATGTTTTAGGCTGCATGTAAACAGATTAGCAATTAGCAATTATCTTCATCACCAGTATACCCGAAATGCATGCCAGCATGTGGCTGTAGTTTTTCCATGGAGAACATAGTAGAATCTAGCTGGGGCATGGAATTAAACACTTGCTTGGATTTTCCCCATGTTGTGTTCTGTAGTACTCGTCTGACATCAGAATGAGTCTCAGGATGACCAATTTGAAAAGAAAAAAAAATGCTGCCTCAATCAGCTACTAACAACCGGACTGACTAAACTGCAGCAAAAAGTGTTTAAACTGTAGAAAACAAATTTATGAAATTCCCGTCATTCAGATAGGCACAGGTCAACATTCCAGGAGCTTTGAGCACTGAGCAAATTTAAAGCAGAACTAATTTCTAGTGCAACGGTAACTCACTTGAGTGCATAAACACTACACTGGTGGCAGAAAGTCCACAGTGAGCATGTAAAGATGTCTAGAGATTTAGAAGCAGCGCTTGTTTAGTAGAAATTTGCAAAATAGTGAATACATTTAACAGAAATTAGACACTTCATTAATTCAAAACAAATTGAAAATACTTGAATCCATTTTGCACATTCAACATTCCTTTGAAGACGTTGTGTACCTTCAGACAACACGTCTCATCTCTAGAACAATGTTAATAAGACAACTGTCAACACCAGCTAATGACTCCCATTCAGCTGTGGCATGGGTGCTGTATTCAGAGATAGTGATTTATGATCATGCTTCTGAACCCCCGCTGCACTGAGGACTCAAGCTAGCAGAACGCCAACAGGAGCAATAATACACCAGGGGATTACAGAGTCAGCTGACACGCATGGGTTTCATCATTATACAGCAGTTCTTTGTGCACAGAGTTGCAAGACTGGTGTGACTCGCCTCTTGTAAATTGATTACCTAGCAAGTAATGGCTTATTCATATCCATTTTGTTAGAAGCATATTAGTCAGGACTAAACGAAATTTGAAAAATAAACATTTCTATAATATAAAAGTAATCCCTTTGCCAGCTGAGCATGTCGCAATAATTTATATCATGACTTACAGAGGTTTTTGCGAGTTAACATGTCATAGACACGGCCAGGGGTTCCCACCACAATATGAGGGGCTTGAGCCTGCAGCTTCTGAACTTCACAGCGGATGTTGGTCCCTCCAATACAGGCATGGCAACTGGCGCCCATGTAGTCACCCAAAGCCAGCACCACTTTCTGGATCTAGAGGAAAAATAAATCTCTCAAGTATAATGTGTTTTAGACAATTACAACAGTACACAAGGAATGCCAAATTGCCTTTGACTTTTTGAAATATTTAACTTCATCTTTCAGACTCTGACTGGAACTTTGACTTGTTAACTTATCGAATTGATTGAGATGTGAACACTTTAAATTTGGAGTTACAAGTTCAAGGCATGAATGACAATTCTCCAACCCCTTCAATATGAAAATGTTGGATTTATATAATGGGGAAAAAATTCCCAATTGCACCATTAAGACAGATAAGGACACAGCAGTTAGTTGAAGGTTGCAGTGGCACTAAAGACTTAAAAATTCTGAGCGGCAAGCTCGCAAATCTGCCCAAATTTAGGCAAGCTAAGGGCATGAGGCCTTTTGTAAGTGTAGTCACAATGGAAGCCTGCCATTTTAGACCATTTGAACGTGTCACCGACTCTTCCTTGAGAGTTAATCAGACCTAAATTTGATCTGCA
Source organism: Haemulon aurolineatum (assembly GCA_038406115.1). Lineage (NCBI taxonomy): Eukaryota > Metazoa > Chordata > Actinopteri > Lutjaniformes > Haemulidae > Haemulon > Haemulon aurolineatum. Next base: position 51,795 of record JBCAUF010000092.1, read on the forward strand.
CCATAAAACCTTTGAGAAAAGTAGCTGTGATGGCATGGTGGATTAACGTTCTGCCACAATATAGGAAGCTGTTGCAACTCGGCTGTACATGGTCAAATCTGCCCAAACTTTTACATGTATGGAGAATCCGCCTGAAGACATCCAAATGCCAACATTCACTTAGTCACAGCTCCACCTGCTGGTAACTGGAAATATGTAGTTTATACTTTGATGTACTTTTCTGAGCAGGTTTATCAGATCCTCTTCAAATTTAGTCAGAAACTTGTGGTGATACATGATTTCAAATACTGCAAGTATTTACATTTGGTTATTGTGGTGTAGAAAATTTTTATCTTTCACCATGACACAGGAAGTTATAACTCACTAGTTCAAATCAGCTTGAAAGTTTTATGAAATCCCTCAACCTAAACACTATATACAGCTACAGAACAGCAAGTATGTGGCTGTAGCAAGATAGCTCAATAGCACCACTTAAAATTATTCAAGAAAAACGTTGGCCATTGTACTTTAACCAACTCCTACTTGAGGCCTTTTGACGGCAAGAAAGACTTCATGTTTGATAGTTGTCAGAGATGTCTTCAGTCTACTAGTAGTAGCAATACAGCTGGAAGAGAACTTCACCCTAAAAAGTTAATATAAAGCAAAGAGATGCTTCCTGCTGCCAAACTAGAACCGCTGCTTTCTCATTAGTGACAGGGGAGTCTGAACACGTACTAGTATTTAAACTCGCTGTAGAGCTCACAGCACAAAAAAAAAAAAAAAACCAAAAAACATTAATGTCTGCTTTTCTCCAGAAATTCACAGTCTTGGGCAACATTGGAGCTCATGGGGCAGCTGGTTGGCACTCTTCTTGCTTGGAAGTGCATACAGCCAAGTCTAGCCCCCAGTCCTGAGTTATGGCTGAGAGCAGCACAAATGTTCCTACATTTTTATACATTAGGTGCACATCAAGTCAGTCATGTGTGAAATGAGATGAAATTGCTTAATTTGTCAAGAAGTTTAATACTCTTCAGTGATTTATTGCAGCTTTCCCCACACCACTTTTGTTTGATCATATGCCTACCTGTTGAGCCAGCTCCCTTGTGGGAGCCAGGACCAGAGCCTGTGTGTCTTTCAGCTCTACATCAATCTGCTGGAGGATGGAAATGGCAAAGGTGGCAGTCTTCCCAGTGCCAGACTGGGCCTGAGCAATCACATCGTAACCTAAAAAAAGACAAGTTCTTTATAAAACTGGAATACAGTGGAGAGACCAGTTTAAGAAGACCAAATGTAAAAATTACCCTCCCCCCCCCAAAAAAAACTCGAGCACCAGAATGCTCGTGAATGCACGTGAATAAACTCATGACATTTGGGAATACCATGCAACACTGTGGAAAGCCTGTGAAACAATTTTGATTCTCGTTTAATTGTAAAGTTTATTGTAAAATTGTCAGTGGCATGACACTCGAAAGTCAAATAAAATGGCATTTTTGTTGCAACATAAGCACCACCAATTACTAAAATTCACACAGCATCAAGCAATGGAAATGTGGGTTTATTTATTATGAAGTTATTATGATCGTGGCTACACTAGTGTGTCGCACTATGTACAGGGGATCAGGTCTGCGCTGAGTAGATGCGCAGGAGGTTGAAACAGCAATAATTAACGTCCAACCACAAAACAGGGGTGCATTCATTTAACAGCCAACATCAGCCCTTAGCTGCAATAAGTCACCCTCTAACATACGACTTAGGCCATTTTTTTGTTAAAGTTTTTCGAAAAGCATCAAAAACTGAACCAAATATCTTCAATCTGTCAGTTTTCCATGTTTGGAAAAACCTGAATTGAAAATATGACCTATTATTTTAAGAGGGTGGCAAAATAATGTATTAGAGATGAGAAATAAAATCACAGGGTGCCAAGGATGAGTTTAAGTGTCACAACCAGAACATATTTTACATGAGATGGTGGACCTGGGCAAATGATCCAACTGACAATTGACAACTCTGAACCCAATGTGGTTTCGCAAGTAATTGACTCCTAGAGCACACCAGGATTTACCATCTATTTAACGCTCAAATTAACCATTGAAATAAATTACATTAGACTTGAAACGAACCACACAATACATTCTAAAAAAGTTGACATTTCTTTCATTAAGAAATATCTTACTTACCCTTGATACAAGGGACAATGGCTCTTTGCTGGATAGCGGAGGGCTTCTCAAAACCATAAGCATAAATTCCCCTGAGCAAAGCCTCACGCAGGCTCATCTCATCAAAACTGTCCACGATCTCACTCCAGTTGCTCTGCACGGGGAAGACAAATGTGGAGCAACAAACAAACAAACACGTAAAAAGTGTGGATGCTTTCTCGAACGGTCATCTACGATTTGAAAACATCAGTTTTCCAAATAAAATGCAGCATTAAAACTTAAGTCTGACAGGTAAAATATGTAGGATGAGATCCATTAGTTGGATACAACCCTAGTCACATTGTCACATAACAGTGATAATTTCTATGGTTTAAACAGTGTAGAAAACAAAAGACATGAGTGAACATAATCATTCTGTACAGTGACCATGTGCCTGTAGCCTAGATTGTTGAAATGAAGTGTACAGGAGGTATTGATGTTGATGCAGCAAGGGTGGCATGTCACACTGGTGATTGCAGGAAGAGATGTGTTTTATTGGCAGCAAGGTTTATTTCAGACAATTTCACAGTACAGATATAATCATGGGAAAGGTGGTGCATTTCCCTGGACCCTTCGATAACAAGTTTACTGCCAATCTTCTGATTTCCACACAAAAATAGGAAATGCATCTAAAAACATCACAGCAACTTAACTGTGTATGCAAGTGAAAGATAAATGTGATTTTGTGCATGCGGTGTTACACTCAAAGATCTTTATCATCTTCATTACCAAAATTACAGGGGACTCACCTCAATGACCCCATCTGGCTCCATGCCCTCCGGGCCATTGTCTCTGAGGATGATAAAAAACAAATTAGTCATATTTTTCATTGCAATCTCCCATTTAACACCACATTCCATCACAATTTCCCAACAAAAGAAAACAAAAAACGTTTCTCAGAATATTTCTGTTGAAGTCAAATTCTGTATCAACATTCACACAAATTAAGTGCTCTTGACATAATCTTTTTAGACTTGCATAATAAGAGTTAATGTTACTGTTGAGTGCCCATGCTTCACGACGGCAAACATGACTGTCTGGGCTGCTGTAATGAGAATTTTCATCATTGTCGTTGTACGCTTGCGGTGGTGAGCAAACGCCTTTTCATCAGTCCGCCATTTTTTACTACATTCATTCAAGATGGTCGTTTCTCCAATCATAGCTGAGCGATCGGAAGCGCGTCGATGGAATTAGCGGCCAAAGCTAACCTGGACAATTTGACAATTTGGCTTTCCCTCTACTTGAGATGGACAGTTTGTTCATGTTTAATTGTAATCCAACGTTCGAATCCAAGATGTGCGATCGTGAGAATGAAGAGCTCAGCTCGTTGTAGCAAGAATCTAGCCATAGCCTACAGGCCCGGGCCGTCTTTATGTGGCCTTTTGAAATTTGACGAGTCAGCGAAAACAAGAATTGGTGCGCACCGCCATAATCCAGACAATACTTTTACAAAGGCAACACATTAAGCACATCAACGGCAGTAATGTTTGAGGAAAAACTTCTTATGGGACGGAGCGGCCTACACTACCGGCATTGTCCAAGGCGCCGTTTAACAGTACCACGACCATGTGCGCACGTCCCACCAAGTAAACGATCTACAGATTAACATCGTAAAGCCCGATAGCTTCTCCCGAATGTGTAGCAAGCAGTAAATTCCGTAGTTCCAATATAATTCCATTATACGTAGTAAAAGGGTATTTGTGGCAGAAACCTTTTGAATAGAAATTGTGAAGGCCTCAACCACGCTCATTCACGTGCTACCCAACACGCCGATTGTCATAAAGCATTAATTTGCTTCCGTTACATTTCAGTTACGTTAATGCAACCTTAAGCAAACGACTGTACTAGCTCTTGACAAAAAGAATACTTTGACCTTGCCGAAACCTATTTAAAGTTCACCGTACTGGTTTTGGGACAAGGCAGGCTGCGAGTAGGCCTTAAAGTACCGTTCACGTTAGTCGTGTACAGGAACACCAACATGCTTCGCCAATGTTTAACATTACATGGTTAGTCATCCGTAAAAAAGACAAAAACGTTAACAAGCAAATTCAATTTTGAAACCCGAAATACTCATAAGACCAATAACATTTTCCTCACCTATGATCATATTCAGCCGACATTATTCCAAAGAAAGAAACTGCGGCAGAAATGTCTTATATATGGTGACAACACACAAAGAGACTTTCTTATTGTAACAAATCGCCGTCATTTAGCTACAATCCCGCCCTCAAAGATCTGCGATTGGCTTGTTGGTACGTCATACAAAAATGGGCGGTTCGTAGCGTCTATAGTAGTGTTCGATTGATGTACCTTAAACGTGCCAAGAGGGTGGAGTTTACATTTTTAGGCAAACTGTTCAAGAAGTACCCAAGCTCCGTCCTCCCGGGCTACCACGAGGTAGCTATTTTAGGTCTATCATGCAGAGGTCCGCCATTTGTCAGCGTGAACAAAAAGGCCGAATCTTGGTGTGAAACCGTTCTCCAGTTTCTTCTGGAACCTGAATTCCGGGAATTTTTTAGTCTGTATTTCTTCTGAACATGTTAAATGAGAGCAGTGGCACACCTTATGTCCACTGTCACCTGCACCACCTGAAACCGTGCACGAGTCACACCGTTGTCATCTGTGGCATGTCTTGGCACAATGAAAGATGAGTGCAATGGCCCAAATCACACACATACAGGCTGGTATACATTCCTGATCGAAATCTTGAGACCAGTTACAAAATTGCAAGAATTTGCATTTTGCACTGTTGGATCTTATTAAGGTTCTAAGTAGAGTTTCAAAATACAAAAAGAAGAAATGCAATTTATTGAAAACAACAATTTAACTGAAATAGGCTGTTCAGCAGCTGATCAAAAGTATAAGACCACAGCCTTTAAAAGGCATAAATCTGTGCAAAAATTTGGATTCCATGTCATTTTTTGTCAAGTAATCACACTCTCAAGACCTCCTGATGGCAAAGACAAAAAATTTCACTGTCTTTGAACGTTTTAGGATTGTTCAGCTGCACAAGCAAGGCCTCTCACAACACGCCATCGCTGCTGAGGTTAGATGCAGCAGGACTGCCATTTTGAATTTCCTAAAAGATCCTGAGGGTTATGGAATGAAAAAGTCAAGTGGTAGACCCAAAAAAATCCCACTGGTGCTGACCCAGAGGATCCGATTGGCTGTCGGTCAAGACATGGGATAATCCTCGACCCACATTAAGGTTATTACTGGTACTGACTGCAACCCAAAAACCACCAGACGGCATCTGCAAGGGGAAGGGCTTCAAAAACAAAAAACATCTTCGAAGGCCACGTCTCCTTCAACGCCACACCAAACATGGGACATTCAAAGGTGAAGAAAGTTTTATTTTCTTAAATTCATTTCATTCAATTGAATTCATTAGACCATACCATTATCCGACTGAATGTGTGTTGTTGCATTTTGACTGTACTGATGGCAGGAACGAGGATTTCAGAAATACTGAGGTCAGAGTGTGCATAGCAAGCACTTTGCCAAAATAAAATAGTCTTAAAATATCAAAATAATCATGTTAAGTAGACTATCTGATCAAAGAATTAAACAACATTATTATCATCCTGTTTAACCCACAGTCATTGTTGTCATCAACCCCCAGGTGCGTCTATCTTGTTTTGGTTTTTCTCTTTTGGAAAACAAACGGTCTTGAACTGATGTGAGTTGTATTTTTGTGTTTATCAAGATAAGAGAGACAAAATGGCCCATGGACTATACTTTAAGACATGGTCACTTACCATAGTTAGTGAGGTATGAATGGTACCAGTACAGGATAATTTGATAATCCACGGAAGTCACCTAATCCCAAACAACCCAGTTGAGCTGTCAAATCAGCCAGGAAATCTGCCATCTTCAGGTGCGAATATGTGGAACTATGTGAGTGAGATCAGTGTCTTCCTGCGGCAACATTTGTTGTTGTCACCACTGTGTATACATTGTATAGTCCTGATGATATATTTTACCACATAATCCGTTCATTACATCAAAAGTGAGTACTTAAGCATTGACGAGCTACTGTATGGCAGCCATTTCTCCAAAACATCCAACCTTTACAAATAGTGAAAATATATCTTTTGGCTATACTTGGTAATTAATGTTAATATCCTGTTAATATCCTAATTTGAAAAGTAACTTGTAACTATAGCTGGCAGATAAACATAGTAAAGATTACAACATTTCCATTTGAATGTAGTGTAGTAGAGATAAAGTATATAACGGAAATTCTCAAGTACCCCAATAAGTGTGTTTAAGTAGTGAATGTTCTACATTACATTTCACTCGTGGAGTCAAGATAATATGTAGATCATAAATGGACATCAACATAACCAGCTGATGCAGTTCATGCAGTAGCATAAATAAAATGCACCATCACTTGTTTGATGTGTAATTTTATTTTTAGCAACCATAATGCATTGTAGAAGATATATAAAACTGTCAACTCTGCTGCATCAACTCCTGTTTGGAAAACAAAAAGAAAAAAAAAAGATCAAAAACACACAGCTATCAACAACTTGGTCTTTCATTATAAAAAGAAGAGGAGGGTACTGTAACTCCATTGTGGACATAGTGGACCTATTGTGTAGCAATCGTGGTCCTCACCAAAATGGCTTTCAAACTTTCAGAAGAAACACTAAACAGAGGATCTCTTTTGTACTTTGAAAATACCACAAATTAGTCGTCCTCCTTTGAACACAATTGTTTAAAGCAATAAGCATAACAACATTATTGACAGAGATAAAACACAGAAAAAAGATAATGTAATGTAAAGATACCCCTTCTTTGGGCCAATATGCAACTCTGGCTTGTTTGGGCATTGATCCAAACAACACATGTTGTTCTATTTGTATGACTGGGAAGAGTGCTGTGGGAAGAGGAAGTTTCTGGTAAAGGTGTGTTTGTGGTGTGTTTCACAGATGTGTAAATTCTGAAATGCACTAGAATGCATGTTTTCTGATGTCAACATGACAGCCTCAACTATGCACTCCAAGTTTTCAGCATCACTTAAAATCCATCTAAAATCATGTAAGGAATTGTTACACAAATATTATACACTGGAAATGTCACATTGTACTGCAATGGCAAACATTATGTATTGAGTAGATTGAAAGCATCAACATAACATTGGCTGTAGCATGGGGGACTGTATTTTATGTTCAATATTTTCAGTATGTTGTTTTTCAAAGACATCTGTTGAGAGTTTTACTCATTTGACATTTGGAATAGAACACAATATACTGTGTATGGACTGGATGGATGGAAGGCATGAAAATTCATTGGTACTATTTAACCACAAGCTCACAAAGACTAATTTAAACCATTTTGCCATACACCCATACCATCTCTGCACTCAGTATTCAGGCATCTTGCGTGAAAGTACAGTTGTAGTCAGGTTTGACAAACTAATGATCTTCTTCATGCTCCCATTCCAGCTGAAAAACACAAGTGGACTACGATAGGATGGAAGATTAGCAAATTCCCAAAACAAAGCTAGTCTTGGCCTCTGTCAACCACAAAGGAATAACCATGACATGGAAATTAAATCTGAGTTTTAAGAGTGCAGAGAGGGAAGCAAAGAGAGACAAACAAAGTCAAACAATGACATCACCTACAGTATAAGTAGTTTTTTCTGGATGTTGGCAGAGAAAAATAAAGTTTTTGAAAAGTTTCTCTTTTTCCAGTCAGATCATTTGCTCCCCTTTTCCTCTTCTTGTTAAATCATTGTCTCTCCATCTTGTTAGGGTTGGGAGCAAGTGGAGATGGCAGGCTGGGTTAGGGGTGTGGGTCACAGGGTGAGCTTGCAGTGACACAGTTCTTTGTACATTTGCCTCCTCAGCCGGGGCATATCCTGCTGTCCAAAGCTGAATGGCTGTCCTAGTGCAAGACATTTGCAGTACTGCAGGATGACAGAGGGGGAATGTGAAAACAGAAGTTATTGGCCAACAGGTTAACAACAACACATCTGTCTTAGTCAAGCTAGTTTTCATTGGCCAGTTAGTTGCAGAAACCCCCCCCCGCTTAAATTCCATTCATGACCTGCACTTTCTGTGATTATCGTGACGGCTCATTATTATCATTTTGTATGCATGTTTGTAGGTACTGTATGTTCTCATTTATTTACATATCCCAACAAAACGTTCATCCCATTCACTTCACACTTGTACATGTCTTGCTAGGGACCCAAGAAAATGCAGCTGACACCAGATCACTTGAATTAACTCTGAATAAACAAGTGACTAGGTGCTCTGCCTTCTGTGCAGCAGTGGGGTGTGGGCCAGTGCACCTTGACAGGCAGTCTACAGGCCAAGTCAACTGAGTTACGCCATCACAAATGTTTACTCATAACAATGAAACTCAATGAGCATGGTCAGATAACCAACAGGAACAGCACAACTCTGCCATTGCAAATCATAGTGTAAGTAGCCAAACTCTTCTCTATAACTATGGTTGTTGCATCAAAGCAAGCAAAAAATAAGCTTATTTGAAAAATGGGGGCAAGCAGCAAGACCACAAGCCAAACATGGCCTGTTGCATACGGGCATGTTTTGAATGGGTACTCCACTAATGCAACTATAAAGCAAGGAATCTTTGTATGTACCATATGTATGTTTTTGGGTATTTACAGTGACTAAGAAATATCGACCTCATTAGATGTTTTCCCATTTTAATGCTTTTCTAAATTAAATCATGAATCATGAGTTTTTTTTTATGAATTTTGTAAAAGTAAAAGTTTTACTCTCACTGAGCTAATTAGACAGAGCTCCAGTCCATTGGTGCAGTCGCAGTCTCTCAATTAGTGATGTGGAAATCACTTGTTCTCCCGAGCAGACATCATTGAAATCACTAATCACTTGTGCAGCCAGATCCCTCTTGGGTTTGTATGTCAGCAGCTGATCTCAGCCGGATGTAAACACAAGGTTGTGACTATGGTAGTGCACGCTGCTGCTTGGTAGAACGCGCCTGAGCATGCCTCCAGACAAACAAACTGCATTTACGAACAGACTATCAAAATGTACTAAATTATGTAATTTCGAGTAAACTCTGGATGTTGCCCCTTGAGGACACTTGGATTGCAGCGGATGAGCAGTATGGAGGAATATTACAACGTTTTTGAGTAGTTTTATGGACCTTTTCTTTTTGGTTACCATAGAATCTCACTATATGGAGCCTCCAGTGGCACTTTGAGGAATATAAAAACTACTGGATTTCTCATCAGCATGCAGGTAAGTCGACAATGACCGAATTTCATTTTGGGGTGAACTATTTGTTTAAGGGAGACGCACGCAGCATAACCCATTTTATTAGCTGTTTAAATGAAGGCCCATGCACATTAATCAATATTAGTATTGTACATCTCTCTCCAAAGCCATCAGACATATTTTTCATCGCCATCATCATGTTCAGTGTAATTTCTACTCAGCTGCTCTTATATCTAATCTGTTATTCACCATGTGTCATTTAATGTTATTTGCCCATTTTATATTTTGTCTACTTGTTTACTTAAATATACAAGAGAGGAAATGTCTGTAACAACTGTCTGTAAATTGTTTTAATTACATACACAATATAATATATATAATATCAGTGAGGGAATGGGCAGGAAACATCACTGCAGACTAGGGCTGGGCGATAAAACCATAGCAATAACTATTGATCAATAACTTTTCCTCGATAGCAATATGAAACATGGTCAATATACTTATCGATAGCTTGCGTTCATCCATCTTTTGACACACAATTAGGGCTGGGCAACGATTAAAAATTTTAATCGCAATTAATCGCATGACTTCCCTGATTAATCACGATTAATCGAATTGTATATGCATAATCCAATAATGAATTCAAAAGTAGTGTAAAGTGCACTTTTATTTGAACGTTAAGCTGCCATATGAACGAAAGTGCCAGAGAAGGGTTATTTATTACCTATATGATTTGTACATCATGACTGACCAAACAGAACTGCAAAACATTGTGAGGATACGTCTGACTTTGACCGAGTTACGTTCAAGAACCTGCTTTCAATCACGTGAAGTAAATTCAGTGGAGCGGTAATTTTTTTCAATCGATCAGCTGTGTTTACAGTTTCACGTGTCATAGTTCCGATGGTTAGACAGATGAATTAGTCCGCTTACACATCCTAAAGTTTGACTGGTCAGAGTTTTTCAGAAGAGGAGCAAGTTCGGTTTGAGTGTCAGGAGTCACAGCTGTAATCTCGTCCCTCTGCACATTAATGAGCCTGTCTGTCTCACTGCCGGTGCCGCAGTCACACTGTGTGTGTTACACGAGTTATTAAAACACACAACGTAAAGTACGGATTGTCGAGTCCTTCTGAACTCAGTTTGTTTACTACATGTTTTACCCGGTATCTCTGCGTTCACTGCTCCGCAGTTTGACAACGAGAGTTGCGCCATGCTGAACCAATGACGTGGCTGGAATAGAGCACACCAGCAGCTAGTGGGCATGTTTGTTTCGATTACGTTTGTTTACATACAGTTGATGGTTGGTTTTTGCTGCTGCAGCCGTTTATTTAAAAAATGACTGCGGAAGAAGCGACGAAAGACACGGCACAAGGCGTCGCTGATGACGTTATTTATAAGAAGGGCCCGAAAAGTTTGGTGGTGTGGAGGTACTGTGGGTTTTTGAGGTTTTGAGGTTTCTGCTTCACGTCAGACCTCAAAAACCCAAAGTACCTCCCCACCACTGAACTTTTCCGGCCCTTCTTATCAATAATATCGGTCCAGGGGCGTAGTGGTTAGCATGGGGGGGAACAATCTA
>JBCAUF010000092.1:208219-221818 GCA_038406115.1 Haemulon aurolineatum
CTAAAATAGAAATGCTACCAACATAAAACAACTTCAAAATAATAGAGGTTTGTCTACCATTAGATATTATTTCGCCATGTTCGCGCCAGGAGAGGTTTTTTTTTTTTTTTTTTTGCTGACGTAGCTGTCCACGCCCTCTCAGGCGATCGGATCGTCTATCGGCGACCAACAGTGGCCACGATCCTGTGATCTGAAGACAGGGCCGATATCACATCGATATTCCCAGCGCTTCACTCGGACTACAGTAGTTCATTTTCGTTGCTGGAAATTATGTATTTTAATCCCCGGTTTTGTGTCTGGCACTACGCTCCACCATGTTGAAGGAGGTTGTGTGTTTTAGTTTTTTCATGGTTTTGGTTTTATCAGGTCAGTCAGTCCTTTTTAGAGGGGCATGTCTACAGGGGAAATAGCCAATACCAGGCAGTCACAGAAGTGACGTTGTTTAAGAAGATCCGCCTTGATGAGAGAAGTGACAGTTTGCATGCTCAAATGAATTTTGGCACAGACGAAGCGTGTGGCAAATGCCATGCAATACACGAGGGCGCTGTTGTACTTTAAAACCTGAAACACACATGAGGATTTCATTTTCACGGCAACTTGAATTGTCAATTGCCAAATGCATTTTCAAATTGCATGATGCAATTAAATATTCACGTGACATTTTGCCAGTTTAATTTCCATTTTAATAAAGGTACAAGAATGCCATGGCAATACGACATTTGATTAATTAAATTATAATTCCTGATTGTCACTGAGATTATCAAAACTGCATTGAAGATTGCATTCCTACATTGTACATTAAATTGTTAATTGCCAAATACATTTCATATTACATGATTAAAACATTGAATTTCCATTTTACCAGTTGAATTGCCATTTTGCACATTGGATGGAATATCAAAGATCTTACAAAACAGTGCACGAGAACAAACTCATCAGCACAACAGAGGATCAGCAGTATCTGTGACGTGAGTGCACACAGCCCAAAGGATAATAAAAGACAACATCCACTCCACCCTGCTGCTGTCTGCCAAAATACACTGCTCAAAAAGGTTAAGGGAACGTTGAAATCACATGTTGGATTTTGATGGCTGAATTATAAGTTGAAATCTTTGCTGATGTACATTTTTTCATTTGTTGCGAACAAAGTGACACCACAAAGAGTCCATTGAGGCCTGCATTCAAAACCACCCCAAAAAGTTTAAAAAGAAAAAAAAAAGTCTTATCCAACTTTTTTTAGTAGTAGCACAGAGGGGGAGCCAACTGCATTTATCATTTTATATCATTTTATAATCTTACGTTACGAAATGATAATAAATTAATCTCCTTCAAACCACACCCTTCAGAAATCACGCATAATTCGCGCTGTCATAATGAGAAGCAACACAATCTTCTCACTTTGAAATTATCCTTTCTCTCTCTATCTTTATGAGATCAGGACACACACACACACACACACACCCACAATTGACTCATGTTGATGACAATTATCCGTTTATGGTTCAAGTTTCCAGTTAGAACAGCATATTCTTACGTTTCGTTTCTGTTTATTGTTGAGGTGATTTCACTCATTTCAAAGATGTACAGTATTGTTTGATTATTATTTTTAGCGGGCGAGTGCATTTGATGGAATCCAAACACCTTTGCTATGAGATTTACTTTAAGCATTCATCAAAAGCACTTTGCAGTAATGCTTGTTCAAACATAAGAAAGAACACAGTGTCACTGCTTGCCAATGATTACACCCATGTGACTCAAAGAAAGTCTGACTTTCAGAAAACCCCCTCAGATCAGAATAGAAAAGAGAAGAACATTCTGGCAGTGGGCCAGACAGAGAAAGCTCTTAATACACACCCTATGTTCAAATACTGGCCATTTTCCTACTAAGTCCCCAGCCAGAATTACCAACTGGGCAAAACAGGTGACTGCCCCAGTGCCTCTGACCCAGGTTTAGTGGTGGTTTTTTGCATTCATTTCCATTCAGTACACAATCACAGAATATTCATAACAGGGAATGAATAAAGCTGTTCATACCCAGCTTTCTCAGTCTTTCTCAGACCTGTGTCTCAGTTTGGAAAAGAAAGACATCAGCTGCTTTAATAAAACTTGGTCTGAAAGCATATCCAACGCTCTCTCAAACAGCCCCTCTCCCCCAGCATTGTCAGATGCAGTCTCCCCAAGTCCAACATTAGAAAAGTGTGTGTGTGTGTGTGTGGGGGGGGGGGGGGGGGCTCAGTGATCTGACAAGCAGTGGACATACAGTAACAGCCTCGCGACCCCAGCACAGGTCTGACAAGTGTGTCTCCAACTGAAACCCTGTTACTGTCAGGTGCATGGTGTTCGATCTAATTTCAACCAACAGGTTCAATTGAGTTATATATAAACTATGATTCTCTGAATTAACTGGAATGATGTAAACCACACTTGATTAAACACTTGATCATAACTTGCAGCTTTGAGTGTAGTTAAGTCTAGTCAGTTAGGTCTACATGAAAGCAGAACATGGCATACTAAATAGAATACAGTGGTTTTGCAAAAAATAATATCCATCAAAATAAAATAAAATCTTATTTGTATAGCTGGCCCAAAATTACAAATCACAGTTTGCCCTGTAGGGGCAAAACTAACCCTTGACACATTGGTTATTCAAATACAGGATTGCATCGTATCATCCATATCTGTAACAGAGGCCTGGAACAGAAGATTCTGATGCATTAGTGGCAACCTGTCTTGACAATCCTTTTTCTCATTTGTTGCCATAGTAGATGAGTTCTCCATTCCCCCACCTCTCATCTGTGTGACTAAGGAGTTTTAATAGTTGAGATAAAGCAGTTGCTAAGTTTAGTGTGTCTAGGTGTGACTCTTGTAGAAGGAAATGTTTTTTTATATAACTGTGGCTCCATCCTACCCGTCAGATCTCTGATTTGATGACGCACAGAATCTTATGAAATAAAACACCCTGGTATGTTCATTTAAGTTTTTTTGTACAGGACAGCATACCTTGTACAACTGTACATCTACATACAGATACATACATATTTGTTAGTTTGAATATACATTGAATCAAACACTATTGTCACATCTTAGCTTATAACTCAGAATAGTTTTTGTTAAACAAAACATCTCATGTTTTTCGTGTTGATTACACAATTGAGCGACTTTGTTGCAGCTACTGTAAATTACCCCAGTATTTGATACCCCGTTGTCAAAGTGGCAAGGCTGGATGGTGTTGAAAGCACTGGAGAAGTCGAAGAACAAGATCCCCACAGTGCTTCCAGGCTTTTCCAAATGAGAGAGAGCTCTGTGTAGGAGGAAGATTACGGCAGGATATGTTCCTCTCCCATCACACTGTATGTCCAAGAGCTCATAGTACTCTATAAACTGAGTAGAGCACTGCACTAACAGAATGCAGGGTTTCTTCTCTCTTGTGAAATCAAGGACAAAGCTTATAGTCATGGCTGGCTCAGGCCCGTCTCTCACTTATGCTGCTATAGGCCTAGACTGCCAAGGGACAAATGATACACTGACCTTCTCTTACCTCTTCTTCTCCACCTGTGTCATTCATGCCCCATTACTGCATGTTTCTGACTAGACTTCTTCCTTGGGATTCTTGTGCTTTCTCATCCTGCAGGTTCCTATGGATCATGGCTGTTCCCAGGACATGGATTATGGTTGTGACTACTGCAGTGGCCTTGCTTGACACCCTCTACTCAGGATGGAATTTGTATTGAGAGATAACAAGGGCTGACAGGCCTCAAAGCTTCTAATCTTGCCAGTAGCCACGGTAATTAATGTCTAAATCAATATTCAAAGATAGAGACTTTGCATTGGTGACACTGAAAAAGAGAGAAAAGACAGATGAAGAGCAGGAAATGGAGCTTCACAATTGCAGTGAAGTAGTCTCTAGAGTTTGAGTTTTGATCCTTTGAGGTTGCTGTAACTGGTCTATACTATACTATACTATTCTACTATACTATACGCGGCTCTAGTTTCTTGGTGCGGTGCAGGGTGGCGAAGCCTGCGCAGTGCAAGTTTCGTGCAGATGCGTCCATAGACATAATAAAGAGTAGACACCGCATTGGCTGCTGGGGCGCAAGAAATATGGCTGCCACCTCCAGTCATCCTACCGTAAAGATAAACTGAAGCAGCAGAGAACTCAAGATGCCAGAGCACTGTGCGACGTATTTCTGTGCCCCACAGCTTGTTAGCGTCAATAGGCAGTAGCGGTCGATGCGGCGTCTACACTTTATTATGTCTATGGGTGTGGCGGTGCAGCAGGGGGAAGTGTTACATATTCAGCTTGGCGCAGTGACAGTTTTGTGTCAAAAAGCTGTGCCAAAGGTGCGCCGAAAGCTCGCCAACTCAAACGTGGTCTACTCTCGCAGCCCGTGCAGTGGTAGTTTGGCTGACGGGCGCACATGGCGCACAGGCACGCTGTTTCAGGCACATTTTAAGGCAATAAATAGTTACAACAACCACTATTCAATGGAACGATCTTTATCAGCACATAAATTTATATCTGTATTGATCGTCCCGTCACAGATCAAAGGTGGTTGCCACACGTAATTGGAAACTTGATGTGACTGAATGAACGCAGCTGAAACTGTGACACAAACTAACGAGTTCACGTCTCTCCCGGAAGAAGTTTGGGTGTCAGATGCTGCTGCTGTCTCCTTGGTGACAGCAGCAGCGTCATGGTGAAATGACGAAGCTTGCAATACGCCTCGCCACGGGCCATTTAAAGGTGAGGAGAGGAGCGCTTTTGATTGGTGAAGATCTGACTCGGCTGTGTTAAACCCACTCCACGCCTTCTCTCCTCCTTCTTTCCCACTGGCGCCAGTAGGAGGGACGGAGGTGGGAAAAGGGAGTACTTTCATCGGGCTGCACCGTGCATGAAACTTGCAAAGTGCGCCTGGACACACCCCATTGGTGTCTAGACTGCGCCTGGTCTATGAAACTAGAGCCCATGGCCACAAAAATGTTCTATATTTGTCATTTTATATTAAGTTTGGCAGAATAGATTGCTTGTTAAGATAAAACTGCGGTGGCAATGTCAGTTTCTGATATGTTTGCATCGAGCAAATGGTCTACAGTGTCTTACTCCATACTTTATAGGCTTACAGTATCATGGACCAGTATAGTCCTCTTTTACCTGAATCTTTGAAACACAAAATACCCCCTTATTTAGGAAGTGTGCAGCTTGCTTTGAAATAAATAAATGAATAGCCTATTTATAAAATGCTATAGAAGTCATTCCCCCGTTTTCAGCAAATCCTAGTTTTGTTGGCTTTATCAGTGGTTCTCAAAGTGGGGTCCTTGAGAGGGTCCAAGGGGGTCCCCAACTTTTTCTCATAATTTTAACACTTTGTTTTAGATTTTTTTATGACTCTTCTCTAGAAATTATATGAATTTTTTTCCAGAAATATTAAAAATCTTTCCCATAAATTTCTATAAAATCTTTCCAGAGATTGCCATTGGCCCTAATTTGAATGTACATTGACTAAGAAAGTAATGTTATTCAGTCTCACCACAAATATTTGTGTATTTCTGGTGTTTGTTTTAAATTTTTGACAAATGGGGGTCCGTGGTTTAACTTGTATCAGTTTAGGCGGCCTTGATGTAGAAAAGTTTGAGATCCACTGGGCTGTATTGTACCCCTTAATATTAGAATAGATGCCTAGTAGATACCTAATAAAAACAAACCTAATGTACAAATTCTCACATTGTTATATGTACTGTATCCATGAATAGACTTTGAATTGGGAATAATTAAACTGACCACTGCAGGCTGTAATCAAAAGCATCACCATACATTTGATTTGTTTCGTTTACAGCCCACAACGTATAATATGTTGCTTCATCAATTAATGATAACCCTTCACATTACGTCCTATCTTAATATTCACTTTTATTACAGGAGCTTAACTGTAATAAAATTAATTAACATCAATTAATTAATAACAATGAAATACAAAGAGCCTGCCTTTCAACAGTTTGATTGTGTGTGTGTGTGTGTGTGTGTGTGTGTGTGTGTGTGAGTAGAGAGAGCAGTGTGTATCACTGGTAATGGAGTGTGTCAGAGGTCAAACTGCACATGGAAAGTTGAAGCCGTCTGGTTGCTATGGAAAACAATGTTTAGCAACAATTAGCAGTCTCTCATAGAACACTGGAACAAAAGTGACGATGAATTCATCAAAAGCATATAAGACTTTTTAAAATAGGGAGAAATGAATATCAATTTATATTTATATAGTATACATAGTATGATTACAGTATTTATATTCAGCAAGTTAACCGTTTTCTCACAAACATTTCAGTGTAAAATACATGCCGAAAAGGTGTGGCCATGTGGTCAAAGTATTCTGTTTATTGCACAATAATCTCTATAGTGTCTTACAGTACAAATTCTTATTTGTAATATAGCATTTGATGGGCATCCCCACCCTCCATGTGAACTGCTGAGAGGTCAAAAAGCACCCATAGACACACAGGTTCAGATAAACACCTACAAACTCATAACCAAAGAGAACACACCCTGTCCCTATCACTCATGGTTACTCATTTACACATTTTGCAACATAAAGTAATGCAGCAATTCAGCATCCCCACCACCCACCCAATACATCCACCCTGGGCCCACACCCCTGACCATTCTAGCCCTCTATATAAGGCCCTCTGCCCTGTCCCTCTGTCCCCTTCTCCTGCTAACAGTTAGCCATGTATTTATTAAAGTTTATAATTCTGCTCTTATGGATGTTTGGCTGCAGAGCAGGAGGACACACACAGCACAGGTGAGTCACTCCCCAAAATTATACATGTCCATCAAAACTATTTTTTTCATCTCTTTTTTTAAACTACTTCATGATTTTTATCATCTATGAATGATTTCTAATAATCTTTTAACCCATTAAGTTACCTATAAGCCTACAAATTAGTAATACAGATGATTTCCTGAGCTCAAAAGTGTCAAGTCAAGATTTTTGTCATACAAACACTTCGTCAAACAGTTTTTCTACTTTTCATAATCAATTATCAAAAGTTCCAATACATTTCTGTCATTCAACTAATCAATTAAGTTGCTGATTATTCATATCACTGCCTTTATCATTTCACTGTTCATTCAGATAAGTTACTGTCATATTCAGTATTGATTTTATTGTGATGTAATTATCATTTACTTAAATTGTATCCCAAGAATATTATTGCAGCTATGTATAATGCTATACATATATATGATATAGGATGATGTATAATGGTCCTGTGTGAGTTTATGACGAGATTGTATTTTTCTTTAGTTGTACCAGTGCCCAACATTATTGGCTTGAGGACAGTAATGTCATGGCCTTTATGTTTTCTCAGGGAATTTGGAGATTTTATGGATCTTTGGGGGCAGATTCATCTTTATCTTTACATTTAATGCATTTAAGCCAACAAGAAAAGCAACACAAAGGATTCACATGACTATGTGTGGAGAAGGCTTTGTAACAAAATTTATGTATATCTATATATATACCAGTCAAATTTATTTGTATTACTTCCTAAACTGTAGATGTGATGACACTTTCTTTACTACATAATTCCATATGTGTCCCTTCATAGTTTTGATGTCTTCATTATTAAACAAACCCTGTGTATGAACCCTAACTAGGTCTCAAACACATTAAGAAAGAAAGAAATTCAATAAATTAAACTTTTGACAAAGCACACATGTTAATTGAAAACCATTCCAGGTGAGTGACTATGAGTATTAGTATTAATCTACAGTGTAGAAAGTAATAAAAATAAAGAAAAACACTGAATGAGAACCAAACTTTTGACTGGTACAGTATATATAGGATAAGGACAGTTTTACAGACTTTATTTTGGGTGTCTCAGTGTTCAGAGGGAGCTTGAGTTTGGGGAGCACTTTGTGAGCATATTACCTCTTAAATTCTGACAACAATCTTGCATTTTTCCGAGATGGTAAATGTTAGCCAAAGAATATTGTACTGTATCTGTCTCAGATTGATTAATTTGGAATATTTGCGTAATGATTTTTTTTTCTTACCCTGTAAATCACCTTCCAAGTTGGGAACTGATTTTATGTGGCATCTGTGTGAAATCCCCATAATAAGTGCCCTACGTGACAGTGAGTTTATTGAGACTTATTAAGACTTTCTTGTACTTCTGTGGATAAGAACTTTACAGCACCTTATCTTCACTATACATAACCAATGCACACTTTCACACTGTAAAAATGTTTTGAATCAATCTTTAACCTGAGCCTTCCTGTGTTTTACAGCCTGCAGAAATCCCATAGAGAAGATGGTAAGTTGGTTGAAATCATCCAATAAATTCTGTGAAAATCTAAATGTGAACACAGGTATAACTTGAATAACATGCTCACACACAGCTGGGGCGGTAGCACAGCATGTGATCCAAGGCCAACACCACACTGTCCTTGAGATGCATGTGGACTTTACCTCTTTACAGCTCCTTATCTTCACCATCCATAACCAACAAACACTTTCACACAGTGAAAATGTTAAGTACAAAATTCTGACTCTGACTCAGAAATCACAGCTGTTGTGCTTTCTTATAAAGCTGGGGTTTTATATTGCCGTTTCGATTGTCGCGTATTTGCTCAATCACTTATTTATCATCCTTTTTTTTACGACTACAACTACTCTCATGTGTCTTTGCGTCACGTCCCACTCTGAGTTTGACAAATCAGCACAGAGTAAACATCAAGCCCCACCCGTATTTCGGTTCCGATCTGAGTACCTACCCCCAGGCAGGGACTCCATAAAGGTTCCTGTAAATGGAGGTTCCTCCAGTGGAGAGGCGCGCACCAATGGCCCCGGTTCCATAAAATTACCCCAAAGTTCCTGCGGTGGAAATGTGCCTTATATCACATACAAGCTACCGGTACTTTAGGTAGATTTTATTTCTTCACTTGCCTTTGTTTGCCAAAGTCTGTGGCATCTTGTTTGAAGATGGCAATGAGAAATTATCTTCCAGTGAAACTGAAAGTCCCTTCCACTTGTGAAGCCAAACCCATCCATCTGTCTTTTTTTAGAACCACGTATTAATGAATCCCAGAATGCATTCTGTGACAGTCATGGGCAGTTATTTTTCATGACGAGTGACACTTTGTGAAGGAATACAGTCAATTAAGGAAACTTTCTTAATGTTAGTACCATTAAGTAATGCAACACGATCGGTGTTTGCTTTTGCCCCATGGCCCACCATTAAAGGTGTCATGTGGGACGGCCATCACCAGACACTGCCTGTTGTAAAAAAAACAGCCATACATCACACAGTCAAAAACAACCATATTATGGCATTGAGCCTAAATGTGTACATTCAGCCTAAACAGGCACATTTCGCAGCCTGGCAAAGGTTCAGGGATGTTCAGATCACAACACACACTGAGGGAGTGTAACATTATGCTCTGCTCAGGGTGCCATGACCCAACAGTGTCTTCATATAGCAAATAGTTGTTAAATGATACGTTAACGTTCTAAATGTTATACATGCACCTTCAACTTTCAGTCACAGTAGAGGTACTTCACACTTCATTGCGTTCACAAGGTGCATATTCTTGAATAAGTATGGTTAACTTGGTGAGAAAATACAGACTCAAGGGATAGGTGGTGGAAGCTGTTCTCAAACCGACCCATGCCTAATGTCTTTGCTCAAAAGTGTCCAGCTCGGTTAGTACAGCAGGATACACATTCACCATTTTACCTGAGACCTTCAAACCCATGGTCTCCTTTCTGTGAGTCAGCACTGCTAATAACTGAGCCACCACCTGTCTTATTTTTGCCTGAACTGATAAATAAGTTACAATCACAGAATTAAATAATAAATAAATATTCTAATCTTAATTCACCTCTAAAATGTCGATTTGTCTATCTGTCTGTGTTGTGTTTTTCCAACAGTGGTGCTGACATCTTGTGACTTTAACCAGGACAGTGAGCCCTTCTGCAGCTTCACACAGGACAGTACAGACAGCAGTGACTGGACAAGACACAAAGGTCCAACTCCAACAGATGGCACTGGTCCTGATGGAGACTACCCTGATGGAAGTCAGTCCTAAATAAATGGTTTATTGAAATATTTCATTTCTGTAAAATGACAGGCCACGAGGTTAACTTATATTCCTGGTATCAAAGCACTAAATTATGATCCATCATTGATAAAGAATGTATTTTGTCTGTCTCAATGTGTCTGCAGAGGGATTTTATATCTACCATGAGGGTGACAACGTGGCCAATGGACAGAAAGCACGTCTGCTGAGCCCTGCCCTCTCATCATCGTCCTCTCAGATCTGTGTCAAGTTTCAATATTACATGTACGGCTCAGACTTTAACAATGTGTTGAGGGTTCTGACCAAGAGGCCTGGCGGTGAGGAGGAGGTCTGGAAGAGGACAGGTCCCCAGAGTCCATCCTGGCTTGAGGGCTCTGTCACTGTGTCACGGCCCAGCAGTCAGAGCTTCACTGTGAGTGTAAACAGGTCACTGAACAGTAGATGCTGCTCTGACAAGCAAAAGTGGGGACTTAAAACTGAAAGAAGCATGATGACAACAGGGATCCAGTCTTGCAATTTGGTCATGAAGGGAAGAAGTGATTAAGAATTTTTCTGTGTGTTCAGACTTCACTGTTTAAGAGTTAAATTTTGGTAATGTTCTCGCAGACCATAAAGTCTACTGACAGGTGCATTTCAATGAAAACTCTAAACTGAAATGGTAATAATAGGACAAATTCATAAATACTTTATTTCCCTGTACGAGAACAGCTATTATGGCTTAAATAAAAACACAGCTATAAATGTCTATAATAAATATCTATGTTTCCACATTTTAACTTTGACATTTTCAGAACACAAATTTCCAGATAATTGACAAGAGAAAATGTGAATAAATGCGCATTTCAATCCACTGCTGTTATGTGAACATTAGGAATGGAACACTCCAAAATAAACACACTCATTTAGTCCAGTGCCATTACAGAAAAAAAAACATTACTTAAGAAGAGGGTTCAATGAGATGACGTAATTACAAGGGCTGCCGTCAAAGCCAACATGAATGAAAACTATAAGAGGAAACGTAATGAAAATGATATCTCTTTTTGTTTCATGCAGTAATTTGGGGAAAATTAATGTCTCTTCATTGGCCCACACAGATCTGATACTTTCATCTTCTTTCATTAATCATCATTAATTCACTAAGTGTGTTTCCATTGCACTTTGTCACATGCAGAAATTCTGCATAAAAACATGTAGACAGAAACATATTGTCAAACTGTTGAGCTGAATGAGCAACAATTTACTTACTTTGACTAATTGTCATGAGTATGCATCTAATCCAGAACGCATCAGACAGCAAAGCTGAATTCATAATATGCCATAATATGTCTTACAGTGCCGCTGCTTTCTTCATATTGTCATAGAGTGAAAATGGTTTCTCTCTGGTCTTTAGGTTGTGTTTGAGGCTCAGAGAGGCCTCACCTCTTCCTGTGACTCAGCTCTGGACAACATTGTCATTACTGAAGGAGCATGTCCCTGTGAGCATATACATGCACACACCCTACCCTGACCTTACACCAGCCTACACTAAAGTCTTAAAATTTAATGATTAAAAGTTGACATATCTGTATCATTGATTGTCGAAATGTTTTTTCCGCAGCTTGTGTTTCTGGATGTGATTTTGACATCTCCAATGACCTGTGTGGGTGGACGGTTCATAATGAAGATCCTAATATATTTGGCTTTGGTCAGTGGCCTGGGTCAACAGAAACTGAAGGCACTGGTCCTGATGATGACTTCTCCAAACCTGGATGTGAGTAGTTCTTCTTTTCAAAAGTCTGTATTGAAGTTATGAACTTGCAGAGTCTGCCAGGTATTCAAAAGAACACAAAGACAACAAACTCGGTTCTGAAGATCTTAACAGATTGAACTGCCTCGTGTTATTTTCATGAATTTGACTTTGGGAGTGTTTTTACAGTCTGTGTTCACACCAAGCAATACAGCACAGATTAAGGTAAACATTATTTTCCCCATGATTGGATTGGTCTCTAACAAATTGTTAAGACAAGCACAATTTTTTTTTTTGCTTGGAAAATATCAGAATTCAAGCTGATAATTCTAGGGACCTATTTAAATGATCTATAGTGCATGGCGCATGTGCATCAGGATGTGTCAAACTCATCTTTTGCCTGTTAAATGGTGCAAAGTAAGGCATAACATGAATGTACACACCCACAAACACACATACTGTATGTCCTCACCTGAATGGCAGTTGTTTCTTTTATTTTGTAGTTGGTTCCTACATGTTGATGGATTCTTTCGAGGCTTCCCCTGGAGTCAAGTCTCAGATCAGAAGTCCACAAATAACCCCCTCCTCCTCTGGATGTTTGTCCCTCACTTTTTACTACTACCTGTATGGCACCAGTACTACCATGGAGATCAGTGTCCACGCTATGACTTCAGGTAAAGGGCTGCAAAACAGGAACACATCAGGATTTTTTTTTTTGGATTTTGTTTGGCTTGAACTGGCTTTTTTATTTACCAGGTGGAAGTCTTGGACCTGCTCTTGTCATTGTCAAGGGGAACCAGGGTCAAGGCTGGAGGCCTGCACAGGTCCACTACCTGGGAACTGCTGCAACTCAGGTCAATCCAAGTGCCCTGTGTGTCTCTGTATGAGTGTGTGTGCATAGGCATCCGTAACTCTCTTTTCAAATTTATATGCATTTCAGTTCGTGATTGTGGGTACCTTTGGAGAAACCCCTCAGACAGATATTGCTGTTGATGCTGTATGTGTCATGGCCTGCACAGGTGAGGAAATGATCATAGGGAATTCCAGTTACATTCTGCACTATCAGAAATACGTATATTATGATGGCCGACAAGGGCAAATGTGCCACGAACAGTAAAACGCTGCAAACAGAGGTCAGGGCCCTACAAATATCACAACACAACACATTAAGAAAAAAAACGCTGCAAATATCACAACACAGCACATTAAGAAAAAAAACGCTGCAAATCACACAACACATAAAGAAAAAAGCATTTCCATGGGCCAGTTGAAAATGATGCACACCTACTGTATCTCCACAGCTCCACACACAAAATAACGCCCTTTAAAGTCATGAATACGGCTGCAACAGATATTATCTACATCCTGTGTAACTTTAACATCATGGACTTATCCACAAGATGCTTACTGTAGAAAGATCCCCCTTCAGGTGTGGAGACAGGTGTGCATTACTTCCAAGTGTCCCCTGGAAACACGTGTTATGCAATTTGCAGTGCTTTTCTCTTCATATGCTGTGTTGTGCGATTTTCAGCGCCTTTTTCTTAATGTGTCATGTTGTGCTATTTGCAGCGCTCTGACCTCTCGGCCACCATATCATTCCTGTGTTTGCAGCATTTTGCCGTTTGTAGCGCGTTTGCCCTTGTTGGCCACTGTAGTATATACTGTATCACTGACAAATGTTTTCACAAGAAACTATTTATTTTTCATTTATAGCTCAGCCAACAACTCCTCTACCACCGGTAACAACTCCAGGGCCGACCACGCCAAAACCGTCAACTCCAGGGCCGACCACGCCAAAACC
>JBCAUF010000092.1:254975-265521 GCA_038406115.1 Haemulon aurolineatum
AATTTGCATAGGCAGAAACATCATTCATATGTATGACAAATACATCGGCCCAATCTTCATCAAATCCTACTGCCAATTTGTTTGTCGAAAAACGCTATTTTGCCTGGACTAATATGTGTGAAGTGGAGTTTGTGAGAGATAAAACGAGTTGAAGTCAAAACATTTGAGAAACACAGAGAGGGATCTAAGGGGCTCAGAACTTCAAGTGAACGTCACAGTGGAGAAGGTGGAGGAGGTGGAGAGGATCACAAGATGGACTGACAGAAGGACAACTATTACACTTTATAGGTTGGTCGGAAGTGTCTATGTATGACTCGTACTTCTTACCTTCACTGGTTCTTTCCCACACTGTCGCTCATCAGTGGCCGACTTGTTGTAGTTGAGAAGCGGGCTGCACGGTGTGAACATCCGGCTGCTGCGGGTGTCTGCGGCTTCACACCGACCCGCTCCGCGCTCCTCCTCCCCGCCCTCCACGCTGCAGCCGCTCTGCGGGTCCGGCTCGTCCTCGCTGGGTCTCTGCTGCCGGTTCTCTGCGACACAGACACTCGCCCGGGCGGTAAGAGAACCCACCAGGTCCCTCCAAGGTGTGTTCCCGGAGCTGTAATCCCTCCCCGGTGCACTCCGTGACCGCAGGACGAGCAGGAGTTCAACGGTCTCCCCGAGGTAGACGTGCTTCCGCCGCGGAAGGGTTGCGTAGTCGGCCGGGTCGGACAGACTCGAGAGAGGAGCGGCCGGAAAATACATAGAGTATTCGCATTGTGACTCCATCACAACACACATGAAGCTGTAAACCGTCTGCTACGGTGTAAACAAGCCACAACCCGCATTAAGCTCCGCGGTCTTTCCATGTAGTGAACAGACCGCACGTCATTGTGTCAGCAGACAGGCTAACTTAAATCGTGTAACACTCTATTGGTGAGAACAGTAATGTTCACACGGTCAATATGCATCTTTACCGGTTAGCCTCCGTGTTAATGTCGAAGTAGCCGGAGACATAACAATATAGCAGGACGGCTAATCGATGCCCGCCAGTTCAACCAGACCACAATAATCAAACAGCAGAAACAGAGTTGTTCAGCCGAGCACAGAGCCGATGTACAGTGTGCAAGTATTATGTTGACCCTCACAACTGAACAAACGATTATTAAACATGATTTGCTTGAACTGCATTAATACAACGCAAAAGGGAAAAAAAGGAAAACAAAAAACAGTAAGACCACCAAAGTGGTAGGCCCTCTACAATTAGCAGAACTTCTCTTCTTTATTTGAGTAAAAACAGTAATACTGCAATGTAAAAATACTCCAGGTTAGGTTAAAGAGGGATTGAGATTGGGAGATACCAAGTTTAGTGAGTGATGCAATGATACAATTAAATAAAAACAAAAATACAGCCATTTAAAGTTGGGGGCTTAAGCCAAAAGTCCCTCCCCAGTGTTAAATAAAACATTAACAAATTAAAAAAATATACATTTAAATAAATAAAAAAAATATGGTCCACCACCCGCTCATAACTCCATTGCTTTGCTGCTTGCAGGTCTCTCTTGCTCCTCCGAGCTACTTTGCACTTGACAGTGACTGTGTAGGGTTAAATTGGACAAATTATGCTACAAATCGTTAGTGTGAGTAGAATCTATCCATTATTGTGTATTTCACTTGCTGACTAAGAGGTTGTATAAACCACCACACTATGTTGTAAAATCAAAGAGACGAGCTAGTTAAGCTTAAGAACTGTTGCTTTTATTCAGTACAAGAAAAAACAACTCAATGGATGCACATAACGAGCGTAATCTACTACACATTTCAGCAAAAAACGCAATTTCAAGTAAAATCCAAGTCCACTGTTGCTTTCTGAGTGAACACTCGTTCAAATCTTCATCAGTTTAAGAGAATATCAGAGCAACCAAGTATCTGCTGTCAGTAATAACTCAGGGTCGTAGGGAGCAGTAGAACAGAGAAAGAGGTTGTCCAAATGAAGAGTGCATGATAAAAGATGAACCACACTGTGCACGAGAGCTTCTGCTGAAAACCGAGATGTAGAGACGTTTGACACAAGGTGCACTGTACCTTTTATTCTTACACACAATCCTACATACTATGTAACACATTACATGTTCACATATGAAACCTTTAATACCAGTAACAAGATAAAAATACCACAGTACCACATCAGTCTTTTTCATTTTTAACCAGATTTCTCCTGTAAGAATAAAAACAAAGAATAGCTGTAAGTGTGAAAACAGGCATTAAGCAGAGTTTTCATTTTACTTTCTGTTATCTATCAGGAGAGAGTGTGTTTGTGTTCTGTGCTTACCAATGAAAAAATATAGATATTAGACACTTGGTCAAAATTCTGACTTATGTACCTTTAATTGTGACATAGGATCTCATAATAACAATGCTGTAATGAAGAGAAAATATAACAAGATCTGTATCAGAATGAATTTCCCCTTTGAAGGACAAGTAAAGGTTGTTGTATTGCTGTTGTATCTCACTTATAAGTTAAAGATCATGTATTTATTACACAATTTCCTTATTGTCTTGAGACAACATATTTTTGTCTTGATTAACCAACCATTCATTCTTTAGATAATAAAATGCTTTAGTTCTAATATTTTTCACATGGTATGATTTAAACCTCATCATTTTTTTGTAAATCAAACCATTTCCTCTTAACTATAACACAATTATCTCACTATCTTGAGATAACAACAGTCAATAATTAGCGTGCTATTAATACTTCTGTTATGTGTGGGCCTGCTTGTCATCTCTTCATGCATGAATACTGATACCTTAGTTTGGGGGCGAGGGCTGGACAGCATGGTTGAAATCAATATAATGATCCCATGTATGTAAATCACATGAAATAATCAAATGAATGTTATGTATTGGAAGAGACTAAACTCTTCACACTATCTTCACTGACTGCTTATGCTAGTCTAAATGAGTTGCATTTGTTTCAACACTGACTTGACAAAGGGATTAATGTGTTTAGATTCAAAGTAACAACAACAATTATGAATTCAACCATAATGTGACAGACACACACTTCCCCTCACCACCACTAAGTTCTAATGAGAACAAGCCCTAATACAGTATGTACAGAAGGCATTTAGAATAGTAAATACTGAAAGTTATTGTTTTAAAGCCCTGGCCCATCATATGACTGCCTCCAACAATCCTGTTTAGTCTCTATACAACTGTTGTGTGCATTAGTGTTTCTCTGACAGCTCATTTAACAGTGGGTGACCACAACAGCAAGCATCTACTCGATTCATTCACTGTGATATGATCAAATGGGGCGTTTTCATTGCGCTGCAATAAAATTATGGCATTGGAACAAATCAAATCCCTCCCTCAAACAAACATACTGGTGACTCAGTTCCTCTTACAGTCGTACCAGTGGTGCTTAAAGCAGAAGTAAGCGGAATATTTGTGTTAATATAAGCCTTAGATAGTTATAATTTCCAACAGGAATCACTTATAGAGTGTCTGGTCCTAAACACGGGTCTGTCAGTCACTCTGCTCTGCTGTAGGCCGAGGAGAAAACTTTCCTTGTATCCTACAACCTTTATCCAATGAGGAGAGAGAACAGCATAAAGGGGCAGTCATCTCTGTGTGTGTGTGCACGCGTAAACACCAAAACCAACATGGAGGAGAAAGGAAAGCTACCGATTCCAGCGCTGATGCAAACGGCATACACTACAAAACACACAAAACGCAAAAAAACGGATGAAGAAAAACAAGAAGAAAAGTGAAAAAGGAGGAGCCACGGAAGACGATGCACATGTGGTGACGTAGGGACGAGGGCGGGGACTGCTAACTCCGTCCGTTCACAGGAAGCTAGCCAAAACTGACCGGACCGCTTACTTCTGCTTTAACACCAAGTTTACTTGAAGAAAAGTTCCTTTAAAATAAAACGTGTGTGTCTTGGGAGCATAAATATGCTCAGAGGATATCTGGAAATATCATATGTCCAAAGCTGACATTTTGAACTGAAGGTAGCACTAAAGAGAGCTTGTGAAGTGTCCCACATTAAGACATTTAATGAATGTGCAGGAAATTTCAAGGCAATGTGCCCTTTAGAAATGAATAAATGTGAATTACCCAGTTGTGGCTCTGGAAGGAAGGTCAGAGCGATGCACACATATTTCATGGAAATTATCCCTTTCCATATCTCTGTACACTGGCCACTTCATTGACATCTTATCACAGACCTAAATGGGTCCATATTTTGGCTGAAAAGTTAAAAAAAAAAACAAAAAACAATTCCAGAGACATGTTTGAGGTGGTTGTATGTTGCCATCCAGCTTGTCCAGCAAGCACTGACAAGCTGTTTTTTTAATGTACATTGTCACAAAAGTCATAATATTAAAATTGGTATCAGCCTTAAGAAAACTGGTGTAAATGGCGTCCATTTTAAATCTTCCGTCAGTTCTTTATCATCCCTCAGTGTCTAAACAAGATGTCTGTAAAAGAAATCTGCTTCAAGGAAAACAGACACCCAGTCAAACACAGTGCAGTACACCCAATCCTCCCAGAGGGCTGACTGCTGTAAGGTGACACCATTCACACTGTACAGGACAAAAAGAGCATGCTCTGCTGTTCTGTGGAGGAGCTCTTTGTTTGGGACTCGCTGTTTCCAGACCTTCATTCCATAAGTGCACCTGAAGACAGTGACCAGCCTGTGCATATATTCACTTGGCAGTGTACCAGCTGAAATACAACACTCTGCAGCTGAGTTAAACCAACCTCCTCTGCACTGTAGCATCTGTTCCACGGTTGGACAAGCTTTAAAGGAATAGTTAATCCAAAAATGAAATTCAGTCATCATTGACTTACCCGCATGCTGATGAGAAGTCCAGTGTAGTTTTTATTTCCCTCAAAGCGCCGCGGGAGACTCTGGGGGTTTTCGTCCTGACCGCAAAGCCATATAATGAGAGTCTATGGTAACCGAGAAGAAAAGGTCCATAAGACTATTAAAAAGCATTCCTCCATACTGCTCGTCCGCTGCAATCCAAGTTTCCTAAAACGACATCATTTAGTATTAGTATTTACAGCCTGTTAGTCACTGCAGTTTGTTTGTCTGGAGGTGTGCTCGGACGAGCAGTATGGAGGAATATTACATGGACCTTTTCTTTTCGGTTACCATAGGCTCTCATGATATGGCTTTGAGGTCAGGACAAAAACCCAGCAGCACTTTGAGGAATATATTAACTACCCCTGACTTCTCATCCTAAGTCGATGATGACGGAATTTCATTTTAGGATGAACTATTCTTTTTAAGGGCTATTTTAAAGCGGTCTCAGTGGCCTTTAAATTGTGATTATGACGTTTTTAGCCAAAATCACAAAACATGTGCCATTTCCCAGCCCATCCGTCGCTGTACTCTGTACTATTCTCTATACGTCGCGGTCGCTCTTAACTCCTCAGGGTCTGAGCAGGGCAGAGCCGGGCGGGAGCTTGCCACACAAACATGTGAACAAAGTGAAAAACACTATTCTAAATAAAAATGTACAATGTCAGCTTTGCCACTTGACTTCCCCGACGTCCTTGACACATGTTGCTGTCCAACTCAGCCAAGAACAGAAATGTGTGACTGAGTCCCAACCCCAAGTACTCACAGATTCAGAGTGACACTATTTCCAAAGGAATGACTGGGGAAAAGTGCTTTTCATCTGATTTCAAGCCAAAACTTTGGACATAACCTGTCCAGGCCAGAAAACATGGAAAAACTGACCTCAGGCTCAACCCTGCTAACTCACTAATCTGGTTTTGTAGTGCACACGTACATGTTATGAAGCTATCCAAAGCAGGAAATGTTGAGAATGACAGGTGATAGCTCCTAATTTTTTGGGATAGATGGTGGTATTGCTTAGAGTTCTCAATTTCTACCAGAGCCCAAGCCCAAGCCCGACCCGAGTGAGCCTGGACCTGGTTTCTAAGTAACTAATCAAGTTACTTTAAGTGAAGTGTATTTGAGTCAGGGAAGCCAGACCGCTGAGGCGCGCAGGGGATCATCATTTTTTCACCCTCCATTTAAAAAAAAACTTAGGTTCAGTCGGGCTTGGACTGAGTGTTGTATACGATGATGTCGGGCGAACCGGTTTCGGGCTTAAAGTCCCTTGGGTCATTTCAGTTTTCGGTTGAATTTTTGGGCCTGTTGAGAACTCTAATATTGTTGACTTAATTTTTATGGGTACATTTTATATGCATTGACTATTTTGTTGGGTATTCTTGATACATTTTCTTTTTATTGTTTTTTGAGTGAGTGGCTAGGCAAGCTACTGAGCAACACCACTGTCCTTGTGTGAAGTGCGTGCGTCTGTTAGTGTTAGAACTGCAGCTACTGTGTCTTTATATTGTCTGCTGTGACCTGTCTGGCTTGCCACTATGCAAAGTTGACTGAACTAGTTTCCCCTCTTCACATGAATAATCTAACCTGACATATTATAAATTCATCTACAATGTTATCAAGTTTAAAGACACTTTGTGTCACACTGCACACTAAAATTCTTCAAATACCTGTTCATTCATTGTCCAGCTAGAATTATCAGTCACATAAACTGTGTTGAAATGGATCTCCATGGGAATGTCTCTACATGTGCTACACAGATACATTCCATCTTCTACTGTAATGCAGATAGTGGACAGAAGGAATGTGCCCAAAGGTTTGGAGGAGGCTGGTTAAGCTCAGAACAGAAGCACAGGCCTTGGGTCATTTACTCCTCTGGAGAGTTATCTGGGGATATTTAGGTTCATCTTCAGGTTAGTGTTAGGGCTCCATGCTGACTCCAAAGCTGAATTAATGTTCATAAGAAATATTATCCAAATTATTTTTGTCCATTAACAAGTAATAGTCTATTCTGACTTCAAACCAGATCACCAATGGAAATTAGTGCTGTACACATTCTCTAACCCCAGTTTGTGCCTCTCATATGTTACCATTGTTGAGTCACAGATCTAAACATTTGCTTTTCCATAAAATATCCAGCAATATTTAAAAATCCTAGAAGGTGCTTTAAAAACATAAAGGAATCATCACAAAATCTCCTCTGACCACCAGAATGAACAAATTCCATCCACTGTATGATGAAGCTGATTCTTTTTAAACCATTCACCAAGTTGTAATTTTCTTCTGTAATTCAGGTAGAAAGAAATAATGCAACTCATGTCTCTACATCACTAGATACAGTATACAATGTAAATGCATAATTTTGTAAGAAAATCTAAAATAATTTAAAGGAAGAAAAGAACAGATGCTTAACTCAATGACTCAATGTAACGGTAATGTATGAAGTTTCAAGCATGTAGACCAAGGTCACTGTGAATATCTGAATACTAAAAAGTGTAATCAGGGAATAAAACAGGCATACTTGTGTCTGCTGCCACATCCACCAACACTTCTAGCACTCTTCTCCTTTTAAAAACAGCCCTCCTCAACTTGTTACTGCAGCCATGAGAGTTTCCAAGGTGCTCAGAGACAAGGATCAAGTCCACAAGAGTTACATTGACTAAAAGCAAAGACAGTTTTTCAGAAAACAAGCAAACAACCAAAAAGTGGAAGTGCAAAGGAGAAGCTATTACTTTTCTCATGTGTAAATCACACTCAGCTAAGGTTTCAGTTTCATTAGTCTGTCTGTTCAAAGACCCACTGCACCATATTGAGGAACAAGACTTACCGCAGACTATCTCAACCTTCCTTTTTCTTGCACTCGTATCAAAGTCTGGTTGCTCCTGATTACACGGCTCCCATCCCAGTCTCTCTCCCCCTCCTCCACTGTCCTCTCACCAGCCTGTCTCCCCACCAGCTTCTCTCCTGTCCTGGACAAATCTTGTCTTAAATAAGAGCCTCCAGCTGCTGCCATCATGCCCTGGCTTTGTTGCCCTGGTTGGGCTTGGACTGCCGGAGCCCGTGGGAACTGTTTAGCATCCAGCAAGTCTTTGTACTGGATCTCTGGCCTGATCATCCTCAGACAGGCTGTCCTGGTGGCATTGTCGAGCCCTGGCTGGAGCTCATAGCCAAGAATCTTGACTAATCCACTCTGGAATGGCCGAATGTTTTTGTCTCGGATCCGGTGTGACTCCACTGGCTTCCCACCATCCCTGAGACAAACCCGGGCCAGATCTTCCCGTCGCATCCTGAGAAGTGCTACCTCCTGCTCCATCTGGGAATGACCGAACCTGTTGATTTCCTCCCAGAAGGTCTTGTTGAAGGCTTTGTATAAGTACCAGTCTAAGGCATTCCACTGTCGCAGCTTCTCCCGCTGTTCCTCTGTTAGTGATAGGTTGGGCAGGGTTTTGGTTTGTGAACGTCCCCCTCTACCACCAACACCAGCAGCTGCTGCCGCTTTGCCTACCCAGCTACCACTTATCCCCCCTATGTCACTGGGTTTCTGCTGCCGAGCATTGAGGCTAAATGAGACAACAGCGTCCAACGGCCAGCAGAGGGCGTGTCTCAGCAGAATCATGGACTGGTCAAAGTACTCAGACACTAGAATCAGCTTGAAGGTCCGACGGATCATGGCCTTGCCATGCTGAGCCAGTGCCAAAGAGAAATTAGCATTGTGGTCCATGCCAAAGTCGAACCACAACAGGTTGCGGGCATAGTGGTTGTTGCGGAGACGAGGGTCATAGTACTTCTTAGGGTCGTCAGCAAAGTCTCCCAAGCCTTTGGTTTTCCGAAAGGCAGGTGCCACCTCTTTGTAATAAGCAAAAGAGGACTCAGCTAGAGCGACTGGGTCCCTGATGATAGAGAAGTAAAAGGTGTCTGCAGGCATCACTTTCTCCACCTAAGAAACAGAAGAGAAAAACATAAATATAAAAATGTGCTTATAATGTAAAGCAACTCAGCTACATTAGTGGTATTTCGTCTTTTATTTGGTTCTTCTGAGCAACAGCAGCCTTGTGCAGAATATTTCTGTAGTTGTCACTTTTTTCCCTGTTAAACCCTTGAAGAAGATTTTCTTAAGATGTTTCCAGACAGAAATACTACAAATAACACGCACCAATCAAATGCAAATATCTGCTTTCCCACTTTATAGTACAATTTGTTCACATCTGAGCAGAATATCCCATCAAAATCATCATCACTCCCTGTGTCATTCCACTCTCCCCTCTTCTCTTCTGAATAACTCACCTCCAGCTTATTAAATCTCATGTGATTGCCCATGATATGAAACTCCACGGCTCTGGGACCTCGGTAACCTTTGACCCTATGAGCATTGAATGGCAGTGGGTAGCCTAGCTGGTAGCCCAATGGCAGGGCAAAACGGAGGTTACGTTCCTCTCCGAAGCGGTACAGCATGTTGAGCACGGTGCTGCTAGCTGTCTTGTGGGTCTTAAGGAACATGATGTGGGTATGGGGCTGACAGGAGCCCAGTGGGGGTCCCTGGGCATCAGGGGACGAGAAGATGGAGTGAGCAGCTGGCTGGACGCTGCTGGAGGACAGGTAAAAGGAAGGAAGCATTTTACTTTAGATCAAATTTCAAACAATTTTCAGAGAAAAAAAACTTCCTGTAGACTAGCTGCCTAGCACCACACAGAAGACGAGCTGATGAACATATTGGGCTATGTCGGAGCTACAGAGACAGATATTTTTCTCAGAGGCTGGTGTAGACCAAATTAGAGCACAAACCAAGCACACACACAACTCTCTGAATGAATGTGTACATTTGGAAACTGTTTGCAACCATCCAACATAACGACTTTATAAGGTCATAATACAATATTTCCATGTTGCCTGCTTTGCAACCTTCAAGTGGCCAAAACAGTCAGTGATTGATTGAACTTTAAAAGTGAACTTGAAATGACCAGTGTGTGGGATCTAGAGCCAGCGTGCTGTGAGGTCGCATAATCTAACCAATTCGCCTCATCCTCCCCTTCAAGCGCTTAGAAGAAACTATGATGGCTGCGAAATATGGGAAAGGCTAGTGCCAGTGTTTGGTTTGGCCATTATGGCCAGCATGGAGGGATCATTAAGGTGACAAAAAAAACACAACCATTCTTATTTTCATGTCAACAGGCAATTTTGTATTCCATTTCTGCTAATAGATTCCCCAAAATTTCACTAAATACTACATATTAGACCTTTAACGTTTACACACAGTTGCTGCCATAAGGTGTCACAAGCCGAAAGGCAGGGTATACCTCAGTCCTGCATAAGTAGTGTGCTGTGTGCATGTGATTGAGGAATGCACAGTGCAGGGTATACATTCAAATGAATTTCCATTTAATCTTGTTTGAACCAGGATTATGCTGCAAGATGTCTTCTTAGCTATAGATAGGTTACCAGTTAAAGACGAACCAGTAATATAGCAAATTTCCACTTAATTCCCACAAATGCCTTTTAACTATTTGGCTTTGTTTTTACACAGATTAAGTTCACACATTTTGAAGTGAAATAAGTGTGTGTGGAATAAGTGATTTAATTACTATTAACTTTATACTATAACTGTACAATGTAATTCCGTTGATCTGTTCTGTACACGTGACATCTATTGCATGTCTGTCCGTCCTGTAGAGGGATCCCTCCTCTGTGGCTCTTCCT
>JBCAUF010000092.1:414739-440828 GCA_038406115.1 Haemulon aurolineatum
TAACAGTTACCAACGTAAACCAACATGTCAACACTAACGTTCTCTACGACAAACTCACACACCTTTTTTCAGCGCTCTGTTGTGACAGCTGCATGACTCGACACATGACTCAACACATGATGACCTCTATGCTGGAGGTAACAAGGAAGCTAATTTGGTTCTTTAATCAGGTAACTATGAACTATAACAGATGACTATTTTTCACCGGTGGTCGTGTACCTTTTGTCGGGTTTGTTGGTGTGCAGGCTTTAACAGAAGTGTGAGAGGCATGATGTCTGGGAGTGACAGCCGTCGTGCGATCAGCAAACGAGCTTGAAACAGCGTCAGACAGACGAGCCCTTTTCCCATGAATCGGCCTCTTTGCTAAACGCTCCGCTGTTTTCCAGCAGAAAGTGCTGCCTGCTGCTGGAAATGACACTGACGAGGGCACAAACTGTGAGCTGTGAAATCCAAACGTGAGTGTGTTAGCAAGAGAAAAGTGAGCGCGAGCGTCTCTCTGTGAGCGACCCCTTTCACCGTGCACGTCGGCATCTGATCCGCTGTTCACGGTGCAGCTTTAAACTCCTGCTCAAAAACTGTGGCCATACTCCCCATCATCATCATCATTGTTGTCATCAGACCCTAACTTATATGCCTCTTTGTTTTTCATGGTGACTCATGAATGAGTCTGTTGCAAGCTCTTATGGCTGCTGGAGGGGGAGAGAGAGAGAGAGAGGGAGAGAGAGAGAGAGAGAGAGAGAGAGGGGGAGAGGTTAGGATGTGATCTGATGTCTTATGACAGTTTGGTATTTGGAATTGAAAGCGTGGAGGCATTATTGTATTAATCATGGAACGGAGAGAAAAAATAGGAAAGCACAACATGGACATCCTATTCTTTCCACTTTTGTCAACACGTTCAGCCGGCTCACACAGTCCAGTGTCTCTGTGTGTCTCTCCCCGTGCAAACAGGGCCAGGATAAGCAGCCAGGGCCCGGCTCTCTGCACACGGGGGGGACGGGGGGGACGCTGTCCTGCACATGCCGCGGCGGGTGCAGTTTGTGACGTTGTGTTGTCATGCAGGATGTGAAGTGTGCTGTTGAAGGCGTGTGAAAACATGTCATGGTGGCAGTGTGACAGGTGATGAGCATGAAGACCGCCCCATGCCCACTGTCACTGGAAGTGGTCCCATCAGTCTGCTGCTGATGAATTTAGGATTACATTGTTTCACATTGAGCCCTGAAGTGATACTAACTGATACTAATGTGCACTGATCCACAAGCATATCATTCATCATTTCTGATCAGATTGTACAAGTTTGATTTCTTGTAAGTCACATTTAAATGGAGAGTGAAGCAAAAGGCTTTCAAACAGGGACCAAAGGAAAAATAAATAGCTCCCCCTCAATCACAGAAAAAGTGTTCTGTCCCAGTTTTGAAAGCATGAACATTGAAAAGGGACGTGGACACACGCTTTTAATGTCTCAACACACCAGATTTGGACTCTTGAAGATGGCGGCGTGGTGTGCTAAGACGGTCTTGCATGATAACACACACACTGACACACTTTAGCCGGTCGACCGAGGCCGTGCCTCTCACCCTGCTGCTCTGCAAGACTTATCGGACTCTGGGTACGAAAAAGACATATGTCCTTGATCAGCTGTGAAGGACATGAACTAAAGTCAAACAAAAAAATACATTTGATGGATGAAAAAGCTCCTCTGTAGATAAGAGGTTATAAATAAACAGCATCGGACTGAATTTAGGACAACAGGGAGCCAGAGTGAATTGTGTAACTGCCAAGACTCTCTGGTGTCACTGAGCGTCATGAGGATGAGCTCATTAAGATGCAGAAAAGTCTTCCTAGTGCTTTAAAGTGTGACAGAGGAGTGTGTTGGTGACCCACGGCGGCGGTGTGTGTGTGTGTGTGTGTCACATGTCGTGGCTCCGTGTGCTGCAGTGAGCGAGCGAGCGAGCGAGCGTCGAGTGAAACACGTCCGAGCGAGAGCAAATCACACTGATGCTCTGCTGCTGGGCTCAGTGTTTTCAGATGTATTTATGCAGTGACGCAGGCCGCCTCTGATGGTACATGTGACTTTACACACACACACACACACTCACACACACACACACACACACTGGGTGTCGCACTGAGGGGACCTTGGAGATTAATGACTGTATAGGTGCTGCAGTGCAGAGGGGAGGCCAGGGGAGGAGGACAAGAGAGAGAAGAGGAGGTAGGGATAGATTTAGGAGAGCAGGACAGAGGCAGGAGGAGGGGGATGGTCGGGAGGCTGGGACGAAGGGGAGGGGGGGCGGGGAGGAGGTGTTAAGAGGAGCCGAAGAATGAGGAGGCTGTGGAGGAAGGTAGGGAGATGAGGAGGAGGGTTTGGACTAAAATAGAAGGAAGCGAGGGAGAGGTGAGAGGTCAAGAGGAGGCTAGGAGGAGGTGGAGGGCTTGAGGAGTCCAGGAGGAGGAGACCAGGAGGTGGAGGAGAATGTTGTCTGCCTGAGCAGTTTTATTGTTTGCAGATGGGCCTGACTCGTGATGAACTACTGCAAAGTCAAATAGGGCTTAGTCAGTGTGTGTGTGTGTGTGTGTGTGTGTGTGTGTGTGTGTGTGTGTGTGTGTGTGAGGTGCACTGCCTCTCTCGCTCTCTGAAATTGGACAGAGCACACACAAACACACGGGACACAAAGCCCTCACTTCTTCTGTCCCCTCCACTGTCCTTCCACTGTTCCATCATATTTATTACACCCGCAGCTGTCTGTGGGTGTAATGACACGCACATAATCCCCCCACCCATCCCCCACAACCATCCTCTCCTCTCCTCCCCCCCCCCGGCGTGACCCTCATTCATTTTACAGCAGGAGCGCCCGGAGTTCTCTGCGTCCAGCTCTCGAGGCGAAGCGCGGTTCACGTACGTTTACGCGCTCATTTTTTTTACTCGGCTCTTGTGCACGAAGATGAACCGGGACAGGCTACAGAGAGACGGAGCCGTCAGTGCTTAGTGGTGCATCGTTGCACCCAAAATAAATCTCTGAAACACTGAAACCGACAAAGAAAAAGCAATTTGGAAAGAGAAAGTAAAGCGTGTGTGTGTGTGTGTGTGTGTGTGTGTGGATTTGTTGTGTTTTGAAGTTTGCCATTTTACAGTGATTTTGTGATTCAGAGACAAAAACACACACTGCCACAAACAAGTTTGAAAAAAAACAAAAACCTTGAGGGTTTGATGAGCGGTGTGGGTGAGAGCTGTGTGTGCAGGGTGTCGGGGGATTTAATGGCAGCTGGAGTTACCTCAGAATAAGCCCTTTATATCTCCAGTGGGAGTGGGTCCTGTCCCACAGGGCTGCCACAAACCATGATTTTGATAGTCGACTAATCACCGATTATTTTTTCGATTAGTCAACTAATCGGATCATACGTAAATTGAATGTAAAACATACAAGTTATTGCACCAGCATGAAGCTGTTCTTATATAACCATCATTAGTTTACAGTTTGAAGTGTTTAAGGTATGCTAAGTAAAATAAAGACAATTGAGATGATAGTTCATAAAACTTTTCATGAAATATGCTCGTAGCAACAAACAATTGTGTAGCATTCGCATTAAGTGCAAACAGCTGAGTAAGATAAGGAAAAAGCACTTGCCTTAACAACACACACAAAAAATACTTCAATACAACACTTCTTTCCTTAATTTGTCTTTGGCATCAAACATAGCAACAATGAGGTACCTGTAACTACTGCATTCAACTTTACTACAGAGCCAAATATCCAATCAGCTGAGAGA
Source organism: Haemulon aurolineatum (assembly GCA_038406115.1). Classification (NCBI taxonomy): domain Eukaryota; kingdom Metazoa; phylum Chordata; class Actinopteri; order Lutjaniformes; family Haemulidae; genus Haemulon; species Haemulon aurolineatum. Next base: position 418,508 of record JBCAUF010000092.1, read on the forward strand.
CGCTCCTCCCTGCCGTCTCACCCCTTCCCTCCCTCCCTCCCTCCCTCCCTCTATACAATCCCAAACTGCACAAGGTTCTTGTTCATAGCCAGGAAAGTTAGCATTTCTACATGTCATGGAGAAAGGCTTGCTCTCTTTTGAGAGCAGATGTTCCCTGCTGCAGAGAAAACCCACTCTGATGGGGTGGAGGTGCCGCAGCAGTTTCGAGAGAAAAACAAAGATACAAAAAAAACAAAACGACGCGTTGACTATTAAATTTAGCGCTGACAATTTTAATAGTCAACTTAATCGTGGCTAGTTGACTAATCGTGGCAGCTCTAGCTCCATCGTTGTCTTTGTACAGTAGCCCCGAACGGACAAAGCTAAACGCTTGATTTGTGAGTTTCCACCATAGGCTCTCCTGCGCCCTTGGGAGGAGGAGGGTGAGCGGTGTTAAAAGAGGACCTCACCGCTAGATGCCACTAAATCCCACACGCCGGAGCATGCAGCTAGTCTATTTTTGACAGAAGCCACATCGAGCTACGCAGAGCAGCTGAACCAGGCGGGAAGTCAGATACAAGAGCTGCAGAGAGCGTCTGGTCAATTGTCAAAATGTCTTTTAAAAAAAAAAAAACAGACCCCTGACCGAAAAACAGACTGTTGAACCATGTAGCCCACTCACCCTTGATAGAAGCACAAAAATCAAGGAAACTTCCTTCCACATGATGTCTTTTTGGCACTTTCGAAGACCTCGTGTGTAGAATTTTGTTCTTCGAGTCACATCAAATTGAATTTTTGTCATGAATCAAAACACAACATGAATAGAAATCTACAACCGTAACACAAAGGCACGCAAAGAAAATTGCAAATCATTCTTTTTTCCAGCTTTACTGTTGTGGTTTGCAGTTCTGTCATGTGATGTCATAAGGGCTTTGCAGCTTATAGGAAGGCAACTCCAACAACTGGTAAGCCTATACCACCATACCCTGAATTATGCATACTGCCTCAGAAAACGCATTATTCATGACCAGTGCTACATTGTACAGGTGGCGGTCTCAAACCATGGAGCACATTTGGGGAAGAGGTCCAGTGAGTGCTTCAAGAAAGTAGTGCTTCCTCTGATGCTGGAGCAAAGGCAAAGGCAATTAGAGTAAATTAATAGCTTTTTAATGTCTAAATTCATAGAATAAAACATTTTTCTTAATTTCTTAGGGTTAGGGTTCGGGTTTAAAAAAAAAAGCCCTTCACAGTGCTTTTCCATTAGACATGGATGACATGGCATTGCGAAAAGAACCGTCAATGGGCATTAAAACCTTGTACATAAAAGGAGAGGCTGCTGACTGCAGAGCCAGTGGGTGGAGCTTGGCCTGGTCCAGCTCCACCTCTTGGGCCAGCTGCACCCCAGCCCAGGTCCAGCCCCACCCCCGCACCTCTATGGGAGCATGCATTGGTGCATGTTGACAGAAAATCATGTGAGCTAATCACACGATAATCAATGAATCCAGTAATTTTTCTTTTGATCAGTCAATTGATCAAACTACTAATTAAACTACGATTCCAAAGATTGAATTTTTTCATTTTATAGTTTACTTGATTAATATAATAAGACTAAATAAATACGGAAAACTTTATATCAATAAACAATTGTTTCAACAATTTACAGACTATTACAATAGTTTGTAATAGTTTCCTCTCATACATGTCATTGCTAAACAGAAAATATATGATGGCTGAATAACAATGTTAGATGACAGAGAATCAGTATTTTAATGAAGTACCTGACTTCAAACATAATATGCAGTTTATCACTGGCAAATATAGTTTTTCATCGGTTTGGGGCACAAAAGAACGTCATGAAAGTATGTACAGATTGTAATGGTCTATAGCCTCAGTTTGAGCCATTTTTCTTCCAACATGGCCAAATGATAAAGAGATGATACATGGTGAAGGAATCAAGGACGTGACCAGTGTAGGAAGCTAAGCAAGTTTCCTACACTGGTACTTCTGCTGAGCGTGTGTTCACTATCGACTGCTCTCTTTTCAGAGCACGACATGCAAAATGACTTTTTATCAGACTCACTAATTGCTCCAACTTTTGTCTCCTGTTTTGTCTGTGCATCTCACTCAGCGACTGTTGTTGCTGTTTGCTTATTTATTCAACGTTTACTCGTATTGAACATATCCAAACGGAATCAAATTTGACACCGCACTCCTGTGGGTCCTCCACAAGACACCTGCCAAATGTGATACGCCAAGGACGGACAGACAGACATACAGGCAAAGTCGGAAGTGGCTAGGAGTGAGCCATCTTTGTTAAGAGTGGGTAAAGACACTTGCAGTTACAGAGGCTTAAGTAAAAATTGACATCTGTTGAGTTGATTTCTGACCAACTTGGCTGACCGGGCAAGTGAAAAAAACATGAATGTTACACCCTGTTATGGTTTTCTGACAGTAATCAGACAAATGCTACAAATGTGTCATTTGGAGTCCATTAGCTCTGAGAGCTGTCCTGTCTTCAATAACTCTTTATTGAATAACGTGATCTCGGGTCTCAAGGGGGTGAACAGTATTTTGCAGAAATTTGAAAAAAGTGCAGAGGTCTGAGGTGTGACTGAAACAAGGAGTGTGTTAGACCTTCTTGTTGACCCTGTCCGGTTGATGGTAATCTGATATTACCCAATATTAACTTTCACTTCTTAAATTATTGATAATGAGAAAGCCTATTTAATGACATTTAATTTTCAAATATAACTCGGTCTGAATAACATTTAAAATACAGAACAAGCAACGAGCTTACTGTGCAGTCGCTTTTACATAAAGCAGATGAATGATTTTTTTTTCCTGCAGTGGTGTGCATTAAATCGCTGCGGCCATCGTGCTGAAACAGGCAAATATCAACGACTGAATTTTGTACAATTGGAGTCTTACATTTAAAATATGAACCAAACATTTAATTAGACTTTGTTCTGAAAGCTGAATCTATTTTCTGCTGCCTCAGTGGAGACTGGAATTCCCAACGCCACTTCAGCCAGAGTTTTGAAGGCGGCAATACTGAACGTCTGATTTCCTGATCCAGCAAGCACTCACTTCACTGGGAGGAATGCGCTCCTTCTGCGTGGAGGCGAGGCAAGCGCTAACCACTACGGGTCACAGAGGCTCTTGCACTTGAACGCCATCTATGATTCCAACCATTGCAGTGAAACAGAGTACTTGCCGCTTTGCTGCCCAGACAACTAAAGGGGGCAGGGGGCTCTCAAATCATCCGCCAACTGCGTTCTCCCAAGAGCTTAACATGGTGTTAAAACAGCTGTCATCTCTGGCTCCTCATTAATACAAAGCCCACAAAAATCTTTACCCATGGTCATGACTACGGGGCTGCCGATACAAACCAATATTAGCTCGTAATCTTTCACAGACGGCATGGCATGCAAAGCTGACTCAGCAGGAGCCCGTGATGAGTTTGAGGGATCTGGAATGTAAATCATGATGGTGACATGCATCCCTTCATAAACAGTCAAATTAGTCAAGGAAAAATAAAAAAATCTGGACTAGCAGTCTCCCAATTGCCTTCTTGTGAGGCGCCCTGAATGAATAATTGGTTGTCTTTCAACATGTATGTCTGCCAAATAGTGTCATGTTTGTAATTCTGTCAAGGCAAAAGACCTAAACAGACAGCTCTAGTGATAAATGGAAATTATAGAATGTTGAATTTTCATGGTTTTTTTTTTTACATATGTGCTTATGTGGGGATCAGGCTGGGAAGTGGTTACTACAAGATGGTGCCAAAGTAAAAAAAAAAAAAAAAAAAAAAATCAAATCTAGCACTGTAGTGAAAGACTCTTTTGTCAAAAGAAATACAACAAAATGCAACAAAGATATTGTATTATAAAAAAATATTTATCTCAAAATCTAGCCCCAAATTTTATCATACACATCCTTTCCACCACACGAAATCAATTGTAGACAATGGACTACATCCCATTTGGTGCAGTGACAATATTACATTTACTGTCTGATAGAGCATTATCTGTTCCCATGTCAAGCAAGGCTTGCGTCAAAGTCAAATGTAACGGTAATGGTAAAAGACACCATGTCTCTGAAAACCATGCAAAACAACGGTGGAAGCATAGGTTCTAAAATTTCTGTTGCTGTTTGTGTTTGTACGCTGCAGATTTAGTTAGTTAAAGATTGCTGTGGCTTTTACATAGCATTTGACTAAAATAAGTAGCATATTATTTTAGCGTTAGCAATACATTTTGAATTCATTATGTAAGCATTAGACTTCATTTCAGCACTAGTGACTCTCGACATGTTGACCTCTTAAACAGCCTGTTGCAGAATAAGACCCAGTATGGCTGGCATGTCTCTCTCAAAATGGATGGTATTGACTTCTAAATGGTACATTAAGGCCATTTTATTTCTACGCAAGGTTTCCTATAAAGAAAATACTTGATGTAAGTTCACTGGGGAAAGTAAAAAACAGATAAAATGGAATTTAGCCATTCATTTAGGTCATTTGGTTTCTTGCTTTTCAAGATTCATAAATAAACCTCATTTTACAGAAATCAATTTACAGTTGGGGGTCACCTCTAGGAGAGAGAGAGACTCTTTCAGTAGCAATAAATCCAAAGGTTGCCATTAAACATGACCTCTGTCTTTATAATGTCTGGCTATGGAGTCATCCATATGGCCATAATGGAACCTTACTCTGCCATGTGAAGGTTAAGATCTCTTTACATCATTCCACAAGGGCATTTAAGAAGCCCACAGTCACACTCTAAGACACGATATGTGATCCTTCTGGTTAATGAGCTACATGGAAGTCAGGCTCTTAGGCCATTCTTGTATTTTGACTGTTTATTAATAACAATTCACCTTTGAGAAAATTGTATGGTACAAACTTTGTCATGGTAAGTCCAATCCTAAGGTTAACCCTAGTGGACACAAATGTTAGAAGTCTCACGACAATATTTGGCTAATTGGTGTCAATCTTCAGGTTATGAAAAGAAAAGTAGGAGTCGTGCAGATTATGTCATTTAGGAAGTAAACAAAAGCATAGCCCCAAAACACAAAATATCATGTTTTGCTAATTGAAATTGTTGCTGCAAGGGGGCTAGTAATTTAGGCTGTTGAGGGATATTTTAAATTGAAGCTTTCCCACTAGTCTGTCTCTGCTACAACAATATTTTTTGGGTTTGATACTAATTACATAATACTTAGCTGCTGATAAGATGTATGTCTTCTAGTGGTACCATTGCAAAGCAATATGCATTAAAAAGTAAAAATGTGAAGATATTTCAGCAGCAGTTTTGATTTTATGTAATTAAAGCAAATATATCAATGTGAAATGTACAAAAGTCAAAAGCCTGCTTACAGTTACTGCAGAATATTATTTTATTTTGGTCATATGATGCATAAAAACTGGTAGATTTGTTGCAATTCTGTCCATATGCATTCTCTAAAAGCATAACTAATCCGACATAGAGCCAACTAGTGCAGGTGACAGTGTGGATGTATATAGTCTTATTTTCATGGCAACAAGCACAGAGTGATGATTGACAGATTTACCAACTAATCATTTTCTGGTGCCTGTGTGTCAATGGTTTGTTTCATGTATAGGCGGGGCTACGTGGGAAAAATGACATGGATCCTGCTATCGCACAACAGAGTGGTATGCTTAGGTGTTTGCGTCAGCATGGAGCCTGCTGGCACGAAGCACTGGAGCCAAGGATCTACCCAGAAGACATGAATGATTTTGGTGTCCATGTTCTCATCACTTGACCAACAGGATAATCTACTGAAGACATGGTGTGTTCCTTTGGTTTTGTATTATTCAGGTGCTCAGAGACGTGTTCTTTTCAGTATGATGATCCTATGTATTCTGTGTGGACGTGTGGGAAGCCAAAGAGCAGAGCTGGCAGCATACTCCAAATAAATCATATTTGTGGTGTTGACAGACACAAAATGGCACATTCATGAGGAAGTAGTCCAGTTTGTTGTAGCTATGATCCCAATCGGCCTCTCTTTGCCTTTTAAGTTTTGCGGAGTTACAGTTTGTCATTCATTTTAAGATTTGAGGTTGTCTCACATTTTGGTGGAGAAGGTGAGCATTGCTAAAATGGATCATGAACAACTCTACTTAGTCTCAAACAACCGGTCAGCAAAGAATACATGCTTAAGCAGATAGTAATCACGGCAGCTATCATGTTAGCATAATGCAGAATGCTTACCTTACCTTTGTTGACATCACCCTTCCCCATGACTTGTTGGTCAGTCACCAACAAAGTTAGATGAAGGAGTGTGCCTCTTTGTGTGCACCTTGATTGCAAATTTTTCATTTCCATTTTTTTTTTCACATTACAACTCGAAAGCCCCCATATCTGGCATCAGCATCATTAAATTACCAGATCCCAGTCTCCACTGAGCATAGTGGCGTTTGCTCACAGTGGCCTGCTTGATGGCAATTCAGACATCATTGCAAATGTGCCAAAATTCCATTTAGTTTGGAGTACTCTGCCAGCCCAAGAGAGGAAGGAAGCAAGAGCATGAGGGAGTGAATAGCAGAGGAATGAATCAATGAGTGTGTGTGTGTGTGTGTGTGTGTGTGTGAGAGAGAGAGAGAGAGAGAGAGAGAGAGCGGGAGACAGAAACACAAAAACAAAACAGCATTGCTCTCATTGGCAGGACCAGGCTACCCAGCCAAGCCTGACACCTCATCTCAAAGCATCAAAGCATGATGGAAAAATACCAGTGTCCACAGTGTGTGTGTGTGTGTGTGTGTGTGTGTGTGGTTATGTGTGCTGTGACCAGACAGTGTTTTCACTACAAATGCCCTCACAGCTCACATAGCCCATTGATAGATTATTGGAACATGTCTAGCATTTCTGTGTTAACCTCTATAAAACAACTCCCCTAAGGGACCCCCTCTCCTAGTGGCATCAAAAGACTGTGCATAAAAAAAAAATACAACACGCACACAAACTGTTAATGAAAAAGAGTTGGAAGGCTTATAATAACCAAGTACAGCCACAACAGCAAAGTAATAATGAGGCTGTGTTTGACACACTATCCCTTTGATTTTGTTACACAAATGTGTCCACATTTCTTACAAAGGTTTACATATTGTACATCTTTCAATAATGGCAACTGTTATCCATACACAGATAGGCAGAGATCTATGCTGGGTAGGGTTTGGGATTTTAGTGGTCAGTAAGAGGGTGTGGATACAGCAACTTCTATAGTGCCCTTTTAGAGGAGTCTCTTAGTTTTCCATAGACACAGTGTTTGACCAGGAATACCAAAGAACAGATAAGTAATAAATGCAGATGAAGCACTGTGAAGGCAAGCCTACAAGGTTCCTGGTTCATGTAAGAGTGGTGTCTACACCAGAGATGTTTCAGGAATACTTGTCCACAAGCAAACATGCCAATTCAGATGTGTTTCCATTTGAATCTGTTTTGTGCTCTGTGCAGCTTGCATACTGGCATAATGGCATCTTGGCCCTATGAACCTGGACATGAGACAAAGACAAAGTGCATGTGACACGCAGTCGGTTCTATGGCAAGTGTGGAATACTGTATTGATTCCAAGTTTTAGCATTGTGTTAGATGTGTGTGAGACTGAAAAACGTGTTTAGTGTGGACAGGCTGTTTGACTTGTTTACTGCTGATGCATTGTTGTTATTGCATCTGCATAGCCTGTAGACATGTCTTATGTATTCACCAATAGGAGGTCAACGCTGTGTTTTAAAATGTTAAGGATGCTAGATGTTGAAATAAATGTCATTTTCAAAACATTTCAACTTTCATCATTTTGTCACTTATTTGGAGTCGACATATCTAAGCCACGTTTTGAGCTTGAAGAATGGACCAATTGATATTGATAACTAACTAGTATTCTACTCAAGGCTTGAAACGTAGTATGTTTAATTGGAGAAATCAGCTATTCTTCCTCACGACCCTCCTCCAAGTTCACCTCTTAGTATTTTAGTGCTGCGTCCATGCCAAATGGGAAAGGGAACGAGCATGACAGGTTCCTTGTTCATTTTTATGAGACTACTGCAATCTCACGTATGGCTGATGATGATCTTCACCACGTCTGGATTCTCAAATGAGAGGGTGCAGCATATGAAGATCCTGGCAAGATCTTTGCAGTTCTTCAAACTTTTCTGGAGATTCTGCACATGGTGGACCATCCTGAGTGCTCTCTCCACCATTGGGGTACCTTTTGTTTTCACTGCATATTTTCTATGATTTTGCTTTTGGCCCATGGTATTTCCCTAACCTCTCATATCCTTTCTTTTTGATGTTGATGCCACTTGTTATTGCCCTAGCCATCGTGTGAAATACCTGAGGGCAAATGGCTAGTGCTCCAGTGTTATGCTGAAGTCTTACCTTCCTACTTTGTTGTCCAACCAGTGGGCTGATCACATATGCTGGCAGTCGCCACATCACCTTTGACTCCCCGAGAAGAGCTCACAGCCTCAGCTTGTTTTCTTTGTTATTCTGATTCAACTTTGTACATACCTGTCCGAAGTTCGCAAGTCATGAACTTTGCTTTTTCTTTGACACATTTCCGTCTGTATGATTGTATTTTTGAGTGGAGCCACGATGTCCAAGCAGAAAGAGATCACTGGTTTTCAGGTTGCACTGGGTGAGGTCATGTTTTCTTAACGGTTATTCGATGGCAATAGTCTAGGTGTTCACTTTTGTGTATAAACGTTTTTCCATTTGAATAATGAATTCTGGACATAGTAAGCTTTTAGAGGACAGTTTTTGTGACAACTTTTCAAAAGACCCCCCCCAAAATTGGACTTATGAGGCTTTTAGGGGGTCTCAGTTGTCAATCAAGTGGTCTTGGTCCCTTGAGATATTGTAAAGCACAGATATTACTCTAATTTCTTTAACTTGACCATGTAACTGTATGCTGAGCCATCATATGCAGTCTGTATCTTGAGTCATACTGTAGACCCTGTCCCTGGTGACATGGTGTCAACCTTGCTACTTTCCTTGAGTCCAGCCCTCTTCTGCCCCTGGCAGGATGTTCTAATGTCAGTCACCTCCTCTGTCAGCCAGTGAGACACCATAAACCTATCATTCCCTTTCTCATTCTTAACACCTTCTGGCTGCAGTTTGGGATTTGTAAGGCACTTTTTGTACTCATAAGTTGTTTGTGATTGGCTCAGGACTCTGCTGTTGATAGCCATCTTCTCTCCTTTGGGTGTAGTTTCTTGGTGATGCTGTTTGCATTTGTCACACTTTGGATACCTTACTATACAGATGGATAGGTGACTGGCACATATTTTGCCTTGACAGCTTGGATCTTTCTGTTGATGTGGCTCCTCACTACAGTCCTCTTTCTCCCTGCTGTCCTTGCCTCATGATTGCCATGTGATTGTGAAATCCTTAAGTATAAAGCTGCTGCATGTCTGTGTAGCCATCTGTTAGTTCAACCCCTTCACTTCCAGTAATCCTCTGTCTCTTTGCAACCATCCCTCCACAACTGAGCAGATGTCATCCAGGCAGAAGAGGAAGCTAATAGCAGGCCCATTCTTGAACTTGTATTCATGACCGTCTCTCAGAATAACCAACTGGCAAGGTTGAAGCCAATGTGTTGCCTTGGTATATGTCACTGTAACCCACATAATATGTTGATACGGTGATTTACATACAAAAGAGGAAATAACAAACTATAAGTGTACTATAGTTAAGTGATTATACAGAGAAACATCTGACCCTCTTCCTACTGAAAAACCTGATGTGTTCATTACAGTCCATACTGACAAGTGGAGATACCTTTCTTGTGTGATCAGACAATCTAATGCATCAGATGTGTTGCCTACTCCTGTCCCTCTTGGCTCTCCAGCAGTTGAAGTTCTTGTAGACGATGGAGAGGAAAACCTTCCTGAACCAGTCAACCTACCTGATAAAGAGGGACCATCTTCAGACAGGAATGAATGTGATAACTCAACCAAACCAGACCCATTACCTGTTTGTGATGTCGATGTACTTCTGAACACACATCGGCAACTACTTGAAGAAACATGCTTCTTGAAAAGGAGACATCCATACTGTTGTCAAATATAAATGGTCGAGAAGAGGAGCCAACGAATGGAGGGAAAACAGCCAAAATCAGTGGAGTCAGTGCAGAGAGACAGTTTTTACACTGTAATATTGCTCATCTATGAGTTTATTGAGTGTGTTACACCACACTTGATGGTCCTTTGGGAGAAAACAATTGGAGAATGTTATTCACTTTCCTTGATGCTTCACAGATCGCTATATACTTTATTGTCTCCAAGGAGGGAGTTTGTGTTCCCACTGTAAACAGTACGATGTTGGAGAGAGCTGGTATGCTAGACTCATACCAACATCTGCATTTTTCTATTTGAGTTCCCTTTATCTGTGTCAGGTTGAGAGGAGCACGAACAATGGTTGTATACGATAGTTGGTGCTACAGTACTCATGTGGTGGAACTGATCTGATTCTGGAATGCTAGGCACTCAAGAATGGTTGTGTGTTGCATTGAATTGACAGATCCATTGTTGTCATTCTCTCTGGCTTGTGTCTTTATTGACTTCTGTTGACCTCTTTGAGTCCCTATAGTGGTATTTCATGGCCCCTCACTTTTATCACTTTTTCAACACAGTTTAGATGAAAACACACCCATTTCAGTTGCAGTGATTTTCAATTTATATACGTATACATACAAGTCACTGAATTTATGTATTTACTGTTTATTAGACCACAAATTAGATAAGAATTAGGTTGGAAAAACAATCGATGATGCCAGAGTGGACTGTTTGTCACTGATTACTGTACAAGAACACAACTTTATAACAAGTATAAAAACTCTTGAAGAACTTGTACAATAACACAACTTCATTACTTTATTTGCTTATCTTGGTGAAACTATATCACATTTTATGGAGAAGATACTTTCCCTCTGATGGCCTGTGGCTGCCCTGCTTCAACCCTCAGTTAGCCGTAGGGAATCAGATATTATCAACATGATGACAGGGAACACAGTACTTAGGTGTTTTTCGGGTTGGGTTTAGCTCTTGGCACCCTAGCCCCCCCATAAGGTCTACGCAGGCCTCTGGAGGTGGATTCTGACTGATGCCCAATCTCCCTTTCACTCCTCTCATGCCTCTAGTGTCCCCGCCTATTCTATCGTCCCTGGGGTCAAAGTGCTGTTCGGAGCCGCTGTAAATCACCTTGGTAGTGTATTCCCTGTTGTCAAACTGGCCTTCAATGTTCTTGAAGGCTGAATTTGGTCACAGCCTCCAACATCTATGACTGTTTATTCAAAGTCCTTCAGAATTTCCCATTACTCAACAACAGACACCCATTGGACATATTTATGAATATTTATAATCCGTACATAAATCCATTAATAAATAATTCCCATTTGTCGTCTGATAAACAGTATGTTCATCAAATTCAGTGCCACATATTGCTTTTTTCCAAGATGGGTGGCTTCCATGTGAACACAGCTATTGAGGCTTTTATCATACATAAGTTGAGGTTTTATCTAAACTGGGATGGAAAAACGGTAAAAGCGTCTCCCTCTCAGCTCTGTCATGTATTGACACATTGTATGTCCATTCAGCTTGATGGCTGTGATGCCAAACAATTCCTGACAATCTATGCTGTGGTGCAGCAGTTATTGGATAGTTTTAATGGCGCTTTCCCCCTGTCAATTGGAACATTTTGGCTTCTGCTTCTCTGGTGTGTCACTTAAGTCTGACTTTAGCAGCAGCCTTCAGTTATAGATATTCAGTTGTATCGCTTTAGTAGCCAAGATTTGTCTTGAATTACAAAGTTCTGTGTTGAACTTAGTGCCTCTCATAGGTAGGGCTGGGTATCATGTGAAAGTGTCACCAATGCCAATACAAAACTTCAGTGCTATAGCTAATATCAAAATGTTGTCCATGTGACGACACTAATAGTGCACTCCCCCTCGTTGGTTGGAGAACTTGATCACTGGAGGTCAAAACTAGACGGGGGGTGGTGGGAATATGTCAATCACCCACACATTATTCTGTCCGGAGCAGCTGGAGACAACATTTGTTGCAACTGCTGTGCACAGAAAATGCAAATTAAAATACAGACGTGAATATTATTACTATTCTAACCATTTCGATCAAATTGGACAACTTTCAGCACTTCACAGCTTTGGAACCTATCAACAAAATTTGGTCAATATTTAAAAAATACTGTAATTTCAAACCCAGCCCTAGCTATATGTTATTCTATGTAATCATGATATTAATATTTTCCATATTGTTATATCTTATCATATTGTATCACTTCTCTTTTGTATGGCTTCTTATGTTACATGTTTTCTTTTGCAGAAGCTTGTTTTATTTTATTTGATCACACTGTACACATCATGTGTTAATGCATTGTGTCCCAACATAATTAAATGAAAAAGTCTTCATAAAAGCGAGCACCTTGCTTTTATTTTCCTAAGTACAGAGACCTGATACCTGACGCCTGGATGCTCTGAGGGTCAATGTTGGCGGTTTTGTTCATTATTATTAAATGTTCAATATTAGATCTCTTAGTGCCCACAACACTTGCAACACTGTTCCAAGTGTTCTGGCAGTGAATCCTCTATTCTAATACATCTTATCAGGTATTTAATTATAGTGGGCTTTTAAGACATGTTTGATGCAATAACTTTTCTTTCAGCTTTCCCCATTTTGTCTTTGTCTGTTTAATTCTATGAATTTTATAGCCAAGTTTTAGACAAATACCAGTGTTTGTAACATGGAGTGGGTATCAGAGGGTATTAGTGTTCGGATTAGAGGGCTGAGAGTACGGATTTACAGGATTTATGGGAAAACACATAGGTGCCAGTTTTCCACTTCCGATGTCTGTTGTCATTTGTTTAGTCTTCTTGTCTGTCTCTGCTTCCCATTCTCTTCAACCTGTCCATCCGTACTTTGTTCTGTTTTATTCTTATTTTTGTCCCTCTGGCCAATTCATCTACCCTCCCTTGGACACTGCTCTATACTCACACTTATTTCTCCTGGCAGTCATCTGTGTTGTGTGGTTCCCCTTTAGTCAGCTGTCTGGAATATATTTGTGGTAGTCAGAAGTTGAGTTTATGGTGATGTTTTGTCTGCAGTGTTTGCGTCTTGTCCTGCTGGCTACTCATTCCTGTACCGGTCTCATCTCTTTCAATCCCATTTCTTTTTCAGTTCTAAGTAGATATTGGCTATTAAAAATCTTTTTAACAAAAGCATGGATAGGTTTGAGTGCAATTAGCAATGCTTTATGACTTGGTAAGTTAAGGCTTTGGGTTCAGTTTCTGTATTGGATGCATTGTAGCCTGTATTTTGCAATGTCTGAAATAATGCCTATTTTCTGAATTTATGTTGCAGAAATAGTTACACAGTAGTACTACACAGTAGTACCCATGCTGATTCCTCCCAGACTCTTATCTGCTCCCAGGGCTTTGTTGTTCTTCTTCTTTTATTTCTATCCATCTGGAATTCGACAGTGCAGCCTCTAATACAGATCAGGTAGTGTAGACTACTATGATGAGTGTGTTGTTGCTGCCAAAATGGTGGTGTTGGCTTGAGCTGGCAGTGATTGGCCTTTAATACCCTTCAGATATATAGAGTCCATGATAGTATGTAATGCAATGTAATGGCATTGCTGCTCTTTATTTGCTGTATTTGCTCAAGACTGATGGATGTAGGACAGAGTTTTGAGAGCTGTAGTATGGTAGCCATCATCCCCTCCTGGCATCACTGTTGCACAGTGTTGCATTGTGAAGCTAAATGGGGACATGCTTTCCCTAAAATAAAAATTCAGGTGCTTTACCACTGCTATTTTTCTGCTTTCTCACACTGCATACAGTATGTTCCATTTAAACCATATGAACACATAGCCTGAATTATAATACATATTATCCAATCATGATACTGTGATATGGGTGCACTTAATAAGTGTATTTTCCTTTGTGCCTAAAGCCACTAATTAATATTTTCTTTCCATCATATTACATCATTGCATCCCTGTTTCTGCACCATCCAGAATTTTCCACCTATCAGGAACTTCAAGGTTTGGACAACTCTTGAGCTCTTCCAAAGCATAGTTTGAGAAAATGGTGAATGGCCTTTACTCCTATCCTGTAAAGCACTAGGCTGGTGTCCCTTTTGACAGGTCATTTTTGACTGGTTGAGAGTGACATCCTGCTCCGTGACACTTAATGAGTAAAATCTATAATAATCTCTCCTCCACTTTGTATCTCATCAGTTGTTTCAAGATGAAGATTGATACCAGCCTGACTATGCCCCAGCTACCAGAGGCCCTGTCCCAGGCAGGCCTTCAGTTCGCTGTGGCCACCGAGGAGGACTTCGATGAGATCATGGCAATGAGCCAGGACATCTATGGAGGTCTTGATTACCTGCCCACTAGATACACCAGCTGGCTGCAGGAGGCTAACCGCACGGTCATATTGGCCCGCAAACAGGGAAAAGTGGTAAGTTCAAGAAACAGTTTGAAGATATTTGGTGAGGTTGAATTTAGCCACACGTTTGTGAGGAACTCAGAATTTATTTTATTCTTATGTGTTATTTTTTTTTATATATATAATGTTGTCCAGACAAATATGATATGTAAGAATATGCATAAGCATATTGAATAAATGGAATAAGGACTTCTTATGGGAATCATACTACACCCACCAATTACAAACACACGGTGATTCTCTGATAGAGCTGCTGTTCTCACTTCATCCTCTAGCCTTGTTTGTGAGTGTCTGAATGAACACATGTACTGCATGGATGTTCATGAATGCAAGCCTACCTCATGTCATGACTGATTTCCAATTGTAATCCCTCACATGATTTGTTACTGAAAAACAAATCACATCACTGTGAAACATTGCAATAATATATTATTGCCCAACATCAGTGCAGAATCAGATACCTGATGTAGTACATTAACCATATGCATGTCCACTGAGCCCATAGGTCAGCTGGAAACTTGATCATGGAGTGGATCAATTATGTTATGTAATTCACAACAATTACAACATTTTGAGGGGGATTTAAGGAGATGCAGTAACACCATGTTTAGGTTTGATCACATTTAAGTAAGTGTTTTAGATGAAATTTACTTCAAAGTTTTTAGGAAGGCTGCAGACTAAGTATGCTAAGTATGGTAGGCCAGGCATTCCTCTTTGGGTATCACAAGGTACTCCCAGGGCAGATGGTGTATTTTTCTCTATCTAGCTTCCTCTGAGTCCCCTGGGTTCTCCCTCCAATTGAACATGCCCAGAATACCTCTAAAAGAAGGTGTCCAGGAAGCATCATAATCAGATTCCTGAAGCATCTCAAGCAGTGCCTTGAGCTCCTCACCCACTCTCTATTTGTAAAAATCTGTTTTGGCAGTTTTAATTCATGATTCCATTTTGTTGTTCATCTCTCAAAGATCATGACGAAAGGTGAATGATGCAGGACCATTCTGACACAGACAGTGACGTACGACAGAAAGTACTCCTCTGATTAACCTGTCTCTGTTCCCAAATCTCTAAAATATAAAGTTTCTAAAGTTTCAGTCATGCTGTTCCGCCCCGCCTACAGGAATGGTGTACAGTTAAAATATCAACCAAAAAACAAGGCATTGCAATCATTTGTAATTTTTTTGTTCTCCCTCATGGCAGATTGCTCTGGAGTCGGTGTGTGTGATTGATGATGGGGAGACCATGCTGGTGGAGGGTCTCCGTGTTGCCCCTCAAGAACGGGGCAAGGGTGTGGCAGGAGTTCTGCTGCGTTTTTGCTCTGAGCTGGTCAAATCCAAGTTCCCGGAGGTCAAAGTAACCCGCTTGACCCGTGATGATCAGCTAGGACCTAAGGATTTCCAGAAGTATCGCATCATAACCAAGCAGGTACCAGCAATAATGTGATTAATTGCTGTTCTTCATATTATTATTGTTACTGCGTCATGTACAATGCAGTTCGTTTTGCATTCAGTTTGTGTGTTTACCATTGTAGCTCTTCGTCAGCTCACACATTGGCTTTTTTTTGTACAGGGTATTCTGCTGGTACGCTTCAAAGCTGAAGACCTCAAGCTCCGTTTGTCTGAGCTTTGTCTGGGTGAAGACATCCAATCCTCTCCGCTGACCTCCTCCAGCCCTCCTCCTGTGCGTCTCGACCAAACAGCTATTCACCGCCTGTATCTGACCACTGACCTGATGCAGGGGGTCCTTCCCAATGCCACCATCATTCAAGACTGGCAGCCATTCAAGCCTTTGCCCAGCAACATGGCCATCCTACTGAAGAAGGACATAGACTGGATGGTGGATGATCTGTCTAACCCCACTGTGGCCAGCCTGTGTACCTTCCCTTTCAGGGTGCCCATTGGAGAAGACTGGTAACTGTTCTGTCTTTATTTAATACCAGCTACATGTTGCAAGTTAAGGTTGGGACAATGACTGTCCATAAGGAAGTGTACAACAATATAGTAGTGTGCACTGGTGTCCAGACCATATCATTGTTTGATTGTAAAGCTGGGGGGCATCAGAGTTGTAAATGTATTAAATACTACACACTGAACATGTTCAACATGTAAGTGGAAGTTATTCATTTTCAGAATAAGAAATCCTTTTCAGTAAACATCTACCTTTCTTTTTTTTACCAGGTATTACCTGAATATTGATATGTTTGGTAAAGACCTGGACCTGGCACGTCAGCAGTTCTTGAGCCACCTGCAGCGCCACACCACCACCCTGAAGGGTCATGTGATGTGCCAGATGTTCCTGGATCCACCACTTTGGAAGCCCATGGCTGAATTCTGCCACGACACCCTGAGTGTGGAGCTGGTGAAGGAGTACACCGAGCAATGCGTGGTGGAGTCAGATGTCATCTAGTTACAGAAGGTGGATGGAGAGGAGGAGAAGATGAAGGAGCCAGAAATGAATGAAGACAAGGATCTAGACAACATGGAACGGACACAACTCAATTACACTTAACAGAAAAACACAACCCTCTGTATTGAGGAGATAGAAACGGAGCAAACAAAGTGTAGGTTCTACAAAGCAAAACAACTTTTAAGAATGCAGTAAGTTAGATTCAACAACACACAAACAAATACAGGGCGTGGACATAAAATCATGAACACATCATGTGATCAGCTACAATAGGTGTGACAGAGGTGTGTACATTTGCAAAGATTCTAATATTCAATTGGCGTTAGAGAGTTGTTGATATAATTTAACCTTTATTTCAGAGCCATAGTTTTTAAGTGTGATATTATTAATATTTATATCAATGTTTATATTTAATTCGTCTGATAAACAAAAGTGGGGGGACTAAAATAACGTGAACGCCTTTTAGTAGAGGTGACCTTCGCAAGTCAGAAAGTTTGGAAGTAAACTAAACCCAAAGTTCATACATTTTTTTCTGTTAGAAATGGGGGGGGTCTTTATGTTTGTGGGTCAGAATTCATGCACTCAACGACCTCAGAAATGAATCATCACCTTGCGAAAATTACAGGTGTTTATGATTGATTATGTCCACCCTCTGTATGTGCTATGACATGGAAGGGTAAAATAAGAGTGTTGAACTTGGGGAAGCTTTCTCACACCGGTAGCAGTGATGTAACCTAAAACCTAATAACAGTCAACATGCAAATGCTATTCTTTGAAGAAAAGATTTAAGTACTCTTAGGGCATCTCAACCTTTCATCTCTGTTCTTTCTGTAAATATTCCCTTCTAAATATGTACACAAGCTGAGTTGGGTTACTAAATCTGCACAACTCTGAAGGCACTTTATGAAAACTACACAGACAGGTTGTGTCTATGTTAGAATGAAAAGGAACAGTTCAGGATCAAATAAGGGTAATTTACAGATCCCATCACTCTAATGTCGATGGGTGTGTCTATTACTAGTATTACCTAAGGGACATCAACAACAAAAATCTGCAGAAACAACAAACAAAGCCTGTTAGTGAAATGAACATGCTCAGTCACAAAATGGCTGACAATTTATCCTTCGTTATGGTCAAACTTATGTTTTAGCTTTTGTCTTTTTTTGTTACAAATTTTTGGCTGTACATATAAATATGTTACTAATTTAATGTTTTCCACTTAAATGCTGCAATAAGTCTTAACATAAATTATTAACTTCTGAGGCTGTAAGTGAAATCTAGGCTTACTTTTGTAGACCACTAGCATAATGCCAAACAAAATGCGCTAATGCTTGAAAATATGTAACAGACTACTGTGCAGTTTACTACTGGCTTCAGCTAATGCAGAGAGAAGGAGAAGAATGAAAATAACTGCGTTACAATTAACAGAAATATAATGTTAAATGTTTTAACCATCACTAATATTCAATGACAAATTAGCTGTGATCATAAGACCAGTTTTTAGGGGAGGTTCAGTCACGTTAGAGAGAACGCGGGTCTCTAGTTTATTATCTAGACAAGACCAGAATATTGTGGATTGTACCATGGCCAAGGACAGTCACAGCACTGATTTCTGCATTACTGGCACTTTTCCATTAAGATCGAGACATCCCAAACATAGTTCTAGCCAGAAGGTTATTTAGTAAGATTTTGGTCTACCATGAACCTCCAGAACAGCCTCAGTCCTCCTTGTCATTTATTCTCCATGTGTGTTCAACCATAATGCAGGGATGAACTGTATTCTTTAAAAACATATTCTCTTACTTGATGAGGAATGTTTCACTTCGTTGTGTAGGAAACTGGCAGCAACTATAACCAACCCAAGTCTGGCCCAATTTGTTAGACATGCTAACTTTGACTGCATGGCTGGCAGTGCCGGCCAGTATTTTGGTCCAGCACTTTTGTCCAGACTGAAATATCTTGACTATTAAATGGATTGAATAAGTGAGAAAGAGAGATTTTTGGAAATGCTGAAGCGCCCTCTCACTCGCATGCCAAATGACCTCTTTCACAGCGTTTCGTAGTTGCGTGTTATATATTATTATTTTTCCCACACCTGCGTGCTGCATGGCATACCCTACTCTGTATCTGATTGGCTAGTAAACTCCTCGTGGCCATCTTCCACAGAAAGACCGTGGGAAAAAATAACTCTATCGGACCTAGCTCGATTGGCTCCGGTGATGGTCTTCAGATCAGTGTTGCCAACTTAGCAACTTTGTCGCTTCATTTAGCGAGTATTCAGACCCCCCTAGCGACTCCTTGTTGAATAAGAGACTCTTTATGCTGTTATCAGAAACCTTTGGAGACTCTGACGTGAAAGCACACAATTCTTCTTAACGAGTAGCGGGTGTTGCCGTGGGCCCATGTCCACGTTCAGCAGTCCCTCCCAGCTGCAGTCAGAGCAGGAGGTGTTCACCCCTCCATGTCCAGACTGATGATCCCAGGATGTAAATGGTAAATTTTCTTTATCTAAAATACACCGATCAGCCATCACATTATGATAAATATGAGTAAGAGCTTCCAAACAAGGAGCAGGGGGACAGAGGGGGCATGAAAGATTAAACTGTAATTTGAAAAGTAGCTACTGACAAAGTTTGTTTGACGAATGGAATAGAATAAAAATGACAATATTTGCCTCTGAGATGTAGTGGAGTGGAGCTGTGAAGATGCATAAAATGCAAAATACAAGTACCTCAAATCTCTACTTCAGTTCACTACAGTACATGAGTAAATGTGCTCAGTTACTGTCCATGTTTATTTGTGACACAGTGTGGCACACTGGTTGACAAGACAAATTAAAACCAGCACTTGATGTCAAAAAGGTTGCCAACCCCTGCTGTAGACATTGGTAAGTGGCCATGGTATAAGCACAATACCAGACACTGATGTGTCGCCAAATACCGTAGAAAATAATGAACTTGGTGGAGGAAATGACACTGCACATGACGTGTCTTTGTCCACCACCTCATCCATTATTTTTTATACTAATACCTGCATTATAATCTATGTATTTGATCTCTATTAGAGGCATGCTGTAATAGCAGGCCCAAAATGTTTTTAAAAGGTCTCTAGTGATAAATTGTTACATTAAATTTACATCACAGGCACATCCATAGCTGACAATATCTTGACACTCCCTAAATCTCCCTTTAAATCTCCATATAGAGGGTGTGACACAGGACCATTTGACTGGGCCAGACAATTCTCTTTTGGAAAAACAGCTCAGTTTGTATAGAACTATTTTACCTCCCTGTTGCCTTGACCAACTTATATCTTGATCACCTCCTTCTTCTTCTGGTATGCAATTTTATAGGATGACTGGGCCTCTTTTCTGAAGAAAGATAAAGGATGAGTCAAAAGATGAGTCACAAAGTTTTGCAAAAATGCAAGAAGTGAACGGACAGACATTTTTAAAATTATTACTGTTTTAGAATGGACCTATTAGAGTGGCCATAATCCTCAACATATTGCAGGGAGCATTACAAAATAGGACAAGTATATTTTTACCCTATTGTTTGTAACCAAAGAAAGCCACCACTCATCTAAACCGATGCCCTATTATTTGCTGTCAGGAGTAAAGTGAAGATATGGAAGGTTGGAAGGCCATGGAAGTAATTATTTTTACAATTTCTTTCCTCGTGATCACAGACTATTTTTTGTAATCTTTTTATGAAAATTTTTATTGTGACACAGAATCATTATTTTTTGATTGTGGCATAACATAACCCAAACTGTGTTCTCATGATTCTGACATGATAATCATGTGCGATCAGCTAACAGAAGGCAGGACTGCCGCAAACCTTTAACATTAAAAGATAACTCCATTAGTTATTAGTATGCATGATGGGGTTAACCGAAAATGAGCAGCTAAGACCCTATTCCCCCCCTGCTCCTCCCACTTACCATAGTATCTCTACAGTATACTAGGGTGTGCTAACTTAATTTAGCACAAATTCTTAAACTTCACTCTATCAGCTGAAATAAAGCAGTTCTCAAAACTGCAAAGGATTTCAGGGGCCCCACTTCAAGACAGGTTGATATAGCAGCTCATATTCCCAAAAAGGTTGCATTACTCAAGTCTACTGTAGTAAAAGTCTGTATTATAGCCACAAGATATTCAAAATGTTCTTATAGTATGCCCTTCGTAGTGAATAATAGAATAGTCTAACTAAATATCTACTTTAATATTCCTAATAGCATCTCAAGTAGAAGAAATAGTTTTCCAGTAGTTAAACAGTAGAGTGACCTTGTGGTAGCTGATCATAGACCATTGCGGTCACTCCTTTTTCCTGGACAGAGCGGCACAGGCTAAGCAGAATAGCCCATACGCACTGCTCATTAGCCACATCCTACACGTGGTCCTGGATATGCCCCACTTTGTTGCAATATGTATTTCTGTCAGCATGTGTGTCTGTCTTGGAGTGTCTACCCATTTGGACATGCCCAGAAGTCCTCTAAAAGCATCCCGATCAGATCCCTGAACCATCTCAGCTGACTCCTTTTGAGGTGAGGGAGCAGTCCATCCATTCTGTTCTTCACCCACAGTCTTTAAGGGTGAGCCCAGACACACTGTGAAGAAAACTCATTCAGGTTCCTCATATTTGTGATTTCATTCTTTCTGCTCTTGCTAATCATTTATGATTGGAAAGTAGATAAACTTATAAATTTGATTTGACCCAACCATGACAGTTGACACAGGGCTCATATTACAGATGATGCAGCACCATTGTCCCATCTTACCCCTCACTTTTGAACAAGACCCCAAGCTACTCGGATTCGTTAACTTGTGTTTCTCTCTCTCGAACCAAAGTGAGCAATGACCATCATGACAGCAGGTGAAGTGCGGGAGTGTAGACTGAGAGGTAAATCCAGTGCTTGGCTTTCAGGCCTCACTCTTGACCATGACAGCTTGGTAAAGCATGTAATGTACATGACTGCAGACACAGCATCTGCCCGGCAATCCTGCATTCCATTTTACCTTTACGTGGAAACAAGATCCCAAGATACTTGACTCAGGTTTCTTGTTGGCAGCTAATCACTCCCCACTCAGAGTTAGCAGTCCACCATTTTCTGGTAGAGTGCCATGACTTCAAGATTTGGAGGTGCTAATCATACTTTAATTACTACATATGAATTTTGCCCATTTTGTCAAGTGATCATGAGAAGTCAATTGGGTGAGTTTTGCTGATGTTGTGATCACAGAGCTTATTCATTTGAAACTATGAGATAATATTCTTGGGATTTCAAGAAAACCAACGGTACTTTTAACCTATGTGCTGTATGGCCTTCTGTAGAACAATTTGTAGGAAGATAGATAAAGATTTTAAAAGCCCTTATCCAGTGAGGAGGAAATGTACATATTGCAGCACCACTCTCCACACACACACACACACACACACACACACACACACACACA
>JBCAUF010000092.1:468617-486590 GCA_038406115.1 Haemulon aurolineatum
TCAACTTTTGTGTCTCTCTGTGATCTCATGCTGAGAAATCAGAGAGCTCTCTCTATAGACTCAATCTATTCTCATCCTAGCTTCAGTTTATCCATCTCATACTGAGCTCAGGCGGAGCAAATGAAGAGCTCTCCACAAGCACTCATTGGTTTCTCAGACTTAGATCAATGTTTTGGTTGCTACATTTTTCTCCATGGAGAGATAAAGGAGCCATTAAAAACATTAAACTGAGGGGTGCTTGGTGTTGCAGTGGTTAGAGCAGATGAATTGATCGTCCTCACCCCGGTTCAAATCCCGCACTGCGCAGTTAATTTCTGAAGTCACTCTCTGCCTCCCGTTCCCTGTCCTACCTTCAGCTGTCCTGAGCTATAGAAGAGCTAGCTTTGAGCAGTAAAATTTTCCTCTGGGATACCAAATTATCTGCATGAATGTACATTACAATGTTGAGAAGATGGGATGTTATTTAGGGTATTTCTACACAGTGAACTGAGGAGGACCCAAACTAGATCCCTGTGGGACACCTTTGCTCTGACTGTTGCATCTGTGCTGTAACCTGCCCAGAGCTGGATACAGTGGATATAGTGGGTAATGTGTTTTTAGAAAGGCCAGCGTTTGAGAAGTAGACAATATTGAAAATAAATGAAGGCGAAATTAACACAAGATACACTCAATCTATTCTAATCTCCCCTCTCTGTTTGTAATATTTCCCAACAAAATAATTACCATCAGATTAGACTTACGCTGGTGTGATGGTCAGCATCCTGATTCCAATAAAACGCTTCTTTACTGACCTCACATCTGAAAGAGACTCCAATTAGTTTGGGTATGTGTAGCAAGATTCTCACAGATGTCTATTCCTACCCCTGTTCTGTCGCTTACCTTTGCTGTGCTTGTCGAGCGAATCATTGAGGAAGCGAGTGATCCTGTCAGAGGGAATGGCAAATGAGATTCCTGCTGCAACCTTGAGGGTGTTGATGCCGATCACCTCCCCATCCTCAAATACAAAAGAGAGATCAAAAAATTATTTTTTGGTTATCAAAAAAAAAAGACTTTAAGGGCTTTATATTACCACACCACAAAACCAGAACAAAGACGACTGCAGTGGTTGTGCATTTTATGTTCCAAATTTGACAACAAGACGCAAGCAAAGAAAGCTACATCATTGCAGTCATGAAAGCTTACCAAATTAACAAGAGGTCCTCCTGAATTCCCATACTGTGAAGGAAAACACAAAAGTAACAGCACTGAGATGTACAAATTGCAAAAACATTTCAGAATATGACAGTTTTACAACCTAACAAATTGAAAAAGAGTCATACCCTAAATAAGTACATGGCTGTGTAGAAAAAAGTACCATACTTCTTAACAATAATTTTAACTGAAATCTGACATGTTGTCAGCCTTGCCACATGCTCACATTGATAATAGCATCTGTTTGGATGTAGTCCATGTCGGAATCCCTGAGGCCTAGCTCCTTGCCGTCTCTCTGAGCAGTGCTGACAATGCCGGTGGTGACAGTGTTCTGGAGGGCGAATGGGCTGCCAATTGCCACCACAAACTCTCCAGGCCTCAGGTCTGCACTGTGGCCCAGAAACAGAATGGACAGCTTCATCTGGGAGGGGCCAAGGAACAGATAAACAGTAAGACACCACTGTAGTGGGATGTAGGATACTGACAACCAACCATTCACAAGCGAGGTATCATAATCGTTGGCAAACATTTACACCTACAAGCATACCTACTGTAACATGCTTTAAGACTGTGGAAGAAACTGGAGCAGAGCCATATGCTCATGATAGTTAGATTATTGTTGGTGTGTTTCCAGAGGAGCATAGTTCTCCAACAATACTGGTGAACAGTGAAATGTGTATGCTCACCGACACACAGCAAATACAGAAATATGATCCTGGTTGTAAAAAGTTAATCTGTGTTTCATTCCTCCTAATCCAGCCCATTTCCCCTGCTCAGGAATCTACCACACACCCAAAATGACTTGTGCCAGAAGCTTATAGTTTTACTGAACCCAGTCTACATGTAGCCCAAAAACAGAAGGTATAAAAACCTCATACAACCAACAATTAGCAACATGTTTGGAACATGATGAAGACAACTGTGAAATAAAGTGTTGATGATGACAATAATAATGAACAGCTGTTGACGTAAAGTCAATAAATGTGCAAAGTCTAAATGACCTAAATTATCACTATACAGCTACAGTATCTACTGCACAAGAAATACAAAAAGCTGTAAAGACACACGAGAGAAAGTGTCCACAAAGAAGAAGGGAGGGGATATGAAATACGATGAAAAGAAGAGTTGAAGAGGTGAAGGGAAAGGGAGGAGAAGAATGGAGCTGAGTAGAAACACATGGTCAGCAGACAGATGGTGTGACGGAGGGAGAGAAAGAATAAGCTGAGACTGCTCTGGTTAGGATTCCTTTAAGGTGGAGTGTTTTGGATTGTGTTTCTTTCTCTCTCTCCTCCCTTTGCTGGTCCTCATCCAGCTCTCCCACTTCTGGTGCAGAGATGTTAACTTTTGGTCATGCTGAGCTGTGAGGTTCAACTGATATTGGTTTTTGAAAGCAGATATTTTTGCACTGAATCACACCACCCCCTTGCCCCCACCCATCAACCCACCAAAGTATTGCTCTAACCCACAGCAATGTGAAAATCCCCAAGTTTCCAAAGATACCAAATCGGGACATTGTGCTTATTTTTGGGGAAATACTGCACATATAAAATGATGCACAAGTCGTCTAAAATATTTCTATATGACAGAATGTAGCAGCCATTAAAATCTTGGATCCAAACATAGATTCTGTGAACTCTAGGAACAAAATGATAGAGAATATAGCACCGTACAATGTGGAAATCATTTCTCAAGATTTTAATCCAAAGCATCCAAAGATGGCAACAGATACACACCTGTCAAATGTTCCTGCCTTATGCTATTGGTATAGGCACTGAAATGTTAGTTTTCTTTTGGAGTCATACATCATACATCAACGTCAGCAGACGAAACATATGGCTGTTGCTATGGCCTGAAAGCATCTCGCTGAATCTGCATCTCTTGTCACAGTCATGCATCCAGCAATGTAAGGGTGGAGACATGATGCCAGTGGTGGAGTACCCACTGATAAGTCACGTGGATTCAGGCAGTTCTCATTAAGCCAGTCCCCTGGTTGACGGCCCAGTGGTAGTCCACTGAAGCCAAGGGATGGCACAATATTGAAGCTCTGTGGACCGGGGCTCTTATGCCAGCTCAAGCTGGGCCAACTGGGGATTCAGGCACACTTCATAATATTTTTACATAATTTAGACCTTACACAATCCCAGGAGGCTCACACGGCTCGGGAACGTCGCCATCTTTGATGTCAACAGACCAGCCATGGGTGAGCAGGGTTGGCTTCCAAGGCATCCCGTACTCATTTATCTCACTCAAACGAGTGGTTGGACAAGGAGCACTCACTCTCTGTACAAAGTCCCTGGTCGTGACTGTGTCTCTGGCTTCCCGTTGTTGCTTTACTCATTTAATTTTAATTCATGAAATTCACTCATTAAATTTTACACTTTTCTTTAACTGTGATATACACAAAGTATTCAGAGCCTCTAACTGTTTGTGGGATGCAGATTGCAGAGCTTGTTGAGAGGTTAAATGAAGACTTGATTTTCAAATAAAATGATTGATAAAATAAAATGAAATAAATAAATAATGAACATGTCTGTGACCAGTATGAGCGCAGTAAATCAGAGCTGTTGATGTGCCGTGCACCCAAGCTGGAAGTATTTGGTGTCTCACCAGGGGAGGGTTTTGATTCTGACTGTGGTCCGTTACCCCACCCTTTTAACCCCACTGTGAACTTGGACGCAGACACAAATACTTGACACACACTGTTGACACATATGTTTAGTCTGCTGACCTTGATGAAATGTCTATAACCCTGCTGGAGTTTTACTGGAACATGGGGTGCTAATGAAGCCAAGCTGTGGAGTTATCATTATAAACACTGTAAACACAATAGTTTACATCCAGGTTCACACCAAAATGCCTTGTGTGTATCCTTAAGGCTTAACAGACATATTGAATTAATTTCTCATTTGCCTTGGTTTTTCACAGTTTGAGAGGCTAGTTGTCTGTAAAGAAGGCCTAATGAGAGAGGGTTTCCAGGAAAATCCATGGAAATTCTTGTCTATTGTCTAACAGGTCTGTCAGTTCTTTAATTGATGGGGACACTATATCAGCTGTGCTGAAAACAGCCAGCCAGTCCTGGATACACAAACGTATGGTAAAAGAAGGGAAGCAGTGGCACAAGCATCCTCTTGTACTGAGTCAGAAAGACAATGTATGCAAATCTCTGTATGAGTTCTAAGTTATATGAACATTACAGTTCTTTGCTGAATTTAACAAAATTATAAAAGTGACAATGTTAAATGTGGGACAACCCCACGTCAGATTGATTTCCCATCCAGTTACTTCACTTAACTTGTCCACCAGATGTTCATCTCATGCACATCTGGTTAGAAGCTTGTAGCTGAGTGCCAATTAGGCAATCTGGTTGATTCTCACATGACTACAAACTGGCAGCATGCAGAGTCAAAACAATTTCCCTCCGAATCAGCTTGTGTCGTCAGCCTCCTGTATCGATATTCACACTGTAGGATATGTGTTTGTTTAATTCATCTCCATGAACTGACACTTAATCATCATCATTTCACACTGAAATTACAAAAGCAGTTTAAGATGTCAATTAGAGCTAGTCCTCCCAGATTACACGCTTTGGCCTCACCTGTGGGTTAATTTTGATCGTAGCAATGTCTGACTTCTTGTCAATGTCTTTGATGCTGGCCTCATATACATCACCATTGTGCATCTGGACCTTCGAGAAGAACAGAAGACAGAGATATAAAGAAACGAACCACTTCAAATGAACCAAAATTCATATCATAGCTTTTGGTTTGATCCATTACTACAAAATTGCCAGTGTTATTCTTTTCAAAAATTGCTGAGTCATTCTTGATATGGAGGATAAACCCATGAACATACTTTGACTCTAAAACACTCCACCCAAGACAATAATGACAACGACAAACTTACATATTTGTGAAAATCAGACAAAGGTTTCATTAAAATCGGTTCACATTAAAGCTATTTACAGACAAGTCAATAATCAATACACTGTATGTCAGTCCAGCTTTAAAATCTTTAGATTGTCACCCAATAATTGTACCATTTTCAGGTTATTTCACAGTAAAATGCTCTGGAGTTGGTCTGGTCAAGAGCATAGGCTGGCTTTTATTACATAAAATCAATATAAACCAACTGGGTGAAGTCTAAGTTCTCATTGAAATTCAATAGCACTTTAGTTTTAAGCAGGAGTAAAACCCGAAGAAAAATGAAGAGCCTTGTTTCTTATCTGTCCAACTGATTCTCTCCAAGTCTTCACCTTCTCTGCTCTCTCCTGTCCTGCTCATATAAAAGATGCACTCAACATACACTGTATGCCAACCATCATCCAACCAAAGCAGTCAGTACAGAGCTGAAGTCAGGACACAGTTAGCCTATAGCTTAGCACAGATATTCTTCAGAAAATACTTGAGTGCAGATTAAACAAACAAGAGGAATTTGAAGGTGTACTTTTTAAACCAAGAAAACAAAATCAGTTTTCTTCTGTTCTCAGTCTTTATGGTGAGCTAGGCTAACTACACCCTGACTGACTCAAAATGATGTCTTCTCATTTCAGTCTAAAAAAAATCTGATGTAGAACCTTTAGATTTGCACTTAATAATGGCTTTGCTTTTTAATATTAATCCTCATAGCCTCATTTTTCACCTACATTGACTACTGACAAACCAAGCTCAATGTAATTTGAGAACTTAGAAAAGATAAAATATACTTAATTAGCATATGATTTCATTATTTCAAATGAAACATGATCACTATGGATACAGTATTTGTGTACCTTGAGGTGCTGTTGACCGGACACTGGTGTGGTGCTAGAGACCACATGGGCATTGGTGACAATCAGTCCGTTCTCTGACATCACAAACCCCGATCCACTTGACAGAGGGATATTTCGGCCAAAGAGAGGATGCCTGTGAACGAAAACATCAGTGAATTTAGCTGCACTTCATCACAGAGAGCAGCCGTGATAATTTAGTCTGTTTGAGAGTTGAGGATAACTGTAATTTGTATGATAATATTTCTAGTAATCATGACTAAATGTTGTATTAATGTGGATAGTTATGGTAAATACATTTTACTTGGTAAAGTGATGATAATAAGGACAGATTAAATCTACGCCATGGATTCCATAGACATACACACACTCACACACAGTCAGTACCTGAGGAAGAGTTCAATGTGGACCACGGCAGGAGCGATCTTCTCCACCACGTCGGCTATGAAGTTGAACTTGTAGCGCGGACTGGCAGCATGTGATGGACCTATACTGGCAAGAAGAATTATGTATTTTAATAAGTGCTTTGATTTGGGAATGAGTAAAAACAGTTAAGTGTGTTGCAGCAATCACGGGTGTCTTTCTCTTATCATGAAATCAAAGAGTAGATCTAAAGGAATAGTGACATGTTTTGTGATTCAGCTCACAACTAACTGAACCTTGAATTATTACACGCCTGCATTGCATGGAGAGAATTCAACTGTTTTGACAAAACGAACTGGAGCAAAGATTAATATTTCAGCCTTGTTGACAATTCAGGAAGTTTTTTCTCTAACTCTGTGTCACCAGTACAACATTGGTTGAGAATAGTGTGATGATCAATGACTTGACCCAAGGAGCAATACATAATATGGATAGAGAACAGTGCAAGACCAAGGACAGGTCTTTGGAGTGCTGGGTGAACAGAAGAGGAATAGTTAACTGACAGAAAACCTCATGTGAGAGAGGAATTAAATAAACTAAGTAACACCACTGACACCAACCAAGAGCACTTCAGTGTTTATCAGCACTGACACGAACACTGAATTATTACTTTAAAACACTGAACAATTGGCAGATGTTGGCCGAGCTCACAACGTGTGTTGGCAGTATATACACTGTGCGGCTGTAACTGACGGTTTTCGTCACCTCAGGGCTTCCATACTTCATGGCCTCTCAATTCCTTCCCTAAATTCCTTTTCTCTGAGCTCTGCTTTAATTTCTGAAATATGCAGTGAACACAGTAAAGTGAGTAAATCTGCATCAGGACGTTGCAAATCAGTCCCCTCTGTTTTACAACCCAAACATTAACAAATCCACCTGATGGCACAAACTTGGCAGAAGTGATGGAAAACCAAGTTTAATCTGCCGTGGTCGTGCTGTAACCTCCTGCACCGCTCGACCAGTAATAATAAGCTACACGCCGTCTCTACAGCTGCACCGAATGCTGCTGAGCCAAGTTAGCCTTTGAGGAAAATGTGGTTTGTTATTTTAGACTGAAAAGAGTTTCTCAAATAACAGGCAGAATCCAACCAGAGGATGAAGCCATTGGGTTTAAGTCTTAACATTACCAGTCCTTACAAATTCACATTTCTTACACAACCTTTAAATGTTTCTAAAAAGAAAGAAACATTTTGTAATTCTTGTGTGTTGGATTAAATTGATCATCTGAGATGTGCTTTTATTTGGCTCTAATTCCTGTATTATAGTACATGGGTTCACATTAACTTTAGACTGGCTAAGTGTGTGTTAGCTGTACATCACATTATCTGTGACTGAGATGAGAATATAAATAGTTAAATATAATAAAAGAAACTATATCACCAGTCAACACTTAAAACCAAAGTCTCTCCCATTGCCATTCCAGTGAGAATGCTCTAAATACCATGCGTACACGAGCTGCTCTGCACCAGCAGCAGACTGACACAGTGAGAGACTGGCCAGAAATGAAAGTGGTGTATCTGACAGCTGCAGGACCAGAGAGCCACAGAGTTAGGAGAGGTGGGAATAAATGTTAAAGAGGAAGAGTGATGGAATTGCATTTATTAGACCAGCATTAGCTCTGTGTCTGTCAGCCTGTTCTGATGTTCCTCTGCCCTGTAATAACAAAATGTAATTGTAATTTAGTCGTAAGTTTTTCAGTTTCAATTTTTTGTTAAATGTGAATATTGTGAGGTACAGAAAAGGGCAAAGATTTAAAACCTGCATTAAAGCTGGGATTGGTAATCCTGGAGGGATAGCAAGAGAGCTAACAAGATTTGAAAGGGTGTTTTGAGAGCGCACCGCTGGGCGTTCATTGGTCAGAGTTTTATCAGTCCTACAGCTGCCACAGAGGTCTGATTTTTTTCGTTCCTTTTTCTGAATACATAATGTATTGACTACTGTTAGGATAGACAGAACATTTCACCCAGTATAACAAAAAGTGTTTCTGAACAGAATTACCTACCCTAGCTTTAAAGCTGTAATCTGTAGTGTTGGAAAACTAGCAAGAGAGCTAGCGAGATTTGAAAGTAGCACCTCCTCTAAGTTCCTCCCCCCTGCTCCCCCTCCCGTCAGTGATTCTTCCGGCAACACCGAGACATCTGCTGTGCATGCTCACAAGTTTTCTCAGTCCTGTGGCTGCCACAGAGCTCCGTTTTTTTCCGTTCCTTTTCCTGATGACATATTGTACTGATTCCTCTGAAATTAGATGGGCCATTTCCCCCAGTATAAGAGAAAGTGCTTCTGAACAACATTACAGACCCTAACTTTAATGTCCAAATCCTGGCATGACTCGTCTGATCTATTTTCAGTGATGTCAGCATGTTTCAAGATCTCAGCTTTTAACTTGGGACAGCAAAGCAAGCTACAAACCAACATTTACATATTACCACCTTGTAAAGGTGATGTGGTGAATGTGTTAGCACAGAGCTGCGTGTTCTCACATCCGGCAGCACATCCATATAGCTGCTAAATGCTTCACAAGCTGGTCTTTAACTGTGAGCAGGTGTGCAGCGGGATTGTGGGCAAATGAGAATGGACAGACTGGACCAAAACAGTGAAGTCATGAAGGCCAAAAAACCACGACACTAAACCACTGGCAATAATTCTCTAGAATAATTATGATGATTTATTTTCGAGCCACTCCTTTCATGTTACACATTATCATTTGATTAATTTGTAATCTAAAAATATTGATCAGTGCATTTTTAGTTTCCATATTGTCATAGACCACCATAGCAGGAGTGTGAAAACACAAACAGAAAAGGAATAGGTTGAGTTCCTGCTCACTCTTTGAATGACTTGGCCTTGTCTTTGAATATATAAAGTCAAAAGGTTTTTCCATCAACATGGTAACATACACCTCTCTAAGACAGAGAGGAAACACTGCTGGTAGAACGCTATTAGACTTTCTCTGTGGATTTTTCCCCAGAGAGACTTTTCATCAGTGAAAGACTCAAGAGTGAAACTGAAACATACACTGTATGATCATAATGTAGTTTAGAGCTGAACTACTTTTGCTTTTGGAAAAAGAAAAGGCCAATTTTCTCCAAAGTCACTTTTCTAAATGAACACGATGGGTGATTTACCACAACCGCTTTGGGAGTTGAGACAGGTCAGTCACCCATATATTTTTAGTTAGCCACGCCCGTGAGGATGTAATGCTCCAGTGACCTAGAGAGTGTGTGTGTGTGTGTGTGTGTGTGTGCATGTGTGTGTGTCAGCCACATACTCTTTTAACCCAGACAGAATAAATGGTTTGTGATCAAAGGGAAATGTAAATAGAGTCTGCCACAACTCTGGGCTGCACTTCCTGTTTCCTTAGTTGATATCTCGCATTGGGATGTGTGTGTGTGTGTGTGTGTGTGTGTGTGTGTGTGTGTGTGTGTGTGTGTGTTTCAGATTGTAACCCCCTGAGTGGGGACTGTGGTGATGATTGTAGCAGTCCGTAGAGCTGCAATCTGTTTCATTCATCAGCACAACAGACGCTCCGTCTGTCTGTCTGTCCAATACTTTGTTCCAGAGCAGCATATCTCAACAGTCACTGGCTTCTGCGTGCAATCTTTCCTTTATAAATCACAATCAACTAAAAAAAGTGTGCAAGTGGAGGAGCCTCATATTCCGCACACTATAATCCAATAATTAATCAGTAGCAGTCTTTCCAAAAACCTCATGAATTCATATTGTTCCTGGGGACGACAGCATGGTGTTACAAACTAAAGACGGTTAGAAAGTCTGATGACTGCAGCAGCTGTTGGTACAGGCAGTTCAACAAATAAGAGTAGTGATTTTACATTAATAAAAACATGCTTATAAATATTATTGCCAATAAATCCCCCTGAATCCTGCTCATTAAACAAACAAAACAGATCATAGGATACAAAGTCGATCCTGAATGTCTATTTATCAACAAAAAATTTTATTATTGCACCAATGATCAATTTAGTGCTTTTGTAAAGCCACAAAATCGCATTTCATTTATTATTTAAATAGTCAAAGTCTTAATGTAGATTTTATTAAGATCACTGAATTAACACTAGGCACTAAGTTCATAGTAATAGGCTCAACAAACAAACTAAACTCAACGAAGTCAATCAAGAGAAAATGTGGATTTTCACATGGAATGCTGCAAACTCCATAATGTGAAGAGATGCAAAACAAAAATGGAGGAGGTGTGATGCTGTGTGAGGACAGCACCTTGAAATGTAGACCAGAGGAGCAGATGACAACTGTTATTGATGATGAGATGGAATGCAGGAGAAACTGAGATGGAGCTGATGGAAACCACTGGCAGGACATCTGCGGTTATTGATGCTGCTTTCATCCTACTTTCATTTGCATGGCTGCAAAGAGTGGAAATCAGGGTGGTGCACATTCTCACAACTGCACGAAAAACCTAAGTCTCTGTAAGTGTTTTTTCACAGTATACTCAAGTGAAGTGAACTTGATGGCACAGTGGAGATGGAGCTGAACACTCATGGTCTACCTTTGTTTGGAACAGTGTGGTAATGTGTCTGGCTGCTGTCTGTATGAAACACTTCCTCCGAGCAGCGGTCATGCTCCACTTTTACAAGTTTATATACAGCCACAAAAGTTCAGACTGCACGGTGGGAGTGTGTGAAAAAGACGTGGAGAGAATGTGGGGCAAATGAAAAGAGTGGCACAGCATGTAGTGGAGGAAGTGTAATTATTTAATGGCCACTACCTTTTGCCCCTGTTTGCTTCTGAATGGAGGCAGGAGTCTGGGAACTGGGTAGCTGGGTATTCACTTAGCATGGTTGATTTTACTGCCCTGCTGCTAATGAACACCTGATGCTGGGCTGGTTCAGATGGTTCTGTCACTTGACTCTGAGCAAAGGGCACAACAGATGTGAACGTTCTCTGCTATTGAGCTTAAAATACTGGCTGAAGAAACCAATATAAATATTTCAGAGCTGCAATCATAACCAGACTTTCCTTAACAACAGGGAGGCTAGATGGCAGTAAACACAGGGTCAATACTGCATAACTCAACATAGAAGTCGGGTGGCTTTCAGGTTAATATAATTATTTTCTGCGACTTGAGCTGTTAGACATGACTCAAACTGTGCTGTAATGAAACAGGACACACTTTTAACATGCTAAGGGTTTCTCTGAATGGGCTTCTTAAATAAAAGTGCTAAGACCTCCTTCAGAGAAATAAGAGTTTACAGCCATGCTAGCAGCTTTAAGAAGATAGAATAGAAAACAAAATTCTAAGATTAAAAGTTGAGGTTCAGTGTCTCTTAAAGATTATTGTCAAGCAAGGTGAAGTGAAGTCAATGAAAAAACAGTGGTATTGGTTGCTAACATGCTCACAAAGACAATGCTAACATGCTGATATTTACTAAGTGTAATGCTCTCCATCTTTATCACCTTAGTTTATTGTGTTAGCATGCTAAAATTAGCTAATTAGCACTAAACTAAATGCTGCTGAATCTGATGGAAAAGTTGATAGATTTTTAGATTTCAGATTTACAGTGATCTCGTTCTTTCGGTCATGACCCATCGCTCATGACCATAGGTGAGGGTAGGGACAAAGATTGACCGATGGGTCGTGAGCTTTGCCTTCAGGCTCAGCTCCCTTTTCATCACAACCATGCGGTGAGGCGCGTGCACCACCGCACCCGCTGCTCTCACGGCCCATCATCCTCCTCACTCATGAACACGACCTTAAACTTGTTCATGTTAGAGCACAGAGTGAATTTAAAACTCCTTCACTTGGGGCAAGGACTCATTCCCCACCCGGAGAGGGCAATCCACTGGTTTCCTACTGAGAACCATGACCTCACATTTAGAGGTGGTGATCCCCATCCCCGTCGCTTCACACTCAGCCGCGAACCGATTCAGTGAGCGTTGTAGATCCAAGGCCAGTGGTGCCATCAAGACCACGTCATCTGCAAAAAGCAGTGACGTGATCTTCAGGTCACCGACCTGTAAGCCCCTTTGAGCGTATAGGGATTGGATGGCCCTAAGAAGGGACCCCCTCACTCAGGCAGCCCCCCTCACAGAACATCCCCGGGGAGCCAATCAATCGTACACCTTCTCCAGATCCACGAAACACATGTGGACTGGGAGATTGTACTCGCAGGCCCCCTCCAGGATCCCTGCAAGAGTAAAGAGCTGGTCCATTGTTCCACGACCAGGACAGAGTCCACATTGTTCTTCTTCAACATTGGAGTAGACTTTCTGAGAAGCTCAGATCAAACTTACCAGTTTCCAGAAGCATGCATGTACCATACATGGGTCTTCTCCATTTCATTTGTATTCCTAACGGCCACATGGTCGAGGCATAGGTGATACCACTGCCTCAATTCAGACAAAAATCAGATTACATGACCGTCTCTGTCCCTGCTCTCTGGTTTTGTCAACATTTCATTTCTCTTGTTCCCTCCTTTGCTCTCACTAACACTGTTCCCTCTTTTTATTCCCCCTTTAGCTGACTCGACCACCACCCCTCTTTCTCACCTGGCCTAAACAGACAAACTGTAAACCAGCTACAGACTGATAAACGGTCTGGCTCCTCGGGATATATCAGATCTTTCATATCCTCATACGACCCTACCCTCACTGTAACTCTTGTGGGAGTGGATGACGCTCATGTTCATGTTCATTAGTTGCAAACTGATCCGTTCAGTTCACCATTCACCAAAAACACGAACATGCACAAGGAACACACTCTCTCAGCTGCCTTTGTGTTGCACAACACCGGTCATGACAGCCTTACTCTGATGGACCCACTGACGAATGTTTCTGAGTGGCTACAAATTTAGTTACGGAACAGAATATTCTCAAGGCCCTTCATTTCCAAGTCATCCTCTGACAGACACACCGCTGCTGGTCTCCTCGTCTTAACTCAGTGTGGCTCGAACCTCCTGTGAGCTCCCAGTTTATAGAGTGAGCCCGCCTCCTTTTCCAAGAAACAATTCCAACTGGCCACCGCCGTCACTGACATCAAATCTCCTCACGCTGTTTAAAGGAACATCATCTCATGAAGCTGTTCCACACTCCGAGAGAGACGTTCATGTTTACAGAGGCCTGCGGCGTCCCGCACTCAAACACATGAACTCTGTGTTTGGGTTGAGGGACTTTCTAGGTCAGTCTGCAGGACAGAATAACAACCTTTTTTTACAGGAAGGGTGGTTAATTCTCACTGTCTGCTCTATTCCACATGACTGACTCAGGTCTGTTTTAACAGGCTGTCAGACCAGCACCTGCCCTTTAACCAATGTTTATTGGTGCCGTGAAGCATTACCCCAGTGACCAGACCCAAATGACTCTGGCTCTTATTAATGTAGAGACAGTTGAGAAAACACAGAGACAGTTTAATGAGACCCTACTGATGAGTCGGTGTGATATTGTGGAAAATTTGCGATCAAAGGGAAATGTACATGTTCACTGCTCCGTCATCAGAAAAACAATAAATGGACTTTTCAGTGAGAATATTTTCTCAACCACTGTCACATTTGCTCCGGACAAGACGGTTTCACTATAACCTGTTCAGTTTGTACACAGCTTGACTGAACTGTTCTTCTGAGCCTGACACCAACAAAACCCATTTACACTCAGTCACTTGGACATCTTGGGCAGTCTCTATCAAGACAAGTGTAAGTGCATCCAAGAAGCATTCAAATTGGACTGAGATCAGATTATTCAGAGTGTCTCTGTAGGTAGTTTGAGATGCCCCCTACCTTTTTACATGAAGGACCGCTAAACTGACAGAAATTAGACCACGGACCCCCGTTTGTCAAAATTTGGAAACAAACACAGAGATACACAAACATTTGTTGTGAGACCGATTAACTTTACTTTCTTAGTCAATGTACATTTGAATTAGGGCCAATAGCATGAATATTTGGAAAGATTTTAGAGAAATTTATGGAAAAAGTTCTTAGTATTTCTGCAAAAGAAAATCATACGTTTTTAGAGAAAAATCGTAAAAAAAATAAGTTCTAGAAAAAAGTGGCACATTTTGAGAAAAAGTTGGGGACCCCCTTGCACCCTCTCAAAGGCCCCTTGGGGTCCCCGGACCCCACTTTGAGAACCACTGCTCTAGCCAGATGGTAAAACTCTACAAGACGTGAACATAATCTTTAGGCTGGAGGTACACTTTGATACTTGCTTTAACCACACATTCTCCTGAGAAAACAGCTCCATGATCAAAGTACATGCTCATACCTGCTACATGTTACCGGAGGGGACCACAGGAGGACACACCGGGAACTCTGACTGAACAGAACTTCCAGATTTGCTTGATCTAAACAATAAATATGATGACGGTCACTGAGCTGAGGTGCCCTTGAGCAAATTACTTAACCCCCATTGGTCCCCAAGTGCAGATGTGTGCTGCCCACTGCCTGGTCTGGCACTAAAGGTGTGTAATAAAGTTTTACTGAATGCTGTGTGTGCGTTTAAAGGAATTCTACAAATACTCAGCCCTGTCAAGTTCTTCCTTTGGACCGTCAGCTTCACCAAATGAACACATCACTGCCTAAATCGTACCTGTGCTGGTCTCACACGGTCCCTTCTGGATCTGGGTGATGCCGGGCAGTCCCTGCTGCAGCGCCTTCCTGCTGGTCGCCTTCAGCTGGCACACGTTGCC
Source organism: Haemulon aurolineatum (assembly GCA_038406115.1). NCBI lineage: Eukaryota > Metazoa > Chordata > Actinopteri > Lutjaniformes > Haemulidae > Haemulon > Haemulon aurolineatum. Next base: position 483,653 of record JBCAUF010000092.1, read on the forward strand.
GTACGTCTTGCCGTCGCTGCCGCACACGTCGTGGCTGAACCTGCACTGGCAGACGCCCTTGGAGAGCCGCTTGCCCGCCGGGTGTTTGCACTCCAGGCCGTCCCCGCACGGCAGGTCGTCCTTGCGCCCGCACGGCTCTCCCTCGCCCTGGGCGCACACCAGGCAGCAGTTGCAGCGGTCCGGCACGTAGCCGCTGGGGCAGCTGGGGCTCGGGCAGGTGCTCACATCGCACCGCGTCGGACACTTGGCTTTGGGCTCCGCGCTGCTGGCACAGTGCTTGAGGTAAAAGAGCACAGCTGTGTACAGGAGGATCTGCATTCTGTAAATCGGAGGACTTTGCGCGGATGGAAACTTAAAAGCGGCTAAGAGTTCTTACGCAGAGATCATATTCACTGGGTCTCACTGCGCATCACTTTCTGGACAACTTACAGATGGAAGTCCACATACACGAAAAACACAAAGACAGATGTCCCCTTACTGCTGCAAAACACATCAGAGTGAAGCGACCCTGCTGTTAAAACCCGGACGGTGCAGCGTGCAGCCGCGCGTAATCGTGCGTCCAGAGGCGACGACGGGGCCAGCTGCCGGCCGAGAGGATCCAGTGGAGTGAGACTTGAGGAGATGTGGTCGGGGACGAGTGAATCTTGCAGTGAAGCCGGCCCGGGGAGAGGGAGGAGATGTGAGGAGCAGCTGAAGCTCTCGGAGGCGGGGCTCAGACCGAGCTCAGATCCAGATGTTGGCAACATCTCCGTTGCCGTGCATGACCTCAGAGGCAGACTTTAGAATCACATTGTCCCTTCTTTCTGGCAGGTCTGGTGGGGGGGGCTGCAGCCAAGGTCAGGAGTACAAGTACCCCCAAAACACATTATGTACAGTAACTTGTGTTCCTGCATGTCATTTTTTCCCCAATCTTTTTATTGAAAAGGAAAATTCATGTCATGGAATTTCAACCTGAGAAGAGAAACATCTCCTGTCATTTTACAGTTGTTACTTCATTCATTCTCTTTCAAATTAACAGAAAATTGCATTCATATAACATATTCCTTTTTACAGACTCTCATATTTGAAGAAAAATAACTATACAAGCACATCTTTTATAACTTAGGTGTTTTCCATTGCTATTTTAGTTTGTTTGTTCCATTTTTTTCTTTTGATATATTTCTACCCCCCCCCATTCCTCCCACAGAATCAAAGGAAAATACAGTCAATAAAGCAAACAGTAAAAAAAAAAAGATAATTCCATTTCATCTTTTTTCTGTATTTTTCATCAGCTAGAGTCTGACAAAAACGTTTTGGTGAAGTGCTCCAAAGAATACTTATTTGAGTGAAGCAATTGATTGCTCGACTGGATACCATTTCTTTATTATTGTATCATTAATTTTAGTTCATCCGATCGTTCAGTGTTAACCAGAGCCCAAAAGGACATCTTCAAATGTCATGTTTTGTCCACAACCCAGTCTTACAGCTTACTGTCTTAGAGGAGTAAATTAATTTACCATGTAATATTCACATTTAAGGAGCTGCAATCAGAGAATTTTGACTTAAACAAAAGATTCAAATTAGTTTATAAAAGAGGAGTACAGATTGTAAAGCCCTCCGAGGCAAAACATGTTTTGTGAATTTGGGCTACACAAATAAAATCTGATTTGATTTGATTCTTTATATTTCATGCAGGTCTATTCAAATGCAGCCTCAGAGCACCACCAGGACAGATGGAGTAAATACTTGTAATTAGCCTCTCCTGCTGGCTGCTGGTCAGGCACTTGCATCAACAGGGCTGTTTTCTGGGAAAAAGTGTGGCCCTCTGCAGGGCAGCTGACACAGAGCCCACAAATGGGTGCCAACAGAAACTCACCCAAACACTCGAGGTCCTGGACTCCGCTCAGGTCTCCGTGGTAAACAAAGGCGCAGCTGACTGTGAGCTGACCGCTTGCTTGCTTCACACGTGCTCTGCACCTGCTGGGGAGGAAACACTCGGCCCTGCGGTCTGTGTTCTTGAGCAATAAAACATCACAGAAAGACAACCAAACAGAGCAGTCACACTGCTATGAGTGTGAGCTGACAGTCCATCAGGGCAAGCTGAGAAGATGTGTCGTAAAAAGTTGTCTCAGCTCGGATGGATGTGACTGCGGTGTTTTGCGGCTGGAGGAAGAAAAGAGAAAGAGAAGATGCTACACTGAGCTTCAGTGTTTGTCCAGACGGAGCAGCCCACTGCCTCTGAGTCAGGGATCACCGAGAGCCATCAGACAAGGGCACCATGTCAGTTATCAGAGGTGGAAAAGTACTGAGATCCTTTACTCAAATAAAACTGTCAAAATGAAAAGTACCGAAATATCATCAACAAAATATCTAAAATTGGTCTCTCTGTCTGATATATTATTGTAAATATATTATATTAGACTGCTTATGATGCATTAGTGTGATGTACTGTAATGTACTGTTGTGGCTGAGCCTGTGAGCCACTCAACAATGTGATGTGTTTCTATTGTAAAAGATGAATTTATAAAGTAACCAGTGACTGCAGCTGTCGGGTAAGTAAAAATAAAAAGTGCAGTTGAAGCATAAAGCAGCACTGACTGGAAAAATGACTGCTGACTGCTGGCCACAGATGATGCCTCCTGCATGTTAGCTCATGAGGATGCTCCTGCTGGAGTTGGACAATGCTGCACCCCGCATGACAATCAGTGGCAGTGCTGGAAGAAGTGTTCAGAGCCTTTCCTTCAGTGGAAAGTATTCATATTACCCAGAGAAAATGCTCCACGACAAGTAAAAGTTTGGCATTGAAACTTTTTGTAAAGATAATCAGGGAAATGTTCTCGAGCAGAACACTATTTTATATTTATACACTCTTAGAAATTAAAGTTCTAAGTAGAACCATATAAGGTTCTTCGGCTTGTCCTCATTGGAGAACCCTTTTTGGCTCCAGGGAGAACCTTTT
>JBCAUF010000092.1:511226-523445 GCA_038406115.1 Haemulon aurolineatum
ACTGGGGGTTCCACCAAGAACCCTTTTAAAACCCTTTATTCAGGAAAGGGGTTTTAAAGGGTTCTCTGGATCAAAATCGTTCTTACTGGAACCATTAGTGTTAGTGTTAGGGTTATAAAGGGTTTTTCAGAAGCAAATGGTTCCAGATAGACCCTCAGTCCCTGCAGAAGAACCCTTATTTCTACAGTTCTAGAGTGTATATGTGTAATCTGTGAGTCCTTCTCCAGTCTTTCTGTCTCACCCAGTTTGTAGTTATGACCAGTATCATTCTGAGATTTCTTCTTCAATAAGTCAGTTGTTTCATCTATGATTTTGTCCTCGTGCACACTGAAGAATGTCCTTTCCTCTCCATCCAGAAAGATATCTGCTGAGCTGAACAAGATGGAGTATATTCATATCCTCTATTGTAAAATAAATAAATGTGTGTTTTATTCAAATGGCTGACTAATATTTGTGATACACTCACTTGTAAACATCAGTGGACGGTTTCACTAGACTTGTCTTGACCAGACCTACTTCTCCTGTTGACTCCTTCCTCCCGGTGAACCAATCAAAACAAGATGCTAGAAGTCCCACAATGATGATGCGATCAGCAGGTGCCATGCTTAGCTCATCTGGGCCCTCAGCATCATACGCCACCGTGGCCAGACATGTTCCTCTGGCTGAACAGAGGTGAGGTAAGAAGATAAAATTAGACAAGCCATCGCTCAACTTTCAGCAAGATTTTACAATCTTAAATACAAATTGACCATAAATTATCATTGAGGAGCTTAGGGGTCGTGCTGATTACAACCTCTTATCGTCACTATGGTGTCCTGTTCCATTGTTGACAGACACTTTTAACTGATGCTTCTATTCTTTTAATTTCATTTTCTGTTAGACCACTGGCATTTCATTTTTTCCACAGTTGGCAGTGGAAAAAGTTGAAAGTAGGTGTTGTTTCAGTTGAAGATTAAACATTTAAAGTATAAGGGATGAACTTAAAGGACTAAGGGTGGTCCACACCAAGACCTATAATTATATTAATACTATAACAATAGCAACGTGACCATCCACACTGATGGACAATAAATTGTGTACACAGCGTCGTACACTCAAGCTGTGTTGGGAGCAGGAAAACAGATACTGATTACCTGTTAACTTTACTGCTGTGCGTTGTTCAGATACAAAGAAAACCAGAAGGACAAATTTTATTCATATGTTCGTACTCTTGGAGGACATTCAAAATGAAGAACTGGTTAGTTTGTTTGTGTTATTTGGCGTACTTTGGTGTTTTAACAAGTTAGTCCAGATCCAAACCAACTGCGCTGTAGGTAGTACACTGACTATGAATACGTACCTCACAATACAACCCCACTGAACAAACCCTTCAAGCATAAATCCATAGCAAAGTTAAAGTATTAACTGACGTTCAAGTACTAAAAGAGAAGATAAATCATCAGTGTAACTGATAAATTAAAGTTCCTAAAAGAAATTCATGCCAGCCGCAGTGATTAGACTGGAATGGCTCTTTAAATCAACTGAAATATGAACAATGGAAGTTGTGACTCACAAGAACTTAATTAGATATTATTTTTACTCAAAGATGAAGATCTGAGACCGTGAAGCGAAGACTGAACTGTCAGTTGGAGTTATTAACTAGTAGAAGCAGGTAAACTCTCGAATGACAGCAGTGAAAGTGTCTATTAACATGCAAATGTAAAAAATGTGGTTTGAAATGAAAGAATAAGACTTTAAAGCAGCTGAAATGTATCTGTCCACTGAAAGCGATGAATCTGTCAGTTGGAGTAAGTGGGCAAGAAGGGCTATGCTATGTTAAGTGAAGAAAATATAAGTGTGCTTGGTTTTTTTTAAATGGAAGTGGAATACTGAATGAGTTGACTTTGAAGGGGTGATCAAATGAAAGGCAATTAAAACAGTACTGCTAACACATATTGACCTTTATGTTAATGTGAAGTCATGATTCATTCTCGTACTTCTTATCTAATTTTTAGATGCTTGTGTTTACAAAATTATTTCTGCGTGAAGCTGAATTAGATTTTATTGCACTTACCGAACTGCAGAGGAAAGTCACAGGCAGGTTTCCCATCACCAACTAAAATGCTTTCTGTGCTGGATTTGAGAAACCATCTGTGGACAGATGAGATCATGACCACAGAGCATAACACCTCAGATCTTCTGTATGGTCAAAGTACATCACTCACAATCATGTATGAGACTTCATTTAGGCCGTCCATACTTACTGGTGAAAAGGGATGACTGGCTCCAGAGCAGGTTTGGGTGCAGTGCCACGGGCTCCATCAGCCAGACAGAGGACGGTCCACCCTGAGCCCAGGAAGGGAGGCTCAAACTGGGCTATGTCTCCCTGCTCCAGGTACAGGTCACCTCCAGAGGTGGAGCTGTCAAACATCTGGTTGGTACTACAACTAGCAAACAATGACCCTGAACAGAGAGAGAGAGAGAGAGAGAGAGAGAGAGAGAGAGAGAGAGAGAGAGAGAGAGAGAGAGTGAGAGAGTGTGTGTGTCTGTACATGTGACATGTCAGGTTGTATGCTAATTTCTTTGAAAATTCATTAATATATCATGTCATGTACTTCAATTTCTAAGACAAATATAATAATGTTAAAGTTAGGTTGAATTTCTAAGTAGCATACAATTCACCAGATCATTTTGAGGTAATTGTTGGTGCACGAAGGTAACTGATTTGGCATTAAGCATGTTATGATCAGCACATATAAAAATCAAGATATCAACATATAGCAACATTGCAACTATTGTATGGAGGTTAGTGTTACCAAAACATGATTTGAAAATAAATAACTGAAACTGCTGCTGAGATTAAACAAGTGTCACATGGTGTTGATATATGTATATTTATATATATGAATTTTGTGAATTTGCATATATATAATATATATACTAATTCACACACACATACAGTAGGTTGTTGCAAGCAAGTTGTAATACCGGTTCTGCAATTCTGACTAAGAGTGGAGTGTGTGTCTGCTCCACCCCTGCTTTCACCCAAGAGAGATAAGAAAAGTAGAACCATTTGATATCCAAAGTACTACATGACCTACTGTTACAATTGCTTACTCAGTATCCTTATATACACGGACAGGTGACCAATTATGGAAAAACCAACATAAAGTGTCATAAGGTGTAAGGTAAGGTGTTGGTCCACCATGTGTCGACAGAAGGCCCTGGAACATGTCTGGAGGGATGAACACCATTCTTCCAAAAGATATTCCCTCATTTGGTGTTTTGATGTCAGGTGTTCAAAACCTCTCATACAGTAGGTGTTCAAGTTGAGCTGTTAGGATCTGGTGACTGTAGAGGCTATAGCCTAAGATTCATTTTCATACTCATCAAGCCATTCATTGAGCACTCATGCCCTTTGGATGGGGACATTGTCTTCCTGGAAGAGATCACTCCCATCAGAATAGAAACATTTCATCATGAAGATGATCACCACTTTGGAATTATTTGCAGTGACCCTCTGAGGGGACAAAGATCCCAAGCCATGCCCCACAGATCAGATCTGCCTCTCAGGTGTTACTCAGTGGATGATATCATGTTTGTGAGAGTCCACATGTTACAGCCAGAGCTGCCCCCCGCCCAATGTCACTAACCCTTTTCAGTGTTTTGTATGCCAAGTCGGATATGTGGTCCCTTGGGTGAGGTTGGTCCTTGATGCCCATCCCACTTCCTGGTTGGCATCCTGGAGATCCTGATTGGAGGACCCGGTGACGCTCTCCAGTCAAGCAGATGCAATTCAGGGACAAGTTCTACAAACTTGGCCAGCTTGTCAGTCCAGAGTGGCTGTGATTTTGAGTGAACAGCTCGCCTCTGTACCTCTCACTGTGATCGTGTTTGACAGAATCCTCTGTTGGTTATATCTGTTCATTTGATTTGAGCTGCAGGAGCTTCCTTTGCAGCTCACCCCCGTGTCTGGGTTCCTCACAATAAACAACTTTCGTTTTACGTTGCTTCCCCTCCGGTGCTGGCTCATAACAATGGAATTACTGAGTTTTGATAGCCCCCAGTAGCTTTCAAACATTTTCCCTGTTCGACTGACAAAGCAACGCTTTATGTTTTCCTGTGATTTGGGTTGATGTCAAAGTCTCTCATCAAGATCAAAACGATCTTGTATTTCTCTTTTTCTTCCCAACGATGTCTCTCAGCTGCTGAATGGTCATTAATCAGTTTAACTGGTTAACATTTCCGCTCTCATCCACTTGTGTTCTCCTTTGTGCCATAGAGTGAGTCTTGCCAAGGTGTCATTGGTATGGTATGATGGTCTTCACTGACTCATCAGTCTTTAGTCATTGCTTCAGTCATCAATGTATTCATTTTGTAATCTGTATGTTCATTAGTTCATTGTTACGTGTGTGGTTAAAAGTTCAGGAAACATTTCATTGACAAAGAATTTGAGTTTTTGATTTTTTCTGTATATGAAGTATCATGGTCATATGCAATTTTAGCATAAATTCAAAAGCTACACTCCCATTAAATCTATCTGCTGATGGTGAAGTGTTGATAAAGGCATCCCCTGATTTGTATAAGTGCATCTCCCTTTGTGCAGTGAGGCAGACAGGACGCCTTGCATCTGCAGAGCAACTCAAAAAACTATATTTTATCACCTACCTTCCTGCATGAGGATGCCTTTGTAGATCAGATTAAGAGTGTCCTCCTGAATGGAAACCTCAATAGCGACGTCCTCCTCCAAAGAACTGAGCCAAAACTTCTGGTCAAACAGCAGATTCTCCATGCACTGACCCAGGAGACCTGGAGGAGAGGAGGTGAGGGTGTAAGGAACGTGATGAATGAATCTACTCATATCATCTACAAAGCTCAACTGGATAAACACTTCAAAATAAAATATTAATTATGCCTTAAAGCAAATAACTAAGGTTCTCACTGACAACTACCTCACAGCATTCCAAACCTACCTATTGTGTAATATGTGGTGAACTTCCATATTTCCTCAAATGTTTTGAATGTCACAAGAATTACTTTCTCTTCACTGCTGATGGAGATGAGATGAGTGGACAACTCCTACAGACACAGAGAAGAACATTTTATAAATTTACGCTTTAAACGTACTGATTTCTGAGCTGAATCCTCTTGTGTGCAGGTTTGTGCAAGTTTTTTTAAAGAAACATTCATTTATGTGAATATAGTTGCTTTTGTTTCATATGCAATCAACCAATAATGCCCTATACTGAACAATAATTTCCTGAAATGACTGTTGGAAACCGTGGTGACATGGTCCAAAGTTGACCTCGACCACCATTCTCTTTGAAGGATGAGATAACCTTAAAACTAACAACTGCTGAAAGGATACAGTATATTTGAGGCACCTTTTTCATGGTAAACATAACCATTTTCAACAGAACGTTTTAAGCTACATGATAAGCAGACAGACAACCTTTAACACTGATTCATTCATCATTTATAGAGGCAGACTTTTTTTTACAGCTTAACATGCCTGAAGCTGAACATAGTTTGGGGGCTGGTTGTGTGTTTGTGTGCGTGTCCCAAACTGTACCGTGAACAGAGTGTTGACCTCGGTGCCGTCGTTTTGCAGAACGCGCAGTTTCCCTCGGAGCATTTCCTGCAACTCGTCGTCTGCAGGAAGACGCTCGGGCCCCGTGACCACATCCAACAGCACGGGCAGAGCTGAGTACACGACAAATGGAGTTTATTTTTACAGCGTTCAATGTCCCACTCACCACATCTCATGGTCATAGATTGACCTTATTTGTAGACATTAATCACCGTACTGTAGGCCTGTATCCATCACATTTACTCTTCCTGCATGGAACTGAACAGATTATGAAGTTGCAAGTGTTTCAAAGTCACAAGATTATATAACATGTCAATTTTAAAGATTTTATGAAGATTCTTTAATGTCACTTGAAGTTTTACATCACTCTTTATTTGTGCACCACTCAGAACAAAGGGAACTTTGCTTTAACAAGATCGACAGGAGCTCATTTCAAATGTGCAGTAAAATATAGAATGCTACATCTACATGATGATAGATTTCTTTGTTAATGTTTGCTTAAAGGAATGAGCCGAGCAGTTTCTGCTGCTGTGGTAAAACACTTCACTGACATAATAAAACAAGATGCACGATTCAGTGTCACTGTGAAGTTCAGCCTCTTTCAGCTTCAGCTTGTTGAACAGACTTTTTCATTGGGAAGAGACCAACAACAGCTACTCAACAGTAATATGGTGACATCATCACAGGAGGTGGATTTATGTAATGTATCATTACATCATAATGTATCATAAATGTCCCCATGGGGGGACTATTAAGGGAATTATCCATCTATCTATTCATTAAAAAATATACACCAATGATATACACATTTCTGACCAAACATTTACATTACTGTCAGCTGGTCGCCGTGATGAATGGTTGGAAAGCTTGGAGGGTCAGATTTCAACAATAAGACCAACCCACACACACAATTACAATACAGCCCGACTGTGAGCTACCTTACAGTAACTACAGTAAACTCACCCAGTGATCTGAGTTAGTGCTGACAATGTGGGACTGACTCGCAGATTAATGAGTGACTGCAGAGGAACTCACAGGTTCAAGGTATAAACCACTTCAACATCTCTCATATGACATTCAACTGATGTCACCTCAGTTTTACGGGTCACACGTGTTTCCTGCCATGCTCGAGCAATATTTCCTCCTGAATAGAACAAATATCTGTCAAACTGTTAAAATTCATCCTCTTGGCACCATGTTGATGGCAGTGAATCCAATAGTTCTGGACCAAACAGGTGGACTGACTGAAGTGAAGATGTCTAGCAGCAAAAACAAAATGTCTTATCAGAAGCATCGGTGCTCTCAAGATACCTGTTGGGAAGTTTTCCTCACATGGTGACAGAGTTCCCTTCACACTGGCAGCATCACTGGAGAAACGCACTGCTGGAGATATAAAGGAGCATTGTTTACATCACACATGTTACCCCATTCAGAAGTGTTCTGTACGTTCGACACAAGTGGCTCACTTCAGTTAAGCGCTGTCACAGAATACTAACTCATATGGCTGGTGTGTCAGACAAGAGCCCCCAATAAAAGAACTTGGGAACACACACTATGGGCTGTACCAACAATGAAGTGGCCTCAACGTTGGAGCAATGACCAGAAGACCACCTGCACAGTGCCCAGACCAGCAGATTGACTCTACATGGAGAAAGTGAAAGCCCTAACCCTCATTACTGAACCCTCGACTGCTCCACAGCTGCTCAGATCAGACTGTGGTCGAGTTGGACAGATTGCAGGCCTGACTGTTTTCTCCCCTAACATTCCACTCATTTACACATTAATGATGATGTCATTGCGGCATTTACAATACAATATTTACAAACTGTGCTCTCTTTCTTCTGGCGACACATCACATGTTTGAAGGTGAAGTAAGGGTTGTTGAGTCTCATTCGCAGGTTTTTTCAAGTTCTGATGTTGGTTGGATCTGTAACATCATAACTGGTTTGGAGCCAGTATGAAAGTTACACAAAGGTGACGTGGAAACTTGAAACTCCCACAGAGCGTACTTTGCAAAGAGAAATCTTGGGATCCAAAACATATTTACACATTCATAGATTCTGGATTTTAAGCAGGAGAGACAGTTTTGAACATGGTAACTGAACTTTAGTGAACTTTTCTGAAAAAAAAACCCCCAAAACTTATTAGACGAGTTTTTAGTATTGAAGATATTTTGGTGGATTAACTGCAAGAAAAGCCCTTTAAAACTGAACAAATCACACCTTTAATATTTCCACTTTTGCGTAAAAACGCTGAAGCATCAATTAACACCAACTTTGAGAGGAACACCTGAATCTGTCCTGTTGCATTTGGCAGGCCTATAAATGGTGTAAAATGAGTCATTATCAAAACTGACTTCAACTGTCATCAACTCACTTCAGGGCTCATGTAACAATATCATAGAATAACATTCTTCTATTCATTATAGGAGCCATCATAGCGGCTTGAATCATTTGGACAGCATGTTAGGATCATATCTCCGTCTCTGATATTCATATATTAGAACACAGGTCAGGTACCCTTTCTGCTGGCTCGGTGTGGTTTGTCCGGCACCTCCCGGTGCTGCTGGCCGTCTGTAGAGACCTGTCTCCGGTGCCCGGTGCCGGTGTCTCGGTCCGACCTGTCTGACATGTCCGATAGAGCCGAGTCTCCTCGTTGAGCAGCAGACCATCACAGGTCTCCGTGCAGCGCGGACACAGAACTCCTGTCTCACCACCAGAGTCAGAGAGACAAGCCTCCCGAGGAGTCTTTTCAAAATAAATGTCCCACTGATCCAAACTTTTCAGCTCAACTGTTGCGTTCACGTTTGAACTGCTGTTGATTCTTTCAAATTAAAACATACTGAGGATGAGGTCAGAATGTTTTAACTGAACATGTTATAACATTGATGTTTGCAGATTATTTTTGAGAAGGAGATACTTTTGATTTATTGTAGGAATTTATATTTAAAAAATGTGATTTAAAATGTATTCAATATTAAAATAACCTGAATAATGATAGTAATAATAGGCCTAGTAATCATAATTTTTTTTCTACACCTGAATATTATCATTTTAGAAGTGAATTCAATATTTCGAATATTTAAGTTATAACTTGGCAATAGAAATTAACAGTTAACTACGTAAATAAAATGTGAAAACAAAAATTGTTATTTAATTGTGTCTGGGAGTGCAGTGACACCTAGACTCAGAGGAGAAGAACTGGACTCCATTTAAATATTTCTTCTGAAATGTTGCAGTCACATCTTTGGTAACATTATGTGTGCCAGTGGGACTGAAAGGGGAATATTATTCAATTACACTGTGGAAATGACTCTTATTTTGAAATCACACTCCCTGGATTTCCCATGTAACTCTGGTTATCTTGAGTCCAAATGGCATGACATCTGCACTGACGGGCCTGAGCCCTCATCATAATGTGTTTGGGCTGTTCCTCCCGTTCTTCATTTATATTCATGCTGCAGAGTTTATATTTCCATATTTTAAATTCAAATCAGTAAATCCACTGTTTACTTTTGTGAGACTCTGCTATGAAAACTTCCAGCAAACCCTCCCCAAAATGTAAGTGTGCAGTTTTCAGGTTAATAATCACTCACTGAACAAATACAGCTCCTTCCAATACCACATGACTGAATGGGCTGACAGAGGGTGACTCAGGCGTGTTTGATTCATTATCTTACATAAACACCAGACAGACTTATTTCTTAAATATATGCAAAGAACTTGGTGACATTCACTCTTTCAATCCTTTCCACCAGGAGTTTCCCTCTGTGTTTGGATGTGTGTTTTGGTCAGTGTGGCTTTGGGTCAGCATATCATTCCGTGTATGTTTTCCCTCAAACATCCCAGGAACAGACTCAGCATTTCCTGTCCTCCAGTCAGTTCCTCTGTCGGCGCGGAGCTGCAGCCGAGCAGCAGCAGCAGCTCTTCTAAAACTGGAGCGAGAGGAATTTAGAGCGGCAGCAAACAGACAATCACAGGGAGGGAATCACGAGATGCCTCAGAGCTCAGTGGAGCTGATACACACTCTGTGTCATATAACACTCATTCTTTTTATTACACGTGTGCTCCTCACACAGTGGTCAGGTGACAGCTGCTGTAAAGTATAAGAGTCTTCAGTGTCATGTGTGAGTGTGAATCCCTGAAGGTATGACCCCTGCTTTGAATTCACCTTCATTTGGTCTGTTTGGTCGAGTTGATGATTTACTTCAAACTGCACCGTCCTTTTTTTTTGCCACTTTGGGGAAGTAGAACAGCCGAAAACACATTCCTAAATGTTGACCCTCATATAAAGGTGTGTAAGGATATAACTAATGGCTTCATCGATGCTTGATAGCCTTTGTCAAATACTTTATAGATTAGATTAGAGTAAAACAGTTGGGTTGCCAGGTTGTGAAAGCTTGCTTTGGTTAGACCTTTTAAGGACTCTGTGATGGCTGCATCATTGTCTTTATTTCATTTGAATAAATTTTGCCTCGACTTTCAGTTCAAACTGACTCATTTGTAGTTTAGTTGTTAATGTTTGTGCACACTGATCTGATGAGCCACTGCATGTCTCCCTTTGTGTTCAGCTTCCCTCCCCCCCTTCCCTCCCTTAAAAGAGCTCAGTCCCTCAGAAGTTTTTCTAGGAAACTGCTGCATATTGTTTGGAACAAAATTCTTTTATTAATAACTTATTAACACTTATGAAGGCAAAGTTCATTATTGAGACCATTAATGCATTACCAATTAGCATTTTTGCCTGCAAACCTGCTCTGATGTGTTAGAGAGTGAGGAACCCATGAGCTATAAATGATTTTATTTGTGGATCATAACTGATCTATTAAACATGAGTGATTTTTTTTTTTTTACCATTAATAATGTCACTTGTTACAATTAAAACCCTTTCATCAAGGGCGCCTCTCTGGGAAGTAGTTGGTTCCCATAAGTCAAGCATAACAATTGTGCAAAGTAACACATTTGGAACAGATGTAGGTTTAGGCTACATGTTGTGAGACGATACAGAGATTGGGGCACTGCAATTTTGGCCCCCATGGTGTGGATTAGCCTGTGTGTCTTGTGACCCTGAGAGCTATTCCAACAGGAGACTGGATCTAGTTTCCTTACAGGTTCAAGCAAGTCCACTTGGTTACGGATTTGAAATACCAAAGTAAGATATTGCTGTATGAGCCTGAGGTGCTTACAAGCTAAAGGCATGAAAGAGTAATGCATTGATGGAGAGCTGATGATCTCGCTGCTCTATTGATGTTTTCGTTGTTACTCTAGCATGAGGGCAAGGGTCTGAAGTTTGACCCTGGAATGACCACGCTCCTTTTATGTGGTTTTCATGTTTTCCATGTGTTTCTCTCTTTTAAAAAGTAGCTTTAAACAAATAAAAACTGAATAACAAAACTTGTCTGTGGTTTTCTGACAGCTGATCAGTTTGTTATTCATTAAGAGCCATTCATTTTTTTTCCCCTGCAACATTCAGCAACATTTTTCTGGTCTGCACGGTAGGGGGCGCTACTCGTGAAACTAGATCTAAACTCTACCGAATTCAGCCATTACTGTAACTGTTGTGTGTGTCTGTCAAGTAAATGAATATGAAAATGGATGCGCTCATTTCTGCCTTCAAAACAAAAGTCCAATTCACGTCTAGGCACTTGTTTGGCACGATGATGCCTTTGTTTTGAAAACAGGTTCCTCTAACATCCGGCGTTACTGACGCTAACTGACAGAGCCGACTAGCTCCAGTCTCAGCATCACCCAAACATTAACGTTAGCTTGCTGGGTAGCTTTAAGCTAGCCAAACTCTCCAGAAAACAGAGCTCCTGACCGAGCACATCTATGAGCCGCAAAAGAAACCAGAGCTTCGCTGAACCGAGCCTGTCTCCCGAACTCCACGGCGCCTTCATGGAGCCTCCCGGGTCGGCGAGCCGAGCCGACGGCGATTTCCTGGAGCTGGAGCCCGACGAGGAGCTGCTGTGCTCGGTGAGCGACATCACCGAGCACCTCGGCAGGAACATCACGGCGGTGCTGGAGACAGCGCTGTCCGAGATCCGCAAGATGGTCAGCATCAGGATCCGGGTCCTGAAGATGGAGCTGCGCGAGAAGAGCGACGAAATCGAAGTGCTGAAGGCGAGACTGGACACGGTGCAGAGGGATGGAAGGGACCCGTTCCCCGGCGGTGCCGTGGAGCCTGCAGACGCTGGCCTCAGGAAAGCCGACTTGAGCTCCGCCAACAAACACAACAGCGTGGACCCCCGGAGAGCCAAGGCGCTCATGCCGGGGGTGAAGAAGGAGAACATCGATGCCATCTGCGACTATCTGATGAAGGACAAGAACTCCAGGGGGGGCGCCGAGATGGACGGGGAGCAGAGCGACAGGGAGGTTCGCCAAGAGCCGGACCCGCACTCCCTGCACCTGTGGCCGGACAGCGGGATGTCTGGATCCGGGCCTGGACACGGAGACCCCGAGTCCGCCACAGAGGACCTGTTCAGCATGCTGCCCTCAGGGAGCAAACGGATATATGACTACGAGTGGATAGCACCGATGGAGTACTCATCAGACCACCTGAAAGGTACACTGTGATCAGGTGTGTGTGTGTGTGTGTGTGTGTGTGTGTGTGTGGAGTCACGGAGGTGTGAGTAAGCTGTGGAGGACTACTGCAGC
>JBCAUF010000092.1:531502-546665 GCA_038406115.1 Haemulon aurolineatum
ACATTTCTCTCACAAACAATTCACACTGGCACAACGTGCTTCACAGCGTCACAGCGGTCAAAAACTGTTTTCCCTTGCTCCGGGTGGAAACACCTGACGAGCCCCCAAAGGTTCCTACCCTATATCGGCTGACCCGTCAATCACAATCATGACACACCACAATTACCATAAATCTGCTCTTACACTACTGATTAGATTAATTAATTAATTAATGATTGTAATGGATCGCATTGCTAATTCTCGGCGCGTAATAGTTAAAAGAAGTGACGTCTTTTCAGGAGCATTCATCGTTGCTAAGCGGCCAAGGGCCGCTTAGCCAGAGAAGTACAAGACCGTCTCATTTCATAAAACCGTTGGCCAGAGGAGTACAGGTGTATGCGGCCACAGAAGGCCAGTACTTTGTAGAACACACACTTTAAAGCACGCATCCCTGAATTGGGACACAGCCGTTGATAGTAGTGTTGCTTACACATGAAAGCATCACTAATTCTAATCCAGTGAGTACTCTGAAGTAGGCCATTCTGCATAATGAGTACTTTTACTTTTTGGTACTTGAAGTATATTTCGATGCCAACATCATGAATCATCATACAAAAAAGTCTAGCTAAAAACTTTGGGGCAGCTTTTTGTTCTTGTCCTCATGTTCTCACTGAGAGAACAACATCCAAAGTTTTCTGCCCATGAAAGGCTACAGTAACAGAATGTTTTAAAATTGTAATGGACTGATTTATATGGCGCCTTTCACTCAAACTGTTTTACAACTCAAGTTAACATTCACCCCTTTCACACACACATTCATACACTGGAGGCAAGCTCATCAGAGTCTCATTCACACCCCGATGGTTCATTGGAACACTCGTATCTGTTCAGTATCTTGACCCACGATGCTTCCACATGTAGACTGCAGGGCCAGAGGCTGATCCTCCAACCCTCTGATTGTTCGGTGGCTGCTCCCCCTCCTGAGCCACAGCTGCTTTTCCAAATGCTAAGTCCATTATGACACACCAACTTAACTCCATATGTAACTGAACATAGGATAACACGTGCATAACCTATCTCAGAATCAGAATCAGAATGCCTTTTATTGTCATTATACACAGTACAACGAGATTAAAAGCTTTCAATATAATTATCTCAGATACATTTCACCCCTGAACTGTGGTATGAATGGAAGATGGTTCAGAGTAAACTTGATTATATAAAGATATTGGTTCAGAATTTAGAAACATCTCACATGGATACACAAGCACAACAGGAGCTCCCACACAGAGATGATGAAGGAGCTGAGCCATCTGGACACGTTGGACATGAGGGCGACACTCTGATCGGTGACATGTGACAGTGAGAGTGTTGAGCAGATCTGATGGTTTGCATCATGAATCCATTATTTTGTTTCTGCCTTAACCATCTGAGCCTCCAGGAAGCCTCATCATGACCTCACTGCACGGTGGTGGACTCGGCACCAACGCCCACGTGTGGACCGACAGTGTAACTACAGCATCTAAAGTCATCTGGGTCACACACTGCTGATGTCTTTTCTCATGACACTGCTTGGTGCTTTGTGTAGAGCAGAGAGTTTATCATCAAATTTTTAACCAGTGTAATCTAATGTTACAGACTATATATTGATTATTTTATACATTTGCCTGTATGATGACTAAAAATTGTGTGATGACAGAAAAAAATATACCCTTGAAGGAAAATAACAGCCCAAGTGTCTGGTGTGTTTCCTCATTTGTTCTGATCCAGTTACAGAAAATGACCCGTTACTCAAGCTTGTCTGTAAAATGAGTTTGTAGGTCTTAGCACTGTGTGAAAGGCTGAAGGCAGGAAAACAACATGTGGAAATGGAAAGCTAACCACTGACAATCTGCTCTCTAATAAACAGTTGTCTTAATGCAATGAATCAGCGTGCTTTATTCAACAGCAATGGAATGCAACGAATAGTCCAGGCAAAGTAACTCATTTTGGAGCCAAAAAACAAACTAATTGTAAAAGAATTTTGCAGCTTAGATGATTTCTATAAGGTGTCCAGAACAACATACTAAAAGTCCTCAGAAATCCTAGTTGAGGAAATATGTTAAATTCTCATCAATCCGAGATGTGAGCCAATAAGGCCAGACAACAATACACCCCAATGGGGCTATTTTTTTCCTTTACTCTTATCAAAATAAAACTTTATACAATGAAAGTACCCATGAAAAGTAAAAAAATTTTGTATCACAAGTTTCTTTGAAAAGGAATTCGAATGAGCTATACACTCATCAAATATGCTCAAAATACACACAAATAGGCTTAATTTTTTCCTTTAGTCCTACCACAATAAAACTTTAGATAGCAAAAGTATCCATGAAAAGTAACTTTTTTTGTATTGCAAGTTTCTTTTGAAATTGATTTGAATATGTGCATGAGCTCCACACTTATTGAATGTGTCTTAATTTGCATAGGCAGAAACACCATTCATATGTATGACAAATACATCGGCCCAATCTTCATCAAATCCTACTGCCAATGGGTGATGACAATGCTGCTTTTAGATTGGCCTCTTTGTTTTTAATACAGCCTGGATCCTCCACCCCTTCTCTGTGGCTCTTGGTTCTGATAAATCAGGCAACTGTGGGTTTGTGCAGCTTGTACCACGACATTCTCCACAACTGGCAGTGCAAGGGAGACAATAAGCAAAGTTTATTGTGGTAGGAGTAAAGGAAGAAATTAAGCCTATTTGGGTGTATTTTGGACATATTCGATTTGTGTATAAAAAGTGTTTTAAAAAAATAAAAAACAGTTACTTTTCATGGATACTTTTACTATGTAAAGTTTTATTGTGGTAGGAGCTAAGGAAAAAATTATTATTATTATTAGTTTGTCGAAAAACGCTACTTTGCTTAGGCTATAAGAACATACACTAAACTATACTACTGCACAGCAGGTACTGTATGTATATATACATACGTATGTATAAGTGTACAATATTGATGCATGAATAGTAATAATCAAATATGTGAAATGTAACATTTGTTATGCCGAACACACAGTTTGACTTTGATAATTAAGTACATTTGTCTTAAAATGAGACAATAAGACTTTTGAATATGTTCAAAATATATCCACAGAGACCGCTGACCTTTAAGAAAATGACCGTTAAATAGACAATTTCCATATTATGGGACATCTGAGGATAATTCAAGTCCATGATATTATTTAACTCGACTACATTAGACTGCACATTGTCTGACAAGTGGCTGTGTTATGCTGAGAGCACAAAACCTAAAGCTAACCCTTTCATCTTTATTTTTAAACAGTGAAACATTATCACTGATTTCTTATACATATGAGCACACAAATGTATTATTTTGATACTGGTACTTTCATTATTCACCAGTTAAACATGTATTTGTTCACCCTGTGCTCTGCTCATAGTCTGGTCCGGTGACATCTCCTCTGTCAGACTCTGAGGAATAATTATCAACCTGCTCCCTTCAGCACACACACATTAATTATACGACTACCTTCATACAGACTGTGGAGGCATGAATGCACATCTCTACAAGTGCGGAAATAAATACATTGGGCTGATGGGAATATGGAATTTCTTCTGTGGCTTGAGCATTTTGTTTGGATCCAGAGTGGTGTGGCTGGCAGATGAATGAACGAGACACAAGTCATACTTCACATGGTCGTCTCACCACAGCTGTTCTTCATGATGAATTGCTCCTCAGACTGTGATGACAGTTTTCTAATTTGTGTCTTCAGTTCTTCTTTAGATAAAACGTGCATGTCTGTGTGAGGGCGACAGTGTAGGTGCTTCTTTTGTGCACTTTTGTGCCACGTGTTTAAATTGTGCACAGCCCGTCTTTCAGTTTGGAGACACATGTATTGATCCTGCTGCTGTGTAACGGCCACAGGCACAGCTATTTATTAAAGTAAGTGGAGCCACACTCACGTGTGATTGGTCAGTTAGAGACAGGGTCTGAAAGTGTGTGTTTCAAAGGTTGATTTTAGTTTGTATGTACCACTTTGAACTAAAATGCGCAACGTATAATTTCTCCACATTTCTAACTTAGTACACAACTACATCTGTCCTGTACAGTTTTGTTCATTAAGTGCTTTATTTTTCATTTCCTTTAAATAGACTATGTATATTTCTATGTTACAGATGCACCTCTATCGTTGTCAAGTAAATAACATAGAATGAGTTGTGTGGACTCAAGGAGGAGGAGTGCAGAGACACTGAACAATCTTTCAGGTACTTTACACCTTCTGCCTGTAGGAGGCACTGGGCCTCTGCACACTCATGTGTGAATATGAATTCATAGACACCGGGGCCTGTTACTGTGGGAGACAGATTTACAGAACCTCTGTTTGTGGGTCTAATATGTAAAGTAACTTGCTGCGGGAGATTCGAAAAGGCTTCATGTGAAAACAGCTTAACAAGGCACAAAAATCACTCTGAGTGAGAAAAAGTCCCATCAGGCCCACATGAAAGGCAGTATGGGATTTAACAATGACGCAAAAGAAACTAAGTTTGATTTGGATTCTTTCTGATGAGAATTCGTGAAAAATTCAGCTTTGGATGAAATTAAGGAACCACTCTAGAGTTTTTCTAAATCTATATCTCTCCATATATGACATCCAATCTATTTCAGTGTCTGTTTAATTTAGGATTGGAGAGAAATGCTGTTGTAGTTTATAGAACAAAACAAAAATCTTAATTTTACTCAAACACATACCTACTGTAAAATGAGTAAAACGAGAAAAAGAGAGCTGTTTGAAGTGGACGATGATGCATGTCAGGAAGCTTAACTGAACATTTAATTAAAGCAAAACAAAGCCTTATCATGACACAAATGACCAGTGATTAAATGTTTCACACAGAGAGCAGGGGGATGTCCAAAGATCATGTGATCATAATCTTGAATCATTACAGAATCCACAGCTGTCAAAACTGAATGGGAGCAAATGAACTTCATGTGACTTCATTTGGCTTCACGACCTAAAACACAGCCAGAACACTGAGCTCCATCAGGAGGACACGCTGCAGCGTTATGAGAACAGCAAGTACAAGAGGTCATGAAAGAATGCATGAAAGTAGATCATTAAGAATGGTAAGAGGAACTAACCTGTTTCATGTCTGTACACCAATTGTGCCATTTCCTGATATTCATGAACTAGCTAACACAGTAAATATGTAAAAAATGTATACATAAAATAAACAAAATAAACATATAAACTGAATATTCATCATATTTATATGCACCATCAATGTATTTGATACAAGTTAAATATTACCATATCATATATGCACATCATTTACCAGCTGCCATCAGACTCTATAATTCTACAAATAGATGAGCCAACAGACAAATGAATTTCCCCTCAGGGATAAATAAAGTCATTCATATGAGGAAAACAAGAAACATACCACTCCTTCAGCAGCAGACTGCTGCAACCACTGTGTAAACATGAACACTGTAGGTCATTCATACCAACTGCTGTTAGAAAATCCACAACTTTTAATGTAGCACCAATAATCTATTGTCAATATATTTTGGCAATACTCAACCACTACTGCCTCTGCCATCTTGCACCCATCACCACATTGATGCAACTATCCTGTGAAATTCTATATTCTTATACTATTTTCATACATATTTACATTCTATTCCACAAAGTCCTATCTGTAATATGCACTTCATTGTTTCACTGTTTATAATGCAAGTAGCTCTCTGTAGACAGTAAAATGCACATAGCCTACAGTTTTTCATTTGTCTTATTTTTGTACCAGTAGTTATTGTTTAATTGTGTCAGTGTTTTATTGTGTTATTGTTTTATTGTCTGTAGTCTATGTTTGTCAATTTCTTGCTACTGTGACATGTGAATTTCCCAGATGTGGGATCAATAAAATCTTATCCTGAATCATATCCAAGTTTTGGCACATTAACTACAAATGACATATTATCTACCATGCATTATTCACTGCCCATTTTCCAAATGTATTTTCTGTATGTTTCAGATTAGCTTCCTTCCTTCCAGGTAGTCTTTGCTTTCCTCTCATCTGAGTGCATTGTTGAAACCAGCGTGCAGGCTTTCTTCAGAAAGGTAATCTGTCATGGTGACCTTTTCATTGCATGGTAATACACCAGGGAGCACAGAATAATTTGAGTGACATTCAAGTGTTAAGAGTCAGCTGCGGGACAGTGACCTTTTTAAAGCAAACAATAGCCATATAGTCTGCAGCAATTGTGATTGTCCCTCTCATGGACTGTCAGTGTCTATATGCACCTGTGGACTTTGCATTTGAGTTATTTAAAAGTAGTAAATCTGAGGCAACATGGCTTTCTGTGAGTGTATCGACAGTTTTCCACTCATCCAAGAGGCTGCATTAGTTCTACTCTCCAACCCTACAGGCTTATCACAGGCATAGCAGATGTTCTTGTCCTCTCCCTTTTCCCTCCAGACATAGTTTGTATTCGTTTGCACAACTGTGCTGTGTGCACCTGTAGGAGCCTCTGTATCATCTGCAGTATGAAGGTAAACCAGCAGAGTTTGAACCAGTCTGTTTTCATGAGGTTGGTGTCATCGATTTCTGCCACATCTGGATTTGCTCCCTTGCCAGTAATGTCTAAAATATTACACTACTGTACTTCAGAAGATTTGACAAAACTGATGTTAAAGGAATAGTTTACCCCAAAATGAAATTTGGTCATTTTCAATTTACCCGCATGCTTATGAGAAGTCTGGTGTAGTTTTGATATTCCTCAAAGTGCCGCTGGAGGCTCCAGCAGGTTTTGTCCTGACCGCAAAGCCATATAATGAGAGTCTATGGTAACCGAAAAGAAAAGGTCCATAAAACTACTCAAAAACTTTGTAATATTCCTCCATACTGCTCGTCTGCTGCAATCCAAGTGTCCTGAAGGGGCAACATCCAGAGTTTACTTGAAACTACGTCATTTAGTACCTTTTTAAAGCCTGTTAGTCACTGCAGTTGTTAGCCTGAAGGCGTGCCCGGGCACATTCAGGCACGTTCAGGCACATTCTCCGGAGCAGTGCATGCACAACTGTAGGCGGCCAGACAACATTCAAATCACTAATCACTACTGCAGGCAGATTCCTCTTGTGTTTGTGTGTTGCTCTCAGCAGGATGTTAACACAGGGGTGTATTTTTCTGGCGCAGACTACGGGAGTGCACACACTGCTAGGGAGAACGTGCCAGAACGCGCCCGAGCATGCCTCCAGGCAAATAACTGCAGTGACTAAGAGGCTTTAAAAACGTACTAAATGACGTTTCAAGTAAACTCTGGATGTTGCCCCATGTTGGACACTTGGATTGCTGCGGACGAGCATTAGGAATATTATGATGTTTTTGAGTAGTTTTTAAACCTTTTCTTTTCAGTTACCATAGACTCTCATTATATAGGTTTGCGGTCAAAACGAAAACCCCCACAGCCTCCAGCAGCACTTTGAGGAACATAAAAACTACACTGGACTTCTCATCAGTATGCGGGTAAGTCAATAATGACTGAATTTCATTTTTGGGTGAACTATTTCTTTAATGGCGCATCGGCTGCTCATCAGTTTTACAAAAAGCTCTCAAATCCACTCATCAAATATTTTGCTGATGAAACAAAGGCCCCATTTGCAATTTCCCATGTCCAGATTAAAACCAGATACAATCTAATGTACTTTGATTTCCATTATTCCCATGTAAGCACACGTGGATAAGGGCACAGTGCTCACAGTCGACCGGTACTCCACAGTGCGGCGTACCAGCACCTTCTCATGTCAGTCTTTGGTGTGTTGTTTTCTAGTGTACCGGCACCTCTCACAAGCTGCTGGTACTCTGCCCTCCTCCATGTCATAATGCCGCAAAATAAACTGCATGACACACATGTTCCTATTCTTACCTCCCTGCTTTTCTCTGTCGGTGCTTGAGTGACACACTGACGGGAACTAACAAGCTCCAATTCACAATTCAATTATTACAGGACCACAAGCCCATGAGGTGCACCTGAGTGCATGGGCCTTCCTTTTGTGTCTGATGATTACATGTGGCAAGTATTACACACACACACACACACACACACACACAGTCAGATAACAGCAACAGAAAACAACTTTGCTGATAGGAAATGAGTCAAAAATGTAATCAGCTGATCTGAGGAAACAGGAGAGAGTCACATATTCCCTCCCTCTGTTTAAGCTTTATGTAGGTTCTCTGTAAAAATTAGATAAGATAAGATTCCTTTTATTGTTCCACAATGGGGAAATTCACATTGTTACAGCAAAACAACAAAATTACAAATGCACTTCTGCTCATATTCCTCTCATGTTTACTCAATAACCTTGCTCTGGTTTTTGCATTGTTGCACCCCTGTCTTCACACATCCATCTCAAACAGTTCTCGTTATTATCATTAGTACTTTTTTATTTCTTTTCATTTTTCATCCAAGCTCATTAATCTTATATTTGGTTTTATCGTCTGCCTTTGTTATGTTTCTTGTATTGTATTTTCTCTGTAATTTTTCTCTGTATTTTATGGTCTGTCTGTCTTTAATGTGAGGACTACGGTTGGAAATTAGCTCTGAGCTAAAAGCGGCACATTTAACTGGATGTCACGGCATTTTTTGTTTTGTAATGTGCATTGTCCTCAAGAAATAAACAAATAAACTAAACTAAATTAAAAATATTGCATTTAAGAACTTACTGTCCATAATACTGAAATGGAGCAGAGGAGGCCAACAGACAGACACAGCTTTTCATGGTTGTAAACAGAACTTTTAGCATTAATTCTGTTTCCCCCCTGTAGTGTCTGCCAACACACGTTGTGTATGTGTAATGATGTCAGGAGCTCATGACTTTATGTGAGCGCAAAAAAGGGAATAAAAGCATGGTGACGACTGTCTGAGCGGAGTATGAGTCTGATGAGTGATAAGAGGGAGTTTAAAACACTACAAATGGCGACGAGAATAGAACGGTAACTCTGATGTGTCGATGGCTAATGTTGGCGTCCGCTGGGAAAATGACGAAATAGTTTTAAACTCTGTTTAATTAATCCACAAGGCTGCATGGAAAAGGGCTTTACAGCTACATTGAGCAGGAGCTGAAGTCCAACACATCCTCTTTACTCTGGATGACGCTGCAAACGACAGTGGCCATGATGGTGCGGCTAGCAAGCTGAATTTTTAGCTATTTTACACCGCAGAAAAATATTTCCGATGAGAGACATGTGTTTAGACAGCAGAACAAACAAAAGGAGAGTCCAAAGACAATTTTGTGTGTGGATTGAAGAAGCTAGCAGCTTCATGTGAATTTGGGGACAACAGAGACGTTGTCACACATGCTCAGGTGATTGACAAGTGCTCGCCAAACGCACTGCGCAGATGGTTGCTGTGAGAAAAAAGATTTTGCCGAACTGACAAATTCTGTAAAGACCAGCTGCTGACTGTGGAGACCTGCTGTGGATATGGCGATGGCCGGGTTTGCACCTTCTCCCCTGGATTTTCAAGGGTATGATTAAGAGCTCACCAGACACTATACTATCTCACCTGTATCGTCAGGGAGATGGGGCGTGAGCCTGTGTGATTGGCAGGACAAAGACACAGGAAACTGAATGATTCAGTACTCAATAACTACTCAATATGATGAATCACATCACTTTAGGGGACACAAAAATGATAACTAATGAACAAGTAATGATGAACTAGCAGTTGGTGCCTTATTAGCTCATCATTGGCTCCCTCACTCACTTGTTTCTCAGTTGACTACTCATCAACTACTGATTTGTTACTTTATGACATTTGATTTGGAATTACTCTATAACTGGCTGTTAACCTATAGGTCATGTCTTAAATAATATGTTACCGAGGTAATCTGCAATTCAATACATCATTCATAACTGACAAGGTTAAAGGATCAATCTGGAGCTCCCAGTACTAGTGCAGCCTCTCCAGCTATAGCACAGGTTATGGTCAGTGGTCAGGTTCTGGTTCTGGTCTCTGTGCAGACACTATGACACCAAAGCTGGCATCGTCACCGTGACAGCAAGACTCTAGGAGGCTGCAATGGTTGTTTACCAAGACATAGGTACCACATGTAACTCCCTATGTAAACCTATGCCAACCACATCAATACTCCAGCTTTTACACATTTGAGACAGACAGAAGGCAAACGTTTCCAAAATAAGGTATTCCTCTAATGCCACTAACCTCTAATGCCACTGCCTCTTCTTCTGCAACAAACTTTGGTACTGTGGCATGTAGAGAGATGAGTCAGAATCATCCACTGTCTCACTTCATGGATTTTCTAGAGACTAACGGCCCAGCTGCAGAAATTCAGTAAAGGTCAAAACACAGCGGAGGTCTGAGGACTGAACTGTACAGATGTGCCATTAACCTGACGGTACCAGGTGGATCGCTTTACTATTGGCAACAGTTGCCACGGTAACAGCAACAGGTCTTGTAATGCATGACGTTTCATGCAGGATGTTTGCCAAACTTTTATAAGATCTCTCTCTAACACACACACACACACAGAGACACACACACGCGCGCACACACACACTCATCTTTTACGCATAATATTAAGTAAAGTCTCACATCACATTCATTCAGCACCTGTTAGAGAATGAAAAAAAAAAAACATATAATATCGCCTCATGGCTGTCAGCCACACGCAGTTAAAGTAAACCTTTCCAGCTGAGAGGTGAACCATCCCCACTGCTCAAATGCCATCTGACACTGGAGGTTTCATTTAGCATTCAATATGCATCACTCATCAATATTGTGTTATAAGTGCATGATATTCATGTGTATTTATGACGGTGGAAATATAATTTACTGTGGAGGCTGTAAACAAGAACAAGATGGTGCCCAAAGAGGGATTGTTCCATCAGGTGACAGATGGTGGCTGATGTCAGATCAGTTACTGAGGGCTTTAAAGCTCAAATATGCAACACTAGTATATGAACAGAGATAAATAAATGCAATGTTCTATATTACTGGTGTGTATTCATGCCTAAATCTGACATTAGCATTTTAATGACAAGGATGAGGATTTTAGTTTGACAAAATAATCACTGGCTTCTCTGGACCTACCAATTGCATTTACCCAACTGCTCACTTGGAAACTACATTTATATGCAGCTAAATCGCAACAGCAAATTTTATTAAACTTACATGCACAAGGCCGCACACACATTGATACACATTGCCTTTCAAGATACACAAGGAACTTTACATGAGCATGAATGGGGTTTGGGGGTGGGATTAAAAAACACAGATTAGGGGAGAGAGGGGAGGAAACACTAAACAAAGGAAAGACAGAGTGACAGACTGAACTAAGACTAGTGTGGAAAGGACATGGTGAAGAGGTGGGTTTTTAGGGATGATTTGAAGGTGTCCAGGTTCAGGGCATTGTGGATATTGGGTGGGAGGGCATTCCACAGAGTTGGTGCAGCCACACTGAAGGCTCTGTCCACAGAACTTTTCCAGTCTGGTGCGAGGGATGGACAGCAGGCCCATGTCCGAGGACTGCAGGTTCCGGGATGGACTGTGTTGGTGGAGAAGGTCGAACAGGTAGCGGGTGGCGAGTGCATGGAAACATTTGTATGTGAGGAGGAGGAGTTTATAAGAGATGCAGTATTTGACCGGGAGCCACTGGAGACAAATGAAGATGGGGGTGATATGCTGACAGGGCTTGGTGTGGGTGAGAACCCTGGCAGCAGAGTTTTGTACATACTGGAGCCTGTCCAGGGCTTTACTTGGAACCCCGGACAGAACTCCATTGCAGTAATCCAGACGGGACGGGAAGATGAAGGCATGAATCAGCATTTCAGCAACAGAGTCAGGGAGTGACGATCGGAGACGGGAGATATTCCTGAGGTGGTAGAAGGCAGACCTGGTGATGAATTTGACGTGAGACTGGTAGGAGACCGTGGAGTCCATGATGATGCCTAGGTTGCGAATTTCATTTGATGGAGTAACTGAGCGACCGTCAATGTGGAGGAGGAGATCCCTGATCTTCCAGAGCACTGGACATGGGGCCATGAACATGAGCTCAGTTTTTTTCCTGATTAGTTGGAGTAGGTTGGTTGTCATCCAGGTTATTGTGGCATGAAGGCAGTTGTCCAGAGATGGTTGGGGGAGCAAAGTTGATGGTGAGGTGCTGAGATAGAATTGGGTATCATCAGCATAGCAGTGGAAATTGAGACCGTGGTGACGTGTAATCTGGCTGAGGGGGAGTAGGTAGATGATGAAGAGGACGGGACCGAGCACTGAGCCCTGGGGGACGCCATGGTCAACCGGGGCAGGGGGGAGAAGGTGCTGTTAATGGTGACAAACTGAGATCAGTTGGAATAGGACTGAAACCATGTAAGGGCTGTATGGTGATGCCAAGGTGATGGGATAGGTGTTGGAGGAGGATTGTGAGGTCGAGGAGAACGAGAATACTGATTTTGCCAGAGTCAGCAGCAATGAGAAGGTTGTTGGTTATTTTAATAATGGCGGTCTCTGTGCTGTGGTGTGCTCTGTAGGCTGATTGCAGGGGTTCGTAGAGCTCATGGCCAGAACTCGAAACACAGATGGGACTGTAGATGTCAACCTTGGTCTGTTGTGTCAGAATCTGGCACTTTGTGTATTTATCCTCCACGCTGACCACCTCTCTGTGAATCTGGTGCAGTATATAAATGTTTAGAAATGTTATTCACAACAACATAATTGCGAGATCAAATAATCT
This sequence comes from Haemulon aurolineatum, assembly GCA_038406115.1. Lineage (NCBI taxonomy): Eukaryota > Metazoa > Chordata > Actinopteri > Lutjaniformes > Haemulidae > Haemulon > Haemulon aurolineatum. Next base: position 544,235 of record JBCAUF010000092.1, read on the forward strand.
CACAGTCACAATCTAATATTTGTTCCTGCTCAGTTGATTTGTTTGAAAGTAAACATTTTTCCTTTGTCAATTATGACTTTACAACCAGAATGCAAAGTGCTTTTGCAAAGTGGACATGTAGTGGTGTGATTGGTAAAGTTTTGAGTAGATGCACAGAGGGCATCTCTGTACCAGATATAGGATCTTTAGTGACCCTCACATGAAAATCTTACAGACTATCTCTATATGTAAAATCATTTTGAGGTCATACAATTGTAAATTATTCCCACTCTGGTGAAGAGTGGATGAAACTTTAAGGATGTAGATGTACAGTATAAGAAAGAAATAAAATAAAATACTGGACACATTTTCCTGATCCAATTAGTGCCACTTCTACAAGTCTCTCTGGTGGTGCTATTGCATTATTATAGGACCCTGACAGCAAAATTGTACTGTTCTGCCATGTATTTATCTAAAAATAATCAGAATTATTGAGAGCTCAGATAATGAGAGGTTTGCTAGGTTTCAAAGGAAGATGCCGTCGTCTTTGTTTTGTTGATTGAACTAAGATGTATATGTATGTAAGTTTATTAAGAAGCTTGTTCAGCAGAATGCTGATTGGATTCTTTGAGATCTCCAAACAGCAGAGCATTTTCTGCTCATTTTAACAGCATAATTTGCCTCTATGTCTCTGACTGAAATATAATTGGTAACATTTAGAGTTTTTAATAGAATATTGAATAGAATTGCAGTGCAAAGAATAACAATAGATGTGCTTTTGCACCTTTGATGAAAGCACAACTAGTAAAAAAGACAAACACACATCTGAACAGATTGAACTGAACAGACACATCTGAAGATTTCTGAGCGTAGACCAGCCAACAGACTGACTGACAGAGCCATCCATCCATATACGGTCCAGCCATGCTGGTGGCATAAAAAGATGAGATGCTGGATCTACAAACACATCACATCATCAACATCAACACACTTAATCTGTGCAGTCAGAGACCCTCTTCAAGGAATCAGGCAGCACAAAAACAGCCATAATGACTACACATGTTCTCTTGTTAACATGTGCCCATGTGAGCTTTTCACTGTCTTTCTCTTCACTGAAGAGAATCTGCCCCGGCTCAGCGTCTCTCCTGTGTTACCTCTGAATCAGTGGGTGGTCATGACACCAGAACTCCCAGCTGGATCACCAGCTGCTTCTCTATACCACACTGATACTAATGCATATACTGCATTAGTGAGGACCTGCAGAACACACACTACAGTGTGTTACGTAATACACACAGCTGCTCTTCCTCACACTGTGCTCGCTCAGTGTCTAATCCTACAACTTGTCTTTGAATAGTGCGACTCAGTTCAGTGCAATGTTACATTTCTGACTTTATCTTGGAGTATTGTTAGTTTACCTGAAGTTACTGAACTTTACTCTTTAAAAAAGGGGGCTTGATTTAAAAAAAAAATGGTTTTCAACAATTTTATTGTATCTAATATTGTGTCATTTCACTTTAAAAACAATTACAACTTTGGTCAAAGAACTTGATTGTCATTCCTAGAACATGTGATACATGAGAAGGAACAAAAGTAGGCACTGAAGACCCTGTAAAAAGAAAGAACAGGAATAATGCACAGTCTGCACACACATTCTCGAACATACCCAACCCCTTCCTCATTCCCTACTGTACCTCCACACACACACACACACGCACACATTCAGTAAAACATGACAATAGTGCAGTTTAAAAAAACAAGGTGTCGTATAAACCTATATAAAGTGAGTTTCCATGGGTAACTACAGTTTTATACGAATACGAATACGAATATGAACACGAAATACTTTATTGATCCCCAAGGGGAAATTCATTTGTCTGTTGTCTCATCTATTTGTAGAAGAATTATAGAGTCTGATGGCAGTTGGTATAAAAGATCTTCTGTATCTCTCTGTCCTACAACGAAGATTCATATTCGTATTCATATTGGTATTATCACTGATTTTCCACCTCTTGTATTTCTTTTTTTCACTGACTTAATGAATAACTGTGTCTTTGTATATCCCCTGCATGTGTATATGTTATATGGATAATTTACATGCCTTTTTGAGTTTTATCCTCCTTCCATAGGATTGCTGTTAAGTGAATTACAGTATTCAAATCTTCTTCTGCTGCCTCTTTTCCCCCTCTAACTCAATGCAATAACCCATTTTCAGCTTATCAAACTTTCAGCATTTCCCTCCTATCTCACATTAAGATGTATTTTTCAAGGAAATGAGTGGGCTGTGTCTCCCTCTGAGGTAGCAGAATGTACCAGGCAGAGGTGGAGATGAGATTTGAAACAGCGGAGAGATAGGAGATAAAAGAGCAAGCGACAGTGTGTGTGTGTGTGTGTGTGTGTGTGTGTGTGTGTGAGAGAGAGAGAGAGAGAGAGAGAGAGAGAGAGAGAGAGA
>JBCAUF010000092.1:567604-580409 GCA_038406115.1 Haemulon aurolineatum
GGGGGTATATTTTTGAACTCCAGAGACAGCCAGGCTAGCTGTCTTTAATGCTGAGCTAGGCTAACAACAGCCTGACCTCTGCCATGTGCTATAACACACAGACATGAGACTGAACATCTCGCAATCACAATTTCATGTTATGCATGCTGAGCTGTTCCTTTTCATCCTCTTTCCCTTTCTCATCTTTCAAACTTTTAATTTTTTTCACTCTGAACATGAGTTTGCTACACCCCCGTTCCTCCAACCCTGCTGCCCTGCTTTCAGGGCCTGTTTACTGTTTGCAGCTCCACGGTGTGTTATTACCTCCATCATCAAAGTGTAGCTGTTTACCACTGTTGCTAAGAAACGTGTTCGGCAACCGTCCTTGCAAACACAGAGCAAATGAGCGTGGTCTGCAGCAATATTTTCTCCTGCATCAAGTTAGCCTTGAATGTTCTCTGGCCAAACATGAGCCAGGCTTTTTACACCGTCACATTCCACCCCTGTTGCTCATACCTGTAGAAATCCATTACCACTAATGATGCCACCATGACATGCACATGATTTTCTCCCACTGAGAGTAATTGTTCTGACCTCACACAACAGATAGTAGGCTGTCAGTTTTCAGACTGTGTGAAAGAGCTCCTATAAAGCAAGTGCACCAGAATTTTCTTCTCTAAGTCAGCTGTCTGGTCTCGAGACAGAAGAGAGTAAAGCTGCACTCGCATTATTCATGTCTGCAATGAACCCATGACTATATGCAGTGAATTTATACAGGCAAGCTCACAGAGAATCAATACCAATTCTGCGGATCCACTCAGCTCTGTGGAGCGTCTGCCCTGAGTCCTTGTGCTCTTCCTTAAGTTTGATTTTTTTTTCGCTGTCAAACGGGTTTTCCCTAATTGAACTTAAGGTCAAAAGGGTGGCCCTCACCCTTGTGACTAAGATTTACTTTGAGTTGATTTTACCCCTCAAAGTTGTTGTTAGTTTCCATCATATAGTCAATTATACTCTCCGAAACTCTGGACATAGTTAGTGTCCACTTATTTTTTTTTTCTCTCAAATAAAACAAGATGATAACCTTGACATTTTAATCGTGCTTTAGTCTGCAAAAACGCTTGATAATTTAGTCATCAACAGATTAGTTGACAAAAATCCATTAGTCAGGACTAGCAATGAGCATACTGGAACTGAAAATTTGCCACAAAATGACAGGCTGCGTGATTAAAAGAAGCAGCTTTGCAGAGTGGGTGTTTGGTGCGACGCTATTCATTTCAAGAGTCCATTCAGACATGAAACATGTTGCATATTTATTTTAAACAAAACACCATTCAACACATGAGGCTGAAGGATGTGTCATGAATGAACCATACTGTCTCTGCAATAGTAAAGACAGTCGGCAGCAACACCAGAGAATCAACACCTCTCTGACACGCTGCTCAATTCTGTCATTAGGCCTTGGGGTAGTGTGGAAAGACAGCAGACTACAGGCCAGCATGTTTTATTCACTGAGAAATATATTTCATCACAACTGTCTGTCTGTAATGAAATTAACACTGGTGTCCAGTGGCAGACTGCAGACTTCCTGTCATGATCGAAACAGCAGACAGAGCTTGAGACTATCTTGTGAACATAGCGGTGGAAGCAGGTACAGATAATGACTTGGCGTATAGAAAGATGGATGATAACACAGTTCACTGAGCAAGTTATTTGTAAAATATAGGAAGTGGATGTTGGAGAAACACAGGCACGGCTGATGAATTATTGTCAATATTGCAAGCCTCTAACCAAGTCTGAGTGCACACAGCTCATTACAGCACAGCTTATAATAAATTAATAATACACTAATAAATGAATGGGGGCTGAGTTGTGGCACAGCGGAAAAAGCTAGAGAAAAACTCAGGGCGTCGGGGGGCTGACATGTTGCAATGGTTCTTGTTTTTTTTCCTTTTACCATGAGAGTGGATGGATGGTTGACAGTCAGAGGGAAGCTGATGCTGTACAGACCAAACGGTGGGCACACTGAGGGCCAACATCAGGGTTCATTGTCACTTATCAGAGCTTTACTCAGTTCAAGGCTTGTCCCCAGCCTTTGTAGCAGGTGGAGGTGGAGCTGGAGGATATTAAACCACAGGGTGGGTATTGTTCTCTTCCCATTAGAATCCACCTTCAGGACACAACCTATGCCTATCCAAAATGTGTGCACCGACAGTGTTGTTGTGGTCAAACAGATCTGAGAATGCTGCGCCTTGTGTCATCCTGTCAGATTTGAAGAAATTCAGCAACAAATTATGTTTAAATGCAACTATTTTTGGGGGAAATGACCAAATAGACTCAGTTGTATGTTTATACTGTATCTGTGTGTGTGTGTGTGTGTGTGTGTGTGTGTGTGTGTGTGTAATCTAAAGCATGGTTAAGTTATTGTTGTGGTTGAGCGGCTAAACCCATTACAGTTAAGGTCAGGAACATAATTTAAAAACTGAGGGCAATTTCAAAATCCTATCATGTTTTGTCCAAACAATGTCCAAACACCTCAGTCCAGATGAGAGGAGAAAACATTTCCAATGTCTTCTGAGTTGCCCTCAGCTATTTCCATATGTTCAGGGTAATTAATTTAACAGCAGAAGTAAGTATTAGAGCACTTTATTGCCCTTACTGTAGTTTCACCTCTCAGGCTACATTGGGCTGCCCTACCTTATTGGTAAAGGTTGTTAGGTCTGTGTGCAGTCTGAAAGGATTACCAGAGGATGGTACTCAGTGCAGAAAAAAACACCAGAGGCTATCTTATAATACAGAGGTTCAGACTGAAATATGTTTACAATATTGGATGTATCACCTGGAAATTATTATTCTGATTTGATTCTCTTGCCCTTTCATTCTATGATATCTTTCTATGATTTGAATTTGATTGACTTGGCATCTCTGAACTGCCTGGAATACAACATTTTTAAATTTTAAATCTAATTTATTTTAATTCATTTTTATAGAATTATGCCCTAAACACCTGAGTGCATATATTTGTATACAATATAAATATAATGAGTCTAATCAATATCTTACACAAGCAGTCTTTAAAGCCCACATCCTGAAAAATTAAACTGAGAAATGAATCATCCTCTGCCCTGTGGATATCATGCTCAGAGGTTTGATAGTAAAAACGATTTTTGTGTCATTCATTAACTACAGCTCTTCAGAGGTTCTGCAAGCTCCTTTGCAAATGCAGAGCTCAGGGTTGGTGTTAGGTGTTTGGGTCCACCTCTGCTGCTTAAGAGGATTGGACTCCATGGACAGAAAGAAAGAAACAGAGCTCACAAAATTATACAATGTATTCTGCTCACTATGTTGTACTATCTCATCTATACGTTATTCCAATGAATGAGTCACACAGTGTAGAGCTGCTCTGACGAGTCATACAAAGATGAAGAATGAAATGCCTCTCGAGGTTTTTCATTTGTTTTGACTACAATGTATAAACCAGCACATTAAAGGATTCTGATTTATAATAACAAGCGTCTTGTTTGCATAACCATAATTTCCATTGGTTATGATAATGTACTCATCAGCACTTGCTGAGACGTGGGAATGGAGTGACATCAGACAAGCCTTAGAGGTTTTTAGGGCCGGTTAGCAACTATGTGAGCACAGTCCACTTCACCGCTGACTGGACTGTGTCTGTATGCTGAGAGCTGTAGCCGGGATGACAATGTTGAAAATAGGTCAGAGGGGGGGCGAGAGAGAGAGAGAGTATGAGAGAGAGAGAGAGAGAGAGAGAGAGACCCCCTCTGAGAGCCACTTGCAGAGCCAAAACCTGGTTTTGATCAGTGCATTCCATTAGTCAATACAATCACAATGCTTCCTTACTGCCAGTGGGGACTGTGCTCAAGTATCCTGTTGTATTTTCCATTAAAGCACTTTCTACAAACAGAGGACCCTAGGGGGATTATGGTCATTTTTTAAATTACAGTATCCTTATTGTCATACTCACACCCCTCCCTCCACCCACATTCATTCCTCCAGTTTTTGGAGAAAGTGTCTCTGTGTACCTTTAGAATTAACTGCAGAATCTCTGAAAAGATGAGTGACAAGAACACAAATATCAGGAAAAGATGCCTCAGAAGTACCATCACCATCACTAACACAATAACACACACATCAGATCCATAACACCTCTTCTGATATGTTTGACAAAAAAACTCTCCAGGTCCACTTATTAACTTTTTCTGGAGCTTTTGGTCCATTTCATGGTCTTCCTGACCAGGAGAGTGATACAGCTATATGACAACTGACCAAACCTCACCACATCATGAAGACTGTGAGAAATGGTTGAAAACTCCAGCAAAAGCTAGAAAGTGAACCACGACTTAAGAAACTGCTTTTTCTAAATGGTTCGACTATTTGCAAGGTCATTAATAAACGTTCACACTCAATCCTTCTCATAATTTTTAATTCACAATTGCATAACATGTAACAGAAGAAAAGACGAAAGAAGAAGAAAAGATGTTTCTTATGTTTCACAGTCTATCAGTAACATAAAGACAGATTTCATGTGTAAATTCATAAGGGCACTTTCTTTCCCCAGCCATTAAATAGCAATTGTCCCATGAATAAAAGGTGTTTATCTGATTTTGTTTTTTCTTTAGTCTGTTAAATTCATAAACCCTTATTTCCAATGATCACTTCTTCCTCAGAAAAAAAAAATAATCAAAATGAAAACATCCATGTACCTCTTTCCCCTGTCCTAATACACTGTTAAATATCAGAAGTTGCACCAGCTACTGCAAGGTGTCGCTCTGACTGCAGTCTCACACAGCTGGATGTGATCCAACATTTCTGGCCTGGACTAAGACAAAACCCTCTGTGGAGCACTGATGAATTTAGGTTACAAAGGCTGAGTGATGGCCCTTTCATGAGCAAGGTCAAGGCTAATGTCAACCACCAGCCTCTGCAACATTCCCTGTGCTGTGTGAACATCTGCACTTTAACCTCTCCTCAAGGAAAGAAGAAGTACTCTGAAACTGTTAAACTAGACAAGAGGGGGGAAAGCATTCCCATGTGCCAACAGACAGTCCACTGCACATCATCAGGTTTTTGGGGTCCATAAAATGGGTATGTCATTGAATTATTACAATTATTACAGTTTTTAAAATTATTACAGTTTTTAAATGACTGGTGACAAGCATGACACAAATATAAATACAAAAGAACCATTATATACAGAAACAATTTTGGTCTCTTAATAGTCATTCAACTCCAACACAGTGATTTCAAATGATTGCTTTCCCAGCATTATCATGTGACTGCAGAATGTCTTTTCTTTTGAAGGGATATTTGCTTACAGTCTCATTCCCCCACTGCTGCTGTGCACTAACAATGCGTCTAAATCCCTTTGACACAGTTGACAGTAACAGTTATTTACAGTGATATGCTATTGAAATGAACTGAGCCTGAGGATTTTGCATAGAAGAAACCTCATAGTAAAGTTTTGCTACTTCAATAAGGCAGAATGCTTTTGCCATCAGTAGACTGATTTCCAAGGCTCTTTGCAGGATCTGGCTCCAGCGATGAGATGGGTGAAATGAATAAATGACTACACACACTATTTTCAGATATTAACAGATTTTTCGACATTACTAATGAAGACGGTAATATTGTATAACCATGTAGTCTAGTGCAATCATGAAGCAATCCGATCTTGTGCTGTGTGGTCAGTGTATGAAACATTAAAACAGTTTGTATCACATAGCAACTCCATCACTAAAAAGGTCAGGGGTTTTCAGGGTCCCTTCCTCTCCTTTATCAATAGATATTTAACAGTAATATCCAAATGTGTTTAAGGAGTGGGCAGTTCCATAGTCAGAGAGGGTAAAACATTCCGCCTGTTCCTTACCAGGCTCATTATTCACTCCAGCTTACCTCTAAAGCAGAATCTGTTTATTTAAATGTAAGTTTCTCTCCTCTCTGCTTAAACATGGGTCTTGACCCCTGCTGAGGGGTTAGGAGCTCCCTGTTTATCATGAGCCCCAGATATCCAGTGGTAGCAGTCAGTGGCATTCTTGTTGCGTGACTGAACAGCACAGCGTGTGCAGTAGACAATGCCCAGTGCCACCATCACCACAATGAAGATGCAGAGGGGCACTAGGAGACCGACAAGGAGCCAGGTGTTACTCTGCTTCTGCCCCCTATCTTCATGGACAGAATCCAGGACATCATCCTTATTCGGAGGAGGCTGGGAAGGAGTTAGCTGGGTGGGATCAGTCCATTCACAGTGTGTAATCTCCAATGTGGCATTTTCCTCATCCCCCTCACTTCCTGGGAATTTTTCCTTAGACGGGTGCTGCTCTTCTTCTTCCTCTTTGTGGATATTGGAAACTGTCGGCATGTTGTAGTCTATGTCTGAATCTTCTGGATTTCCTGGTTTCTGGCTTGTGATGGCGAGCCCTGCCCACCAATTCCAAGCACCCTCAGAGATTGTAGAGGTGGAAAGGAAGGGGGCAGCTGTGGTGGTCTCCTCATCATCTTCATACCAGTCTGGGGTAGTACTGGATTTTGTGGTGGGTGGGGGTGTGGTGTTGATCGTGACCGATTGAACTTCCAGCTCAGACTGAGGTCTCTGTCCCCACTCCAACCAGTCTGCTTCTCCATTGTCTTTGTTTTCTTCATCTTTCTCAGTCTCCTGTGTAGGAGGCTCCAGTGCTAAATCAAAGTGCACTTCCTCCTGAGGGGCTCTGGTGACCCAAATGACATCAGAATCCAAAACTCTGGGTGGGTCAGTCAGCCAGTTCAGAGACTGGTCTTCCTCCAAAGGCCAGTCAGTGATGCTCTGTTGCGGGTCCCAATAGTTCACTGGGTCCCATGCAGGCCCAGGCTGGTGGATGACCCAAGGAAAAGGAGGGGTAACAGCGGATTGATCCTCTCCTTCCCCTCTCTTGCGACATGAGTAGTTATCAGACAGGAGTTCATAGCCTTCCTCACAGTAGCACTCAAATCCACCATCAGAATTCACACACATCTGCTGACAGGTCCCAGGGATTTGGCACTCATCAGTGTCTTGGCATCGGCTGAGGTCCTCAGGCACCAGGGAAAACCCCAGATGGCAGTGGCAGATATGAGAGCCTGGAGTGTTCTCACAGGCATGTTCACACGGGTCATTCATACACTCATCGACATCCTCACACTCACCTACATCATCTGGCTGGTAACCCTCCCGACATCGACATTCAAATGTCCCTGGAGCATTCACACAAAGCTGCTCACAAGGACTCTGGAGGCACTCGTCTACATCCAGACAGCCATGTTCATCTGGTGCAAGCATGTATCCTTCAGGGCAGGCACAACGGAACCCATCTGAAAGGGGCAGGCACTCAAACTCACAGGGGGCCCCTTGACAAACATCAGACAGCTCACAGTTCTGACCATTGCCTGCAAGATGATATCCATCCCAACATTCACAGTAGACGTGACCACCAGCTGGTCTGCAGAAATGCTCACATCCACCGTTATTCTGGTCACACCAGTTGTGTGTTACTGGGGGCTCAGAGCAGAGGGGAGACTCTCTTGACCACCCCACTGAACCATCTTCCTTCAACATACACAAAACTGACTGTTCTTCCTTGGTGTCTCCGGGGCAGGGCATGGTAGCAACAGATCCAAAGGGTACATGGGTTAGCAGTGTGCTTAGAAGGTTAAAAGGTGTGGTGTAGAGGGCATTCCCTGCCCCTTCACTCACCAATGCGCCACACATTGCTTTGTAGGCATAACGGCAAAGATACCCATCTACAGAGACTGAGCAGGCACCACCAAGCCATTTAAAGTTATCGTCCTGCTCTTGAGTGCTGTAGCCCATAACCACACACCGTGGCACTGAGCACGCACCCGGGGAGTCCTCTCTCTGCCAGTTTGTATACTCTGTGTCTTGGTCACCAGTAGTCCAAGAGAAACCCCGCAATGGGCGTGTGGAGGTACACTGGCGTGGCTGGCGCTGGAGGCCAATCCATACTCGGACCTTGGTGCGTGAGTGACGCAAGTCAATAGTGGAAAAGAGGCTGGCAATAGTGGTGGCATCCTCCTTGTATTTGATGGTAGCTAGATTGCCTCCTTTCTCCTTGCAGGCCCTCCATGAGTCCAGGAAGGTCTTGCGTTGGAAGTAGACCACAAAGCAACCGTCCGCATTGCATAGTGCATCCCTCTCTTGCAGGTCCTGGCCGAGGACTAAGGATACTCCAAAGAGTAAAGCTAGCAGGGAGGTTAAGAGAAGAGCAGCACCACGGCTCACCAGAGAGCCCATTCTTTTTTAGAACTGAATATATATCTCCTTTTTCCTGTTTCTCACCGTGACTTTATCTCCCTGCCTTTGAAAGTGTCTGTCATCTGTGGCTTTCTCTCTTAGACTGCCTTTGTTGTCTATCTGAACTTTTAGACCTTCATTTGAGCCCTATTTTTTTCTGCCTGTCTGTGCTCTTTACTCTACCCTGCTGAAACAGATCTGTGCTGGAGTTGAGTGCATGCAGATTGTCCCAAGATTTCAGAGAGTAGGGAGGGAGGGGAGAAAAGGGGAGGTAGAGGGAGGGAGATATAGCAAGAAGTAGCAAGAGGGAGGGTGGGCAGAAGGGGAGAGAGGCAGTTGAGGAAAGAATTGTATGTTTTTGGAAGGGGGGGGGCGGCTCTATGTGTGTGTGTGTCAGCATGGGGGGAGGTGCAGCAAACTGTGCCTTTCTTTCTTTTTGAGAGCATGTCATATGGTTTTCATAAGCCCCGTTCATGGACATAGCTTGGTTCTCTGCCATTTACCCACACAGATATACACACGCAGAGAGACATTTATATGTGTCAAATTGTGGCACTTGAGAAAAAAGTTTTCTCATTCCTAATAACTCAAATGAGACTGAGTAATCACTTAAACAGATGCAATCTTTCAAGCAATCAGTAATCCTCTATTTCCTAATTTCTAGCCTCAAACTCCTCCATCTTCCTTTAAGAACAATTTCACTCATTTATTCTATTTGACTCAGCAGGTGCTTAACATGCATGCCCCCTATGGAGTTCAATACTTTTGACAGTATGTGTTTTGTCTGCTTCATTTGATTCCATACGGGGTGATGGGAGGTTTTCCAACAGAAACCCCACAGGCATTTCCAAGTTCACTCAGTTTGTTTGATGATGTTTTATGTATGCATTTCAGTGTGTGTGTGTGTGTGTGACGAGTTGAGCAACGCGTGTGATGAGTTTGTTGATGAGAAAAAAGCTGCTCTCAAGGATAATATGAAAAGGAACCAAGCATGGATTTTAGCCTGGCATCTGTCTGTTTCCACACATCTGGAATTCTACACTAACAACACAACCCTAGGCCAGAGAGAAGATACCAGTTCCTACACAAAAGGTCTGCAGCTACATTAAAAACAACAATACTCTTCTCCATGCTAATAACTTTAAGGCTGGGATGAGGAAGTAGGGAAAATAGTCCAGGTCACCGGTTTGGAGGAAGAGGGCCTCTGGGTTTACTGTGAAAATAAAGCCAGGCCAGTGAATTGGAGACTTATGTTTCTTAATGGGGGGTGTTGGAGGTAGGAGGGTATATGAGTGTGTCTGGGAGAAGAGGTTGAAATATGCAGGGGTGGGTCTGTAATAAATCCAGCTGACTTTTGTTTGCGAGCCTGTACCGTGGTATGCACCTCACTGTTAGAGTGGTGTGAAAATGTTAAGGAAACTGAAGCTACAGTACAATACATGTCTGTGGGCAGGGAGGAAAATGGACTATGTGAAACCTTTAAGTGGTTATCGACAGTTAACTAATTTTACAGTGAACTATGCCCACAATGCAGGGCATCAGAAAGCACTTAACACTGGCACTGAATGCTTGGCAGATTCATATTCCTGCTATATTTGAGCAGATATATGATATATGAGTATGCTAGGGATTTAATATTATATTTTCATTCGGTCGGGGGAACAAATATACAAGAGGTCAATTATTAAAAGGAGAAAAGAGAAAATTGAAGCAGCATGTGCATAAGATAGCCTGACTATCTGTCCTTAATATGAGGCAAGCTAAGGAGTCTAACCCTAACCCATAATAGAGGGTTTTTTTTATTTGTCAGTCTTACTGTCTGGTAAATACCCACATCATTCTAATTCAACACCCATAAATTTGTAGTTTAGGCTTTCTATTATGAATTTGCTGAGTTGGTCAAGTCACTGAAGGTATTGTCTCAGACTTGACAAAGCTCTTCTAAAGCCACTGGGGACATTTTACAGTAGGGTGACCATATTTTGATTTCCAAAAAAGAGGACACCTGCGCCCCCATCCGTAGGCTGTTTATGTTGAGACAGCATTCAAATGCAGTTTGAATCACGCTGTTCAATCCATAAAAAATATTTGAAATAGTCAAAGTAATTTATCAACAAAGTGTAATTTGGGCAGTGATGTAGAAAGTTTAAGCTAGCTTGGAGAGCTTCTTCGGCACTTGTGTGTTCCTGGCTGGGTAGTGTGTTAGCAATTAGCTTCCCAGCTACAGGAGCCTAGCTAGCCAACTAAATCTCAAATACTCACAATGCCAGGTGCAAATGGCATTTTAATAACTTGTTGTCAGAAAGAAGAAGTAGCAAAATGATTATGATATGATTATCACAACACAGGGGATATAGAAAATAAAGTGAGACACAGTTTAAGAAGACCAATGGAAATGTGTAGATTTATGCATATATCTGTCTGAAAAATACAAATACACATTATAGTCACACACAGACACAGACACACACCTATCTCCCATCTCACTCTGGTGAAATTCAAACCAAGGGTGACATGGGCCATTTGTCCCCCACTGTGCCATCACTCACACCAGACAAGCTAACTTGGCTGGCCTGTTTTTATGACAGCCTGACGTTTTGAGGTTAACTGGTGACCAGCCTTTAACACACACTCACTAAAAACCTTTTAACAGTCCCTGCATGCCTGTCTCCCAGCATCCATCAGTGCTTCATGGTCCCCAGCGCTGGGAAAGACAGCATAAATACCATGTGTGGGTCGCTATCACAAGATAGGAACTACGCTGCTGTGAACAATATGCAGGCAGGGGTGCATGACGGTCTTTATTAGGTTATCTGTACGGATAAAGCTTTCATTCACACACTTGAACAGGCTGACTTCTTGAAAATGTGTCTCCAGCACATGAGCAACATTTGGCCCGTCTGTGGTCAGGTCACCACTGCATTAACTAAATATTAGTTTCAACGACTCCACAAGTACCATTTAAATTTTTATTACATTGCTATGTATTACATTAAATGGAAAGAATCATTGTTTCTTGTGCATCATTTAATTTACTAGCCACTCAGATTTGACACAAATAGTCCAAATAAAAAAAAACTAAATAACTCAAGTCAAATTTGATTTGTATAGCCCAAATTCACAAAACACATTTAACCTCGGAGGGCTTTACAATCTAGACAGTGGACGACACCCTCTGTCCTTAAACCCTTGGTTCGAATGAGGAAAAACTTCCATAACTGTCCATACATTCTGAAAAGAGGAGAGAGGGTAGTGAGACCATGAAAAATAGACAGCTAACCATTGCTTTTGTATCCTCTGAAAAAAATGGCCTTGGCTGATGGCCTTACATTCGTGAAATTGCTTTTTAACACATGACTTGGACACATTCAGCTGTAGGGTTTTTTGTCAGATGTAACAGCATTCCATTAATCAGTAAAACTCAGAGGTTTATGGATTATGGCTGCATGTCTGATAATACAAGTCAAAGTAGCTCTGTTCAAGGCATACTGCACACCACTTTACACTGCACACCTGTGGTCCTTTAACAAAAAGTCGACCATGCAGAAACTACAAGTAGCATACAATGATGCTCTAAGAATTCTACTTAAAGTTCCCAGAGGAGGGAGTGCTAGTCAGATGTTTGTGTCTGTAGGAGTAAGCACACTTCATACACTTCTAAGAAATTTAATGCACAAGTTTTCAAAACACCTGGATGATTCTTCTAATAGTATCTTGGTGGCACCTTGTAATCCAGCTGTGAGTAGCGCAAGGTATACATCCAGGCTGAGAGCGCCTGGATTTGCTTCTTTCTTTTTTTGTGTTGTTTTTGTATGATTGTCCTGGTCTGTGTTGATGTGTTTCTCTTTTTGGTTGTACTCTTTATATTATGTGGATTTGGACAAGTGTCTGGCGAATAAACTGAATTGAATTGAATTGAATTGAATATTGTTTTAATGCTGATGATAATAAAAATGATGGTTTACCTCTCAAGGTCAGAATATTCATAATTCATGCAATTGATGATACTTTAGATCTGTGAAATATTTCAAAAATACTTGTTGCCCTGTTATCAGAAATATCAGCGTCCGAAATAAGATCTTAGCAATAAAGAAAGATGTTCCTGTTTACACCTGTTATTAATGTATGCATCTCGAGTGATCTGATCCAAAGTGGTAACAGTACAGTTGTAAATAAAAATGTAAACAGCACTGTCATTTGATCCCTCAAACCACTTGTCGACATTGTCTGGGATGCATGTGATCAATTAACTTGATTGTTGTATGGTAGTGACCTGGCCAAAATGGACATCATGAATGTAGGATATGGTGGGTGTTATGATCACGGCATTCTGATGCTCGTAAAAAGACAGAGAGGGTCACTGATTTGTGATTGAAGCACAAGTGAAACCCGCTGTAACATCCATTTGGACAACTGTAGCGAGGGACAAGATAACAAGATAACTAACGTATTTGTTGACGATTTGTTACGATTTCGATTATTTTGTGAAATGACAAAAGGCAAAGACATGATTTCAAATATGTTATTTTTTTATTGAACATT
>JBCAUF010000092.1:597350-610131 GCA_038406115.1 Haemulon aurolineatum
GTGTTTTTCATAATATGGGACCTTTAAACTGCTTGACATATAACTAAATAACAAGGAAGCTCTGTACGCATTTATGTTTACATATAGTTTCAAATTCATTTTGATGGCACCCTGCTTTATAATAGGGAGAATGGTCACTCTTTCATTCCCACTCTGCGCCCTGATCGCCTGTTCTTGCACTACATGTAACCTGGATGAGGCTTTCAGTGTGTGGCTTCATCACACACTGCCAACTGCGCCACTGGTTTTAGTGTGGATCATACTGTACGGAGTATATTTTCATATGATATCCTCTGGCTGCTTTGCCTGTGATGTACAGAGTTTCCTGATGGACAGATAGCTTTACTTGTTGCTAAAGTAAACTACTGTCACTACTTTAGACTTTAGCAACCTTTGTCCCCCACAAAGGAAATAACAGTGCATGTAATGTTCCACTTGTGTGTGCCTAATTAATTTAGATTTTTGTGATTGTATGGAAAGTAGATGCAGTTTGAAGGTGAAGTTTGATTGATTTTTCTGCCTTTACTTTTCCCCCCATTATATCGTACATTTCCTGGCTCCCTGTAAGCTGATCTCACTATAATCCCCATTTTATATCCTCCTGTCAAATTACAAACTCTTTCCAAGGTCCAAGAAATAGTGGAGCTCCACAATGCAGTCTGGTCTGCTCCTCTGCTCCTCAAACACCTATACGCCCAACAAGTCGCATCAAAAAACAACACTCTCTCTCTCTCTCTCTCTCTCTCCTAGCTCTGATTACAGGGTCAGTGTCAGTGAAACATTCCCTCGCCCTCTCACTCAAACATTAGAGTGATTTTTCACTTTGTGCTGTAGCCAAGGTTACCAGACACACATGCGCTCACACATGCCGCTAAATATTCCATACGCAGGTCCACCCTGCTCTAACCTTTCACCACGCCGAGCTCTGCCGTCGCTCTAACTCATCGCCCCCAGAGGACGAGCCTGTGCCGAGGAATGTGAAGTGTGTTTTTGAAAATTATCTGAATGATCCTGTATAAATAAAGGTTAAAACAAAGTTCAACTTATTGTAATAACAGACCTTGGACATACTGAATTCACTGTCGAGTGTTTGCATGCGGAGAGTGTAGAAAGAAAGGTCCCTCTCAGCCCATGCATCTGGCTTTGTAATCAGCTGGACTGTTTGATCTGTGAACCAGATCAGTGCTCTTCATGTGTCTCTGTGGGGGAGGAGGACACTCCTTTCAGTCCTTTGGTTTCCATTCACTATGTATTATCAATGCACTGACCCTATAAAAATATCTTCCTTTGTTTAACTGATTAAGGGCTGACACAATCTTTCAAAAGCAAAGTCGAACAGCATCCAAGACGGACTGAAATCCGATTGTTCAAACCATCTCCAGAGGTGGTGACACGCATTCTAACCAGATGTTGAAAAGATGCACCCGTCTCTCCAAGACACACACTCCGCCCAAGCACTGTCTGATTGTCTTAACACATCCACAGTCGCCCCTCTCTGTCCTTGCAGATAAAGTTACGCTCAATTGAAATTACACGTTGTTCTGTCTCATTAAAACAAACTGCCCCAGAGATTTCTACACATGAGTGTATCTGAGCCCTGATCAGTTTAAAGGAATAGTTCACCCAAAAATGATATTCGGTCACTATCAACTTGCCCGCATGCTGATGAGATGTCCAGTGTAGTTTTTATCTTCCTCAAAGTGCCGCGGGAGGCTGTGCGGGTTTTCATCCTGACTACAAAGCCATATAATGAGAGTCTATGGTGACCAAAAAGAAAAGGTCCATAAAACTATTCAAAAACTGTAATATTCCTCCATACTGCTCGTCTGCTGCAATCCAAGTGTCCTGAAGGGGCTTACTTGAAACACCGTCATTTAGTACGTTTTTATAGCCTGTTAGTCACTGCAGTTGTTAGCCTGGTTCTCCCGAGCAGCAGCGTGCACTACGGTAGCCACCAGAGAGACACACCGAGGGGTGTAAACTAACTCATTTATCACTTTACAGCAACAGTGTTTTGCTATATCATGCATAATTTATTGCATGACTATCG
The DNA here is from genome assembly GCA_038406115.1 of Haemulon aurolineatum. Classification (NCBI taxonomy): domain Eukaryota; kingdom Metazoa; phylum Chordata; class Actinopteri; order Lutjaniformes; family Haemulidae; genus Haemulon; species Haemulon aurolineatum. The sequence continues at coordinate 599,401 of JBCAUF010000092.1, forward strand.
GGACAAACATCTACCTGCCTCGTGGGATGTAGACCTCCAAAATTAAGTCACCAGGGGAATTTTTTTGTCACATTTGTTAGTTTACGGCTCTGGACACACAACTGTCCACAAACGCCGCTGTCAGTCTACGGAAAGTGGTTGTATGTGTCCTGTCTGTATCTCTATGCCCCACGCCCCATCCCCCACCCCCTCCACACACCTCACAGATGCCCCTGTGAAAAAATGTATTGTCCTCCCCTTTAATTTGTCTCTGCAGCCGGGTCTGGTTGCATCTCCAACACAGAAATGTAAGTAAAAATACATAAGCAGCAAAACCCAAAATAAAGACAAACTTCAAGAGTCCTAAACTTGAATGTGTCTGTGACCGGTTTTTCTTGCACTCTTTCTTGATCCTCATCGCTGTTAGCCCTTTTTTTAAACAGTGAACAAGTTCATTAGTAACAATTAAAAGTGAACTTTGCTGTGTTTCTGAAGTTTGAGACATGAGGCAGTCAAACTGCTCTGTTCTGAAAAACTTTAACCTTGGCTGAGTGGAATGGGCAAAGCACCAGTGGTTTGTGGGATAGGAAAACATCCCACAACACAGGATTTTATTTTCATACACATTTGACTAAAGTCCCCTGTCAACAAAAAGATGCAGATTACCAGCAGATCACACACTGAGAACAAGAGTGTTGCCCACACTGAGAACATGAATATGACATCCACTTGTTTTTCATATCTTCAGGCCAGTGCAGAGCGAATAAACACTTGCTTTAAAATTGCTTTTCTCACAAGTTTTTGAAAAACAAAGGAGCAAAAACAAATAAACCCTCATTTAGGGTAGGATCCCAAACTGTGTTTGTTTGTTCTTTCCCTCTCATTCACTCACTCTCCCACACTCTCATTTTTGCCTTCAGATAGACAATGTAACACGACTTATAAATGTTCTCACAATTATTAATTTTTTCTTCCTTTCCTTCCATTCATCTGGGCACCTGTGGGTCAGGAGCAGAGCGGGTCACCCATGATTACAAGATCGTTGGTTGGACCCGTGGCCCCTCCAGGCCAAAGACCCTGAAGCCCAGATTGGTGTACGAAGCTCTGTTTCTCTCTCAGTTAGAACATTTTTCCTCAAAAGTTTCTACCAATTTTCTCTGAAATTTGTAACCTACACCTTTTTTTTTTTGCCTTGTGTCAAATCACCCACGAGAGTCCATTTTCTCTGTTCACTCTGAGCTGCATCAAATCTCCTGGGCAGGTCTGAGTGAGTACTTCATGTTCTGTTCGACAGACTAAGCCATCCCTACTCACTGCACCATCATACAAACTCCACACTGACAATGAAGAGCCGTGACATCCAAAGCAGTGACCATCGATCATTGGTGTTCAGCTCACTTTGAATGATTTTTATTCTAACGGAATTCATCTTGCTTTTATTGTCCTGTACAGCACTAGAGAAGTTCTTGAGAGTCCTTGAAAGGTATAAAAAAATGTATTATTATTATTATTATTATCATAATTATCCAACAAACCTGTCATGTCCATCAGCACACAGCATCTGTGTCTGATTTACATAATAATCTCGCTCGCATCGCATTCAGTTAGGACACAGCGGTGTGTGAGGGAGAACTAAAAAGAGAGCACCAGAACTGACTGGTCACTTCACACAGAAACTGGTCATTACATTGCAATCGGTCCGGTGAGCTTTCACACTGCATACGGACTGCACCGCGGTTCACCTGGAAGCGAACCGAGACCTAACTTTTCAGGCGGACCAGGTTTTGCTTGTTGCGTACCGGAGGGTTAGGGTTAGTGACCTGCCCGAACGAAGCAGACTCTCCCAGGAAACAAACCCTGGTCCGACCAAACAGCCCTGGTGTGAAAGCGACCTTATTTATGTAAAATTCAGAATGTAATAGTTAATGATTTGCTGATACTTTCGGATACACAAGCTAACATGTATTTAAGGAGAGCACTGACACTTTTTTTTCCCACTTCCTGTTCATATTTTTTACACAAATTTCCAAACAATGATAAATCTTGGTCAGTTTCTTGGAGAAGTCAGAAGGGGACTGAAGACATGAGCAAAACATATTGATCTTTTTTGCATGAGAAAGAGAATTTTTTTTTTCTCCCTTCCAGTAAACTCCCAAAGATCCCCCAAGAGATAATTGGCTGAGAGGCTGTATTTATACCATTCTTCTTGAACCAATAGTGAAGTTTCAGGTTATTCTGACTCATGCTTCTTGGATTCGCCCAGTTTCTGCTTGCAAGGCAGGAATACAAGTTGCTCTAAAGGTTCTTGCAGACATGACAGCTAGTTTAAAATCAAGACTGTCCCCCAAGAAAAAGGACAGCACCAGTGATTTCGGCAAATGCAAAATAGCGTTGTTCAGGCTCAGATCTCTGGGAAAGAAGAAGCCATTGTAAAAGCTTTCTTCTCCTGGTTCTTCTTCCTCTTCTTCTTCCCATATTATTGATGTAGATAACTCCACAGCACTGCCGTGGTGGAGAACAATGGAAACACACATACCACAGAGAAGAACTTCAGACAGTGTACAGGTCTCCACACAGACTAGCTCACATCTTATCCCAGCCTGATGTGCGATGCATATTTTTTTCATTGCTCTCAATTCATTTCCAGTCAGGTGACGTAGGATATTAATGTCCATTCCATTACTCCACATGAGCTTGCCATACATCCAGTCTCAAACCCATCTCCCCTGGCAACTCATATTTTGAAGTTGAGTATTTGTTCACTTAATTCTTGGCCCGCTCCGAAGCTTTTAGAGCCTAAGTAAACAGATGTTCTATATTTTTTCTCCCTCCTCCAAATAACGTCATTGCCCACAAATAATGAGAGCCTGAACCCATGGTAACAAAAACAGCAGTGCATCATGGACTCAGGTTTATAAATAACTCTAAAAAAAATGCACCACAGTTCAAACACCTCCAGCCTCTCCTCCGGACTCCTGATACATTCATATAAATCAGATAACCCAGAATATATGTTTTTCATTACTATAAGAGATCATCTATAAGAGGTTATATCCCCACGAAGGGTTGGGTAAGTGAAAGGTGGGATACCTTCAGTCAGTATTGTATGTATGATTATGAAAGTTGAGTTGAGTAGGTTAGCTAATATATATTTATTACAGTATGTACAAGCCTGATTGAACGTCAGCTTAAGACCACCACTTCGAGAGCAGATGACAATAAGCGGGCCATGCACAGCAGATGTGAATGCAATAGAGATAAACTGACATGCTAAATTCGTACCGTTATAGACAAAATACATACAAAGTAAAAACACGAATGTATAAACACTAAATCACACGCCCTCAGTTTGTGCAAAATGAAGCTCTGTTGCAAAAACCTAGCGAAAGCAAATGTCAGTGGATGTATCTCACGTGGTGAAGCAGGAGAGGTGAGTGTGTACCAAAGGAGGCCAATGGATGTTAAAATGGTATAGTGCTAATTAAGTTTGTGTGATTCATTTCACAACATGTACCATCTTTGTTACGTTATTGGCACAGAGGCAGTGATTCACTGAGTATTTCTTCTTCCTGCTTCCATAAAATCATGCTATAAATAAATGTCATGAGGGATTCTTTGCATTTTGTTGTAACATCCTGATTAGCCTTGGAAGGAAAGAGTGTTTGGAACATGGAGGACCACTGATCTCATTCTTCCAAAACCTACCATTGCTTTTTTTTTTTTTTTTTTTTGACCTTTTGTTCTCTTCAGAGTTCCAGCGAAGGGGATGTTATGTTGTCCTCTGAAATCCTCAGCTTGAAAATATGCAGTATGGATTAAACATGTTCTAATTATAACTGTGTATATCATTACCCCTCCTTAGCACATCCTCAGCTTCTTTACAAGCTTGTTAATCTGTGGCATTTCTGTGGCATGTCATATCTTCTACAGCTCATACATGACTCCACCTCCTCCCCCTGCTCTGAAATCATGTTCCCATGCTTTCTTTAAGAAGCATCAAGATCTTCACAGCAGATTGTCCCCATGGTCTGTCTTGTACAGCTGCATAAGCTAAAGCTATTCTGAGGCTCTAAAACTCCATAACCAGCACATTATGCATTTCATACAGCCCTTTTTATGTATACATATGTAGACCAGTAGAAATATATGGGTTTTGTCATGTTTCAAGTTATCTAGTTCTACAAATCATTCTTCTGAGTATTCCGAGAAAAAGGTTATTGGTGTTTCACTGGCAGGGAGGCTCAAAGATAAAGATGCCATGTGTTGCAGTCAGGGAAATATTAGATCCAGGGCTTTTGAAGCTTTACCTCTTTACCTCTACTAAGGACTAAGATCAAGACCATCGTGTTTAATCCATCTTTTTTGAGTCCCCCAAATTTAAGGAAGAGCAATGCTAAAACAGCTGGAGTGTCCCTTTAAGATGGCCTCTTTTCTGTAGCTCAAAAATGGCGTGGCCACCATGCGCTGCACACAACTCCTGCAATCTCCGAATGCCTTTAAATCAAGTTTTAGCCCTTTCCTCCTTCTCTGAGTTTCCACGTCTTATGATTTATGAGCACAGTAAGAGACAGCAAGCAGCACTGAAGAAATCAGAAAAATGGGGAGATCTCAAGATGTGTGTGTGTGTGTGTGTCTGTGTCTGTGTATGGTTCCCATCAGGGAAACTCCCCCTGACATCAGAGGGTTGTTGAACTGAGAGATGTCGACACTTTGTTGAGGGGGGTTTGTTTGGTAAAGTCTGCTCTTCAGACAGTGGGCCTGGTCAAGCCTGAGTCACACAAGAGGTCACGAGGTCGACACATCAGAAAGGAGCTGGAGTGAGTTCTTATTCTCTCCCCGGGTGGGACTCACAAGACTTCCTGGATCTAACCAGATTCTAGTAAATGGAAATCTGGCCTGCCTAATAAACTTAACCAATTTGCTGTTGACAGTGATCCAGTAGTCCAGTAATACACATGTAAATTTTGTGAGTTCCAATCAGCCCCCATCATTCTGTTGTTGATTCAGTGGAAAGATCCCAGTGAAACAGAATTTAGACCTTCATGAATCCCTCAAAGTTTTATATTCAACACCATAAGAAAATAATTTGCTTAACCTCCACCAGGCTTCTTAATACAGGTTACCCACACCACATTGTAGGGACGGTATATTCACCCATTTGTACAAGCGCACTGACATAAAAGTTCACAATGCGTGAGAGGACACACTTCATTATTATTTTCAGTATGTACAGAAATGAGGGTGTTTGACAACCACAAGGTGTTTATTATTATTAACTGTTGCTTGGTTCATGTTACTTTCAGTTTGTCTTTGTCTGTTTGTTTATATATGTATAGAGAAAATATGTTTATATGTTGGAATAAATCTATTTACTCATATTTAGAATGGGTGTATGTGTGTATATATACATATATATATATGTGTGTGTGTGTGTGTGTGTATGTATGTGTGTATGTATGTATATATATATATATATATATATATATATATACTCATATCTCAAAGTAAAGATTAGTGTTAATATATTAAAGTAAATCCAGTTAGAAATTAATTTATTGTATAGATTATAATGATAAGATAGCTTGATTGATAATGTATGAATAAGGGGTGGAGTAAATAAGTTTTCTTCTTCCCACTCAGAAAAATCTAATTATTGTCATTTTAAATTTTTTTTTTCATGTGTTGTCTTTGCAAAGTTTTATATGTTTTGTCTGTCTGTTACTTTATTATGCTTTATTTATTTATTTATTTTTTAACATGTCCGAAATAAACTTAAACTACCTAACAACACAACACAAGATACATGCAATTTGTAGTAGGACATACTGTGTGGGTTAAATTTATTTTATAACGCAATGAGGTTAATAAATAAATAGGGTAAAAAACAAAAAATAAAATTGACTCAGATTTACTAAATTGACTAAATTGATAATGTAAAAAAAAAAAAGAATAAATAAAAAACGAAGGTTCTGATGGTTGCACTGGAGTTAAGTATTTCAGTAATAATTCCATATATTTTTACATGTGTGTTTATGAAAGGAGGACTGGCTTAAGGCGCAGTGGTGGAAGGACCAAGTGTTTCTTAGCCGTTGAAAAGAAACAGCATCAATGAGATGCAGTAACAGAGAAACTAAGATGTGAAGTAAAAATGACACTTTGAAGAAGAAAACAAACAAACAAAACCAACCTCTCTGTCCCATAGTGAATATTCTTTTGCACTGTATTTTTGCACCAGATCAAGTCAAATAGCACTTCATCACAAGAGGACTGATATGTATCATATATCATTGGTGGCTGCTTCATGTGTATCTTTGATGTGTGTGATCGTTGATGATGCATCATGATGCATTTCACATCAGCCTCAGTGATGGACTCCCGACTGGTCGGCCATCTCATTTGAATAAATGGATAACACACATGGACTGGGCGTCGTCAGTGAGGAATATTCATGAGATTATGGACGGGTCGTGCTGACCTGCTGGTGTTCGTTGATTAAGAGCCTTTGCTGGCTCAAAACATCAGTCTAATGCAAACAGATGAAGTACATGTGCAGTTTGACGAGGTTTATGAAAATGGCAGCCGGGCAGGAAGTTCAACATGCACAGAAGAAGGATCAAGAGCTCTCTGTGGTCTTTCCTGTGGAGCTGGGTATGCCACGGCTCGAGAACGTATATAAACATAACATACTGTATATAAATCATACATCAATGGCTGTCCTTGCGAGGAGTGAAATCTGATCCCAAGGATTTGACTCCCATTGCTGTCTGCAAACTCTCCCTCTGCTCTCAAGGCTTAGCGGGGAGACGAATGGCGGAGCCAGCAGGTCAGATATGGAGGTTTGCTTTAATGTGTCATTGATAAAACTGAGGTCTTGGCTTGAGCGGGGTCGTCCTCCGTCACTGAACTTAGATGGAGATAAGCGCTATCGGACGTTTTCCCACAGTCCCCACTCTGGCGTTTATCTGACCCCTCTGGCCCCATTACCGCCGAAATCAGTCCCACAGACATGTTACACGGAGCGTCACAGAGCGGAGAACGTACCCACAGACCACACGCGCCATGAGCTGTGGGAGAAGATGAATGGCCGGCCTGCACGGCTACTTACAGCTTAGAGAAACAGCGAGGAGAGCTACTGCAGAGGCCACCTCCACTGTGCACTGTTTGTTCACAGTTGAATGGTGATGTGTGATTATGTTGCTGCAGGGCTGGCCAAGCCACATTTCTCCTCATGGGAATGTGTGTGTGTGAGTGTGTGTGTGTGTGTGCACAGAGTCATCAAGGTGTCTGTCTTGCTTCAGGCCAGGCTCAAGTCTTGCCAGTGGTGTGTTTAGACTACCAAGCCAGAGAGAGAGAGAGAGAGAGAGAGACATGTGTGCAAAGTCTGTTCTACAACCTGAGTCAGATTTTTCTGTTTCATATTTTTTTTATTGATGCATATACAAAAGTTACAAAGGCAATTACATGTATCAGTATACATTGATATAATCATTAAACTTGTTTGTATACACCTTCAGATTTTAATTTGTATTTTTGAAGAAACCTAACAGTTTAAATGCATAAATAATAATACAAAGGAGTAAGAAAAACCAAAACAAATAAAAACAAAACAAAAACCCCCCCAAAAAACAAAACAAAAAAAACCTATGTGTGTGTGAAGATTATGTGTGCATGTTAGTGTGGGGGAGGGTTATATTGTTACAAAAAAAAAATCCATAAATGGTTGCCATTTGTTATAAAATGTACTCACTGAGTCAGGTTTTTACCGTCCATCATGACGATCACTCACTATGTCATTGAACTCACCAACCTCATGACTGACATTCGGGGTTTTGTTCTAATTATTACTCAAACTGTCCATAAACAGCCAGTAAATCTTACAGGATGCTTTCTGGTTCAGCCTAACTGAGCATACTTCTAGTTCTACAGTGCACTTGACATTATACAGAGCATTTCAGCCTCCAATTAAACAGCACTGCAGCGTAAACACGAGTCCTACTGGGACAATTGCTGCAACAGCTAATATATACTGTCATTCCTATTTAGGACAGTCTCCATTTTTGATGTGTTTGCTTTCATTTTCACTTCCAAAAATGGTTTGATCGTGGGGCCTTATTGTTATTAGTGATGCATCCAGCCTGCAGACTGCAGTTTCACTCAGCATGAAACCCTCAGTAGCAGTTGCCAAGAGCAGTTCTTTTTTTCTTCTTTTTTTTTTTACAACAACAGATGAAAGAAGCCAACAGTCGTTATTTCTATTACTGATTGATCGTTCGTTTCTCCGACCTGTGGAAACAGGCAATAATGAGCACGGCACCAGGCCTTTTTCAAATCAGAGATGTGGGCAGTGATTCACAGGTCAGGAACCACAGACAGAGATCCACCGAGACAAACAAACATGTCATTTGTTACTGTGTTTCAAACGCATATGACCATTAGGGAAAGGTTAAGAGAAGAGACTGTGGTCATTGTTGGAAGAGAGGAAGAAAAAAGAAGAGTGTTGATAAGAGACGAGATCAACACAACAGTTTCCAAGTCAAAGTCATTTGCTTTGCTGACATGTCCCTCTTCACTGAGGGTTTGCAGCACTGTAACAGCATCCAGCAAATACCTTTGCTTCTCTGAGACAACAGCCATTAATCGGATGTCTGAAAGAGGTTGTTCTGGGGTGGAACTAATGCTGAGTGAATCTGATTCATGTGGGAACAACACTCACAACAACAACAGTCAAACATGAAAACAGTGTTGGCAGAAGAATATTCTATTAAATATTTAAAGCTAAAACAGTAGCTTGATTTGTTGTTGGTTTTTAAATGTGTGACTGAACATGATGGCTGCCATGTATCTATGCTTAGGCTGAGAACCAAGAGGGCGTAAGTGACATTTTGGTCAAAACTGAGTTATATATATCACCCGAAAGCTCTTGATGAGCTCTTTCTACAGAGACAAAATTATAGAAGTAAAATATTAATTTAGAGTTATGAAATCAGTACAGAAAGTCAGAGCAAACTATAGTCATTTTTTTTGTTTTGGCTCTCCTGTAAAGTTGGTGAAATGTCACTTTTGGTTCTCAGTATGTCTTGCACTTTCTGAAGGTACCCCTGCATGGCGTCTGGAAATGTGGAATGTGTGATGGCAGGGGGGAGCTGGGAGATGAAACAGAATCTTGGTTCATTGGAAATCACCGAAGGAGGCCGGCGCAGGAGTTCAGGGCGTGTTCAGGCCCTCGGGGTGATGTTCAGCCCTGGAGACCAACTGCACCAGGTCCTGGCCGTGATAAGGAAAGCTTGTCCAAAGGAGCCTGTTCTCTGTAAATTGCAGCACGCTGATAAGTGAAAGCTGAATGCAAGCAGTTGGAACGAGGCCATTTCCACACTCCTCCATTAACCTCGAAGTAAACAAGATTAAGGACTGATAAACAGGCATGGATATCCTCTAATGAGGGTATTTACTGCCCATATTCCTCTAATTATTACCTTAAGCCAAGTGGACTGATGTGCAGGTAAGATGAGGTTATAATAAGAGGGTGTGAATGCATCTATTGAAAGATCATCTGATTTTACAAGACGTTTGTTTGTTAGCAGACAATTAGTGTCCCATGGACCAGAAGCAGCATTCCCTCACATACTGTCCAAGTTCTCAACCTGGCTTATAACCGATGATTGGCTCTGTTTCTGACGCCCCTTGTGGTTCCAAACCCAGCCCAGCTCAGAAATTCTCCTGTTGGTTCTAGGTGTGTTAGCATGCTATCCTTTGCTAATTAGCAAATGTTGCAAGGGCAGTATGTGGATTTCTTGTTACATTCCAAACTACTGGAAGGTATTCAAATGAAGCTTTGAATGTCTGCCATCATATTTTATGACGTAGACTCTCTGAAAAAGCAACTTTACTCTTGGGAGTTGTGGCAAACCAATCGACAAACTGACATTGCCCCTCGTAGAGTACATCACAATTTGCCACAGAGCCAGGTCCAAACAAACCTCAAGGGACAGGGACCCGACTGCACCCAGGCAAAGGGAAATAGGTCAAATGGAAGTAATAAAATCACTTGTGGCTTGGCATAGCTGACACAAACGTCTCTGATGACAAGTCACCCAGTTAAAGATGTACAGTAACAAGTAAAGTAACTTCTTCAACTGCTTAAATGGGGTAATAAAGCTAAAATCCCACAAGCACAGATTTAACCAAGTAGTATAAACCTCACAACAGCAATTCATTTGTCCTAAAGGGAGATAAAGCAAAAATATGTAACCGACTTTACTTTGCTCTGAGGGGTGGAGAGGGATGGCAGGTTAACAAAGATGATGCATTTTGGTCATTTTATCAAGAAGGGGGATGGCATTGTTCCCCAGCAGGCCAACTGGTTACTCCCAAGCTTTATTTATGACAACAAGAGAGTGAAAAAAGTTACAATGTACTACCAGATAATATTTTATCATTTCATCCCAAGAGTTATGCTGTATGAAATACATTGCTCTCCAAAACTGGTGATTTCTACTTTATACAACTATACAAAGCACCCAAACACACATGTTCAAAATAGCTGAACAGAGAAACAAAAATGACACAAGAGCACGCTGTAATTAAAACTCAGTCTTTTTCAAGAGGGGTCTCTCATCCTTGCACTGCAAAAACTGAAATCTAAGTGAGATGAAATATCTTAGATCAAGGGGATATTTGCTTATTTTTTGTCCGATAAGGTAGTTCTTCTCAGTAAGCAGTTCTTATGTTAGACTGTTTCACTTGTTTTAAGTG
>JBCAUF010000092.1:759862-771149 GCA_038406115.1 Haemulon aurolineatum
AAGTGTACAGTGTACCATGTAACCACGCACAACTAACTGCATGCTGTTGCAAAATAACCACGTACTGCATGTTTGGGGTCCTGTGCACATTAAACCATTTCGTGCAAGTCCTATGAGTATTAATCACTTCATTAGCAGATTTACCAGACAAGCTTGAGAGTTTCTCTTTTTGCACTTAAATGATTTAAACCCATGTCATGAGAAGGTCCTGAGCATAAAATCTGAGCATTCAACCACAGTGTGTTAAAGAGTGTCAGTCTGTCCTGGGCTGTGTTCTGGACTGTTTGTTGTGTCATACCTTCAATTGCCATCATGTCCCTCAGCTCTTTGTTTAACAGCTCAAATTTCCTTTCCAAGTCTTGCTCCTCCAGCCTGTCAGTCACAAGAGATACATTACAGGATGTGTGAGGTGGATGTCCAATTTCTTTCTTTTGAAAGGTCAAAAAATGTAACAAAAAAAAAAAAAAATTGGGCTTTTCATTCAGGTCTCCCTTAAAGACCAAAGTGATATTCAGTTGAGGTAACAGTCACTTATTAAAGCATCTCAAATAGTTGGGATTGGACGTGCTGTTTAATGCAGCCTGATTTCAGGATAAAACATAAGATACTTAAGATTTCACATACAAATCTTGCAAACTTAACAGGGGCTGCCCTAAAAACATTGTGAGCATTGAGATTTCAGCTTAATTCTTGATCTTAGATACAGCTGTTTCTGAGCTAATCTGTGTGTGCTGTGGATGTCTTACAGTAGCTGCAGATGGTCCTGCCTCCTGATTAAAGCATTCTTCTTGTTGACCAGTGTAAACCATTCCTGAATCAACCGCTCCTCCTCCACCTTGTCACTGCCTGCAAGAGAGAGGAACATAATGAGTAAGATCTCAACTCAAAACACTAACTTATGATTTGTCACTTACACAGTTGTTAAATTACATGTGGATGTATACAGTATATGGGCTTTTCATATTGTTATTAGGGAAGATAGGCTTTCAAACATACATTACAGGTATCTTCTTGATAATCCAAATTGATTAACTGAATTACTTTTTAACCAACAATTTCATGTGCTTTTCATTGATTACACATCTGTGGCCCGGGACATTAAGCTTACCTGTTTCCAGTAGTTGTCTGAGTTTCCTCTCCACCACACCTGCTCTGTTATCAATATGGTTTTGTTCCGCCTCCAGGGCTTCCATTTGACTCAGCACATACTGGCTGGGATCCTGGAAACATTGACACACAGACACAATTACCTATAACAACAATATATGTTTGTTTATCAATGATACAAAATGAAGCAGAAACGTCTGTGATAAATCAACAGAATCAAATGTTATTACAAATCTGGAGTTAGCTTTAATTCAGCCCTCCAGTGAAACAGATGCTTACTAACTCACCTGGCCTTCAGGTCTTCCCTCCTCAACCACAGCCTCTGTTCTGTCTGTGAGACAAACAGAAATCAATTTTACCATTTTCTAAATGAAATAACACTGAACAACTTTTATTTTAAATGTGGAAAAACATCCCACATCTTCATGTCCAAATAGAATCAACAGGAAACAAGGATAACTTTTAAATAGGGTGAATATATTGAGTCAGTGGTGAAACTACGCAGCTTTTCACAGCGAAAAAGTCCATTTTGAGAACAACTAACCAGTTTCTGATTTCCTCCGAGTACCTGCACTGTCTTCTTGCCCTGCAACAACCTGCAGAAAAGAAATCACATATATCACATCTAGGTGAAAGAGAAAAGGGTAATGATAAGATGAAAAGGTATAGATTAATATGGAAATAAGGTATCATACCACTGATATGTCTCCTTCATCAACAGACCCACTTCTCCGCTGTGACCTACGCTTCTTTACCAGATCAGCATCTTTGACATGAGAGAAACCTGACTTGGACAAGAAATGAGTCCTCGGTGGTGCCACTGGCAACTGAGCCCCACCTGACGCAGAACCTGGCAGCCGTTTGGTTCTGGGAGGTGGAACCATGTCCTTACTGGATTTACTGTCCTTCTCTGCTGTGGCAGCAGTCCCATTCTCAAGACTTATACCCTCCTCCTGGAGCCTCTGGGCACAGTAGCGAACAGTTGCCTCAGGGTCCTCTTGGGTCTCCCGGTCCCCGGCTACTGCATAACTGGACTCACTGCTATCCTTGTCTATGTGAAGTACACTGAGCTCCTGGCCTGTGAAATGGGTGCGGATCTGGTTGAGGTAGGTCATGACAATGAGGCGGTCCGGTACTGCTAGCATGACCATGTCTGAAGGTTCTATCAGCCTGGAAATGCCAAGTTCTGCAAAGCCATCAAAGGCCTGCAAAAGAAAAGATGGATGCATGGATCGCATTAGGAATGCTCCACCAACCCATGACAAGTTGATGCTATGTCGGTAATTTAATCAACAGATTAATTAACAATTGTTAATCACCTTTTTGTTGTTGTGCTTGATGTCATATGGGTCCAGCATTTCATAATTACTAGACAGGGACAAAAGAAGACACAATACACTCAAAAAATTGTGTATGCATTAAAGGGCTAAGGGAGAGGGAAAAAAACATTTTCAATTTTATTTGTAGACCAACAAATGTATTTCAACTGTTTCTTACATCTTGTCTGGGTGGAAGCGATGTAAGATGGAGCAAAAGGCGAGGCCATTCCTCCATGAGGTGCTGAAGTTGGTGATCCTAACTCCCTTGTGATCCTGTGTGACTTCCTGACACCATTCCAGTAGGGACTGACTGGATGTCACTAAGCTGGGACTGGGTGTGAGGTTCTAGAACACACACACAAAAACAGTCAAGAAGGAGAGACATTAAAACTTAAAACACCACAGTACAAGAACCTCCCTGAACTATCGAGTGGGTCAGAGCTTAAAATGATTAAAGAATTTTATGAAATTGATTTTTTGTCATTTCATTGCCAGAACAATAACACAGTTGACATATACAATACATTTGCCAAACAACCTGGCAAACTTGTTAAACAAACATCAGCATCATCCTTTAGGCACAGAGCAATATCAGTATTGATGTGGATTTGCTGGGGAGAACTGCAGAGTTGGTGATAAAACAGACAACAGTCATTTGACAATTTGTGAATATATCAACATGATATATAAATATATATATACATATATATACTTGTGTGTCTGTGTGTGTGTGTTCAGCTACAACTTACCTCCGGAGAGGCAGCCACATCTGCAGGTCTTTTCTCAGGTGTCGCTGGTTCTTTGGCAACTTGTGACTTGCTGTCATCTTGGTGAGAACCACTCAAATGCTTCTTGCCATAGGACATAGGTACAGGATGCCCTGAAGATTCTTCTGCTCTCTCCCTTTGTCAGACAAACAAAAGCAAAGCACAATGATTTATAAATTCCACAATTCAGCTGAACATGACCAATAGAACACTGGTAACTGATGATTTTGCAAACCATGTTGCGAATGCAAATGACATCAATGGAATATGTTAGATAATTAGAAAATACAAGGACATTATAATTTATATAGTGTAGAGAGATGATGACACACAGCACACACATATCTCAGTTATGACTGCACACCCCACACCTTAAAGTGCACTGATTCATCTTACCTTTCTTCCTGTAAACAACCAGCCGCTATATCTACAGACACAAAGTCAAAGTCCAACTCTTCGTCCCTCATTTCCTTCCTTGAGTTTATTTCAACTGGTTCGCTGTCTTTATCATTCTCTACATGCAGCCAGTCATCCTGAGTAGTTGTTACAGTGGAATCAACCTCTGCTCCCAAGACTTTTTCAATGTCAACCTGCTCAGACAATGCCACTGCAGCCTTCTCTATGTAATCAGCAACCACAGGTTTATCAGTAAAGGTCCAGCCTTCAATGATTTCATCCAGTGCCTTTTCAGTATCTTCTACAGAGTCTGCCTGTGGATATTCCTCTTCTACCATTGCTGCTAAAACTTCTCTTTCCAATTCTGATACATCATCATCTTCTCCTTGGATTGTAACAAAACCTCCTTCAGAGATCACACTTGAATTCATCGATGTTGAGCCTTCCTTTGTTTTCTCACTAGTGACATCTACATCCTCTGAGCTTCTCTGACAGGATTCCATTTCTAGGGGAAATACATTGTCTACTGGTGGTGTGCTATCTGAATAAGTTGAACTGAGACGTTTCTTGCCTCGAGGCAATGGGACAGGCACACTTGACTGTTCATTCTGGTGGACTGCTTCATGACCACTGGCGTCAGCTACTGTGTCTGGTAGGCAGGAAGGTGGTGTTCCAGAAATTGTAATGTCATCTGGGAACGAACCACTGAGACGTTTCTTTAGTCTTGGTTTTGGTACAGGCAAGCTTGAAGCTCCTGGTGTCTTCTCTGAAATATCACCATGCTCTTCTTGACCACTGCTCTCAATGGTCATTTTGCTTCTCCTAAACTTAACAGGGGCCATGTCCTCTGCTGATGTAGAAGCTTGATCCCCCTGTTCTTTCCCTTTGCTGTGTGGCACCTTGGACAATTCTTTATTTGTTGAAGGACCACCTAGCAGTGCTGCCTGTCCTTCCTCTTCATGGGAAATCTTAGATGTGCTCTCTGTAGCTGTAACGTCATCTGGGAAGGAGCCACTAAGACATTTCTTCACACGAGGCCTTGTTACACAAATAGTAGTTTGTTTATGCTTTTCGTCCTCTGCTATCTCTGATGCATCTTCTGATTTCTGAGAGGATGCGACTGTATCAACTGCTGAGTCATCAGGTATACTTGACCGTTGTTTTTCTTCCATATTACCCATAACAGTGTTGATCTGAACTGGTTTTACAGACTCCTTGCTTGCAAAGTCTAAATTTTGTGCCATAATTCCCTTGTCACTGTCAAGTTTGCCAGATTTCTTTGAAGGCAATCTCTTGCCGCGTTGTGGAAGACGTATCTTCTTGATGATTGACAGACAAACAGTTTGATCAACATTAAATATGTCTGGCTTTGGGTCAACGTTCTCATTTGTTTTTGGGGTACAAGAGTTTTGTTCCATGCCCTTTGAGTAGATCAATTCTGCCTCTGCCTGCATAGACGTACTCACAACAAAGCTGGTTGTTGTTTGGTCTTTTCTTACAAGTTGTGAAGGGATCATTTCAGTAGCTGTGGTACAGGGCTTATCAATGCTCTGTAAAGGTTCAAGAGTATCTGAGACATCAGAGTTTCGCTCACAAGGTTGAAGAACAGGATCAGAAGTTTTCAAAGCAGAACTGACTTGAGCTTTCAAACTCTGTTGGTCATTAGCTTTTGAAATAGGTCTCTCTCTACTGCCACCATCTTTTTTCCTAAGAGGCTTACAAGGGGCAGTTCTCCTTGGAGTTTCAGGTGGCAAACTACCATCTCTTCTTTTCACCCGAGGAGGTGGGACAACATCCATGGACATTTGCACAGATTCAGCTTCCCCTTTTTGTCTATGGTCATCACTGTATGGTGTTGCGTGAGCCCCGACACTTTCTTCGGCATGTTCACTCTGAGGTGCACCTGGAGGAACACTAATGTTGCCTTTTTCAATGCTGCATGATGGGGCAATGGCAGGTTGTATAGCAATTATCTGACCAGTAGTATCTTTCCTTGCAGACTGGACTGGAATAACCTCAGGGAGCTTGATTGACAAACTCTCAGATTTTTGTTTGCGGTCTGGTGTTAAACTATCCTTCCTTCTGAGTGGTCGTAATGGAGCAGTGTCTTTTTCATTACTACACCCTTGATGTTGAGGATCTGGAACTTTTCTCTTGGGCTTTCTACCTCGCTGAGGGATAGCAATGTCAGGTTGTGGTCCGAACGGACTGGTGTGCTGAAAAACTGAGGGTTCATCCATGAGGATCTCTCTATTTGCAATGGCATCTGTCAGTGACTCATTTGATGCAGGTTGTAGGGAAGTGGCAGAAATTTCTTCCATGCTTGTTTGTTGAAGGCTTAAGGAAAAGAACAAGAACAAGCTTCAGAATGTGCTGTTCTTTACTTTGTCATTTAATTGTACCATGCATTGTACCATCTCCAGCCAACAAATTATTCTACTCGAAGAAAAGGACAGGAACCAAACCTTATCACACATTGCAAAATAAAATTGATCTACATTTTAAATTTCCTGCTTTACTTGCACATGCACACTGTCATTGAAATAGCACTGCAGCACATAAAAGACACAAAGACAAAACTGACCTCAGTTTTCTAACACCTGAGTAAAACACTCCCAAAAACATAATATTATCATTCCACTTCACAATGCCAGTCCTTACAGCTTTTGCAAATAGCTGACCATGACAATTTCCAAGGTAGTATGCATTCATATGCGGAACAAGGGACAATGTTATCACCAAAAATGC
Source organism: Haemulon aurolineatum (assembly GCA_038406115.1). Classification (NCBI taxonomy): domain Eukaryota; kingdom Metazoa; phylum Chordata; class Actinopteri; order Lutjaniformes; family Haemulidae; genus Haemulon; species Haemulon aurolineatum. The sequence goes on from JBCAUF010000092.1 coordinate 766,200, forward strand.
AGAACATGTACACTATCACACCGTGCAACCAAAAACTTAACTGGATCATTGTCCCCAAGCACTCACCCTTTATCCAGCTGTGAAGAAGTTGACACTGTTCTAACCTCATCCTGTTCTGTCTCAGACTGGCTCCTTGCTAACAAACTTTCAATGACCACTGATGTTTGAACAGAGTCCTGCCTTGTGAGTGAGCTCTCCTTTGCATCCCATTGATCATGAGCGACCTCTTGTTCCTCTACTTGTTCACTGTAGTCCTTGGATATTTCAGTGATATCTGCCTCTGTCAGTGGCGGCCATTTCTTCATACTCGCAGATACCAAATACCCATCATCACTGTCAGTAGCTGCTGATGAAGATGGTGGTCGAGCACCTACCAAGTCCCACATGTAAGGCTCAACACTTGTTGGATAGTCAATGTTATCTTTGGTGCAAGTATCTTCAAGCTGGCCCTCTATCTTCTGTATAGGAGTAGCACTGCCCACAAAATGTGGAAAGATCTCATCTGAAGGGGTCAGTGCCTTGTCTTTCATATCCATAGACGAAACAGCCTTGGGTTGGTGGTGCATTTCTGCTAAAGCAGAGCTAGATGGCCCCAAAATGGATGCTACTGTTTCATAACTGTGAGACATGGATACTAGAGTGAGTAAATGAAACTTGGAACCATGCAAAAACAATGGTTTCAATAAACATGGAGCTAATTATAACAAAACCACTGAGTAATGGAGAAAGTAAAATACATTCTCATGCTAATTCAGTCCATATTTTACTTTATCCCAAATTCTGAATTGTCAAAATTATATGATAGTAGATACGTGATAGTGGACCATGAAATATCACACTCTCTATTTAGTATTACCAATAATCAACACACACTGTGTTTCATGCATCACAGAATTAGTGCCAGACCAGTCTTACACTTACCCTTTATGGAAAACACCCACAATAGCCTTTACTAATCCTGAGGTGTCTTCCTCTTTTGCTGACTGTTTTTCTGTTATCGTTCCCTCAGCCTCCAATACTTCCCAACCCAAGACTCCTGCTGGCTCTGATATGGCCAATGGTTTCTTCACTGTTTGGACTTCCTCTGCTGCTATCCTCTCTATTTGTGATTTGCTGAAGACCCAAATATAAAGGATTTTAAGGTGTGATCCACAGAACTCGTGCAGTAATACAATACAAATTTTCATAAAATACAGCTTTCAAAGAGATACTGAAATTGACCGGGCACTGTATTGTCAAATTACTAAAGCTACCATGTTAAGCAAGCACTAAGAGGAAGAACAAGAAGATGAAGCAATTATACTTCATTAATCCCTCAAAGGGGAATTGCATTTTTTCACACCCATGCACTAACAAACTGACTTCTTTCACAGCAAACAAGGCAAGAGCACTGGACTCTTCAACTTACCCTGTACCTACACAAAGGTCTATGTTTTGCTTTGCAGCACCTTTGAAATTGCCCTCTGTCGTAAAAGCAAACAAATTAAAATACACACAAAGAAACAAGACAGTGAAAGGTGAAAGTCGCCTTGATCTTACTGTAATGTTCTGTAAATGTCTCACCATATGCAAATGCTGTGTTCGGGCTGCTAAGACATATGGAAGGAACATCAGGAATTCCTGCATCTTTAAGATAAGAATGAGTTGATGGTACATGAGGCAATTCTTGGGATGTATGTTTCTCAGTAGAACAAGGGAAAGGAATACTTGTAGTTTCTTTCTCTGTTGGATTCAATTGTGAAATGCTGGGGAACCCAGGAATTTGAGTCAATTGTGGACATGATGGAGCCATTGCCACCATGTTCTTCATTTCATCCTCTGTATGTTTATGATCTGCTTGGAATTTTGCAATGATGGGAATCTTCTCATTCTTCTGCTTCTCAAATGTAGATTTGCTGTGTGTTGTCCTCTTTTGTGCATTTATACATTCAGCACTAAGCATCCTTGCTGATGGAAAACCAGGGACACATGAAACACATGGAGCAGATGTGTATAAACTGACCATGTTTGGTGGCCTGTTTATAGCTTGAGCAGAGGGGAAGCCACATACTCTCGCCTTTCTAGGGCAGGACGTCACTAATGTCACCATGCTTTTCATGTTGTAACAACATAGCTGGCCCTGTCCAGCAAATGGCATAATGATTTTTGCCTTTTTCTCCCAAGGCTTTATCAACATTTGCTTTGTTTCATTTAGCCAACCTGTGCTTGGGGTTGTCGTCATGGAAGCAAATCCTTTAAGACTTGTAGTAGTGGGGCAGCAAGGTGCAAAACTTATCATACTGGGTTCAATCTTAGATTTCGTTTGAGGTGCAGAAGGAAATCCAGGGATCCTGGCTGCTTCTGGGCAAGATGGTACTAAAGCCAACATTGTCTTCATAGTTTCTCCATCTTGATTTGGACCATGCATCACAAAAACTGTCTCCTTTGATGGCTTGCCCCACAAAGTGTGTGGATCAAAAATCCAATGGGATTTTGAGGCCCCTTCAAAGGATGCAAATCCAGGCAAACTGGAATCTCTGGGGCAAACAGGTAAAAGATTCAGCATATTGTATCTGGGGACAGATGGGAAGCCTGGAATCTTGGATGCTCCTGGGCAGGAAGGCACTAAAGCAATCATGTTATTTGGTTTGTCTACATTAGTTGATGAGCTGTCAATCCTAAACAGAATCTTCTTTCGGGGTCTGTGCATCAACAAACCCAGATCAACAACCAGTTCTTCGTCTCTGTGCCCTTCAACTGATGGAAACCCAGGTATGATAGAAACTTGAGGGCACAAAGGAAGGAGGTTGACTTCATTTAGGCCATAATATACTATTTTGGGATTTGGAATAGATGGGAAACCAGGAATACTTGACTCTTTAGGACAGGATGGTACACAGAAAACCATACTCTTCATTATCTTTTTGTTGTCATTTGATGTGTCAAATATGAATGCCTCCCTTGGTAGTCTCTTTAGCAATGACCCTTTTTCTGTTACCCAACCTACACCCTTATCACCATCAAGCGATGGGAATCCAGGTATTTTGGAAACTTCAGAGCACAATGTAAGAAGGCTGATCATATCTGGTGCACAACACACAGTAAGGGGATTTGGATGGGAAGGGAATCCTGCTGCTCGTGCCTCTTTTGGACAGGATGGAACAAGCGAAACCATTGCTTTCACTGCTCTCTTGTCTCTTTCACATCTGTCAGTCAATGACACCTGCTTTTCTCTCACTCTTGGTTCAAATAATGGCTTCTTGCTCATTGTCCACTCTTCTGCATTATGAGATGATGGAAATCCCGGTATTTGTGACACTTTTGAACACAAGCTTGAAAGACTGACCATGTCAACAAAATTAATCATTATGGGTTTTGGTACACAGGGACAACCAAAGATGACTGATTCTCTTGGGCAGCTTTGTGCAAGAGAAACAACTCCTTTCAGGTCTTTGTCCAATTTATTGTTTTCCAGTAGTGATACAGGCTTTTTAATTTGCTTATCCCATAATGGCTCATGGATAGTGTTCCACTGTTTGTAGTCAGTTTTCTGCATCGAAGGAAAACCAGCCATACTTGAGACAGCTGGGCAAGATGGAAGGAGATTGATCCTACTAAACTCATCATAGCTTACTGTAGTTTCAGTAGAAGATGGAAATCCAGGTATACACGCTTCTTTTGCACAAGTAGGGGCTAAAGCTAACATGGCCTTCATGTCATCATTGTAGGGTCTATCTTCAATCGTGACGGTGTCAATTTTTGGTGGTGTTACTCCAAAGGGTATGCAATCTGTATCCCAGCTTTTGCTCAAATGTTCTATTATTGATGGAATACCTTCAACAAAAGATGTTTGAGAGCAAGTGCTTACAAGACTAATCATATCTGATCCATGATGTTCTATAGTGGCTTCTGGAATTAAGGGTATGCCTGGAATAAAAGAATGTTTTTGGCAGGTTGGTACCAAAGCTTCCATTGGTTTTATTTCATCCTTCTTTTTTGGAGCCATGACAAGTTCAGTTTTTATTTTCTTCTCCAAATGTGGTTCCTGCTGTGATATCCATGATCTGTTATTGGCTTTACTGACAGATGATGAAACAGCAATATTGAGAACACTTGGACAGTCAGAATAAGTAGCCACCACATTTGGTCCATGAAAAACAAAACTGTATTGTGGTGCAGATGGGAATCCAGGATTTCTGGCCTCTCTGGGGCAAGATGGTGCCAGTAAAACCATTTTCTTCTTGTCCTGTTCATCATCCTTCGATGCAAATCGCTGTACTATTTCCTTCACTTTTGATTGTTTCTCCCAGATTGGCGTTTGATCTATAAGCCAATGTTGTCCTTTTACAGTCAGTTTGGATGGCATGCCAGCAATGTTTGTAACACTGGGAAAAGTTTCCAAGAAAGTGGACTGTTTGAAATCAATTTCAGGCTTAGCATAATATTGCACATGTTGTGCACTAGGGTGGGAAGTTATTATGTCCACCATTTGTTCTTCTACATCAGCATGTCGTTTTAAACAAAGAGCACCCTTAGTGGTTGAAATTTCATCATCCTTTGACTGCTTGTCCAAAATAGACCCACTGTGGCACTCATTTGTTTGTTTAGTAGTAGAAGTAGATTCACTACCTATCAGCAACAGATCTGCTACCCCAGCTTCTTTTTTTGTGGTCATCTCATCATCAGTATCTAACATTGTGGAAGAGAGACTTGTGCTCATGGAAGTATCAGGTGGGGATGGGACCAGACTGACCATTTCTTTTATCATTTCTTCCTCTGATGTGTTTCTCGTTACCTCTGTTGTCACCTTTGGTAGCTCCACCCATTGTATGGTCTTGTCTGTAGGATATTTTACTGGAGTAGCCTTTGGTAGCTCCTCCCATAGTATGGTCCTGTTTGGAGGATGGTTTTCTAACTGCTGCTCAGCTTTATTTATTTGGGTTTGGGATGGGTGTTCAGCTGCACCAGCAG
>JBCAUF010000092.1:953212-979674 GCA_038406115.1 Haemulon aurolineatum
TATATGTAGAGACCAGAGAAAACAGGCTTTTCATAATATGGGACCTTTAAGCAGCCCGTGGTGAGACCAGCAAGAAGCTTTTAGGGTTTTTTTTTGCTTTGTAGTGAGAAAATCATCACAATCGTCACAGCACCCACTGACTGACTGCCTGACTGACAGAGGTTTATTGGGTTGTTGATCAAGACCAATGGCCCAATGATTACTTGGGCAAGTCTAGAGATCACGTACTTTCAAAACTCCCTTTCCAGTCTGTACTATTGGGAAGTCAGATACAAGGTTTTGAAAGCAAAGTGTCTGAAGAGTTGTTTCATAACTTCTTATTTTGCCTTTTTGGAATGTACCTCTCAAATCTCTGCCTCGGCTACAGAGGAATTTTCTGATCTCCTCCTGTTTTCCTGCTGCTGATACTGTTTTCATGTTATTACCAACTCTAAAATCCCTCCATATTTACTGTTGTCTAGATTAATTCAGTATCATGAGCAAACACTATTAATTCCAGTTTTTCAGTTACTGTCAATAACACTCATTACTTCCTGTTGGTAGCTTGTTCCTGGTGGTCTTAACTTGATGATGCAGGTTGTGTTGCGTTTTTATTTACTGGGAAAATAGATGAGTGAACGACGACAGTATTTCTATTTTAAAGAGAAACCCTGAGAGCATGTTGGCCACAGCTTTTGTTTGGGACTGGCCCAACCAAAATACTGGCTATGAATTAAGAAGATACAGTAAATATGGTTTATTCCATTATACTAGCTTCAAGTTTTTAAATTATTATTTAAATTATTATATTCATTATCTCTGGGTCCCCTAAGCTATTTTAGGATGTCAACTTAGACTATCAGAAATGTTTCCATTATAATTCATTAATTGAATTAATCAGAACAGATGATAAACAGTGATGATGACAATCATTACTACAGAATGTCAATAGTAGTGGGTGATCCAACAAAACTAACCACCTAGCTTTCAACTGCATCACATGATTTGGTGTGTGGAGGTAAAGGGCCATGTTCCTCTATGGTTCTCCTTTTCTAAAATGATTGGGCTCAGAGCCTTAATGAGCTATGAGGAGGATTCAGTGTTGTGCCTTTGAAGAGGAGCTGCTCTCTGAACTCTATGGAGCGCTCCCCTGGGCTCCGGCTCCACCATAAAAGTTGTTCTATAAATAAAAAAAGCAGAAGCGGCAGGGGTTACATCAGGCGGCACCGTGCCTGACCTCTAACATTCTGAGACTCGGGCGTCTTGAGAGCTGCGCATGGTTTAATGGTTTATAGGAGGCGGTGGTTTGAAACATGCAGCGGTGCGAGGCGGCGACATGGCTCAGTACACTGCAATGAGTTACATCTCAATTAATTATTTATCCTCCTGGCATTATTGCATACAGATGGATATTAAATCTTCTCGTGAGTGAATGTTTTGTTCCGGAGTGCTGCTGACTTTGCAGTGTATTAATGCCACTTCAGCTGCCATCAGCCCTCTAATGTGAGTCTTATGTCTTTACATTCAGAGGGAAAACAGTATTGGTATGCTAAGATCTAGAAATGAATACAACGAGTCCAGGACTTGGTCTTACTTGAAGGGGTGTCCGTCGCTGGACTTCTGCACGGCCTGGATGACCGACTTGTAGATGCGGAAGGTGATGGTGACGCAGAGCAGGGCCAGCAGCAGGTAGGAGACCACGCTGATGACGCTGAAGGCCGCCAGCGACAGCAGCATCAGCATGGACACGCCGAACACCAAGCCCGACTTCTTGGGGTCTCGCCAGTGGATCAGGTCCTTGACTGTGGAGAGGTGGAGGGAGGAGATTAGACTGATATTGGTTTGCTCAGAATGGGCCTACAATGAAATACCGTGACAGTAAGATGTAATATGATGGTTGAACAATAAAAATGTAGACGTTAGAAACATCTAATGGTCTCTATCTTCTGTTAGCAACTGGAAATGATAACTCAAACAGTTGGGACGAGGTCTTGACAGACTTAAAAAGGCCATATGCAGAAAAAAACAGAACACCTCTGGCCCAATAAAACATGATTATGTGCCATAAATCTCCTTTGGCATCTGCAGTTGAGAATAACTGAGGAGGGCGCGTTGCTCTAGATGCTGGTTTCATGTTTGTATGCATGTCCTGTGAGGAGTCGAGCATGCAAAGGCGATAGCCTCTATACAATGTTACGTAACGCTGGAATGGGTTGGCACTCTCAAACTGCCACTCCTTTCCTCTGCGTGGGGAGAAAAAGGGGGTATTTAAAGAAAGCCTTGTGTAAGTGGGAGAGAAAACCATGTGGGCTGATGCCTCGGGGACAGTTCAGGCCTCAGTGCTCCAGCCACTTTAATGGGAACACACGGTATATACTGTAGGATCTTAATACACACATTAGAGAAGACTGCAAACAGCTACAGCAAACTATTTGCTTATTCATAGGACACAGTCTCCCATTACAGAGTCTGAAAAACAGAAAGCAGTTCATTTTCTTAATGTATTAATGTATGCATTATTCCTTAGCTAAAAACAAACTCAGTCTTCGAGATCCAACAGACCTGTGTTGTTTTGCAGGGTGAGCCCTCACAGCCATGCACTGACTCTAGTCTTTGGCCACTTGGAATGCAGAGGGAATTTTAATTCCTTTAGATGTTTTTATGACTGTGACTGACTTTGCATCAAGTCAGAGAGGTCTCTTGTGCTGTATGTAAATGTTGGTAAATCCACCATTTGAAACACTTCTCAATACAACCTGATAACAGCACCATGACTAAGTCCAATAAAGCTTTACATTTTTTGGCTGCGTTCATTTTGCTATTGACACTTGCTTGTAGGTGTTGGGTGCTTCGGCTCCATTTAGTTGTTTTGAATTTCACAGGTTCCATTTTTGCACATAATCCTACCTACTGACTTGTTTCTTCAACATCAGTTTTAAAGCTATATCATCTCTCCTTTACATGGGCTGGCGGCGCTCCTTAGTACCTATTTGAATACATTTCCATTTCTTCCTTCCATATTTTGTAGACTTACAAGTTTATGGCCCAGACACACCATTTGAATAAGCTGTTAACCTTATGTGTAGTTAGTGACAGAGCTATCTTGGGGTGCTATTGTGACTAGCTAGTGCTAGCATGTTCCTGGTCTGGCATGTTATGACCAGCAACAACAGTCCAACTAGTCCTGTGCTGCGAGTAGTCACAAAATCACCAAGCTTTCAATAGTCTATTTTACAAAGTCATTTTGCTGCTCCACTTTCTGGTGTGACTATACTTACACTGCGCACATTTCTGAACAGCCCAGCTGAACACACTGCAATATATGGCAACAACTGAAACTCTCAATTTTTGGTGCTGACACTTTCATTCATATTTTAGTGCAGCACCAGTATAAATATAGGCAAACATGATCCAAGTTAACATCCAAAAAACTGACAACCAGAATTTACCATTTTACTATGATGAGAAAATTAGATGGACTACCATACCAGATGAGTTGAGATGACTTCCCGAAAACACAACAATGAATACCATACCATACCAACCATTTCTCTCTCATGTTACAGTGTTGCCATGTTTTGCACACCACCACATGGCGTGTCTGACTCCTTTACAATTTAGTTAGTGTTCATTAATAAACAATAACCCTCGGCATGCCAAGAGCTGAACCTGTTTATAAGAATGTGAGAGAAAAGCAGCAGCAGCACTGCTGAGGGGCTCAGACGGACACAGAGAGAGCTCTATTGTTCCTGATTCTGTCTGTTGTGTTGGGCCTGCAATGAGACTGTAAAAACCTTGGAGCTCCAGTGCAATTCCCATTTATCAGTGTGTTCAGAATGTTTTGACCACATCAGTGGACAAGTGGATACATGAATCTCTTTTCAAAATGTTTAACTACACAACAGTCAAGCTGGTAACAAAGCTGACTTTCCTAAAGACGTAATGTTTTCATTTGATCACAACAATGAGTGGGGTTTCCTCACCCTGCACTGCAGGGGTGTGTACGTCCTCCCAGCATGCCTTGCTGCCGGTACCCACCGGGAGACAGCCAGAGCTGGACAGCCCTTGTTCATTATCTCTCTCCCTGTCTCTGTGTCTCTCGCCCTCGCTCGACTCTGCTGAGGTCCCAGTGGCTGCTGAGGCGCAGTGCCCTGCTTTCACTGTGCTGTGCTGCTCTTAAAGCTACACTCACAACCACAGGCCTGAGCAGGAACAACCCTATACCACCATTACCAGGCACAATTCAAATAAAAAAGGACTTAGGTTAACTTAAAGGACTGCACCAGAAACACAAACTTCACCTGTACAGGTGAGCACACCGCATCGCTTTACATAAATGACGTCACACGTTCGGCAAGAATCCATCAGCTTTAGTGAAGTTTCACATATTTTAGTCTCTGCCAATGTGCACTAAAGCTAAACTATGTGACTGCCAGGAATTGTTGTCACCACTAATGAGGTACATAAATCCAGCAGCATGCCTTAGGTCACCTGAATCGAAGCCATCTGCTGTTGTGTCTCAGACGGGGCACACTAGCAGACAGACAACTAGACACAATCATGCTGTACATAACTTGCCTAATCCCATCAGTGAACATCCAGGACCAATGTTCCCTCTAAACTGGTAGTTCACCTACAGAATGTTATCCATGACCGCAATGATCAAATACTCTTTTAGTCACTGTTCCAGTGAAGTAAAGCTGAAACATAGGCCAATTAGTCCATTTGTCTATTCGTTTATCAACAGAAAATGTCAGTGTTTTGAATCTCTTTGGATTCTGGGGTATTTGTCGGACATATAAAGGCATTTGAAGGCGACGTCTTGGACTCTACAATTTCCTGAAATTTTACAGAACAAACAAGTAATCAGTTGACAAAATCCTCCATTCTAAAAATATCACCGTCATACACCTTTTCGGTAGACATCGCCCAACCCTACACTGACTAAAAACAAGATAATAACCTGAACAAACAAGACATTACAGGTCCATGCCAGGCAGCCTAATGTGGAGTCAAATACCAACATGATAAAGGTTAAGTTTCATTCAAGTATTTACATGTGCTTTCCTCCACTTAACAAATCTTCACACAGAAGATGAACATAAATGTGAACACGAATGGACTGTTTGGTTTGAACTAATCTTCAAAGCCATGACAACAAGTCTGGTATTAGAACTCGCCCACAAAAACATGCAGAGGATCAAGTTCAGCTACCACCATGTGGATTTCACTGACAGATGACAGCAATAGAATTTTAGAATAAAGGGGGTTCTTTCACCAAAAACTTGGACGGCAATGCAGCAAGTGTCATGCATATCAAGCATGACAACACCAAGTGAAACAAACTCACCTAGCTAAATGTACCCCGCCTAATAACCTACTGAGTTGTGGAGCAGCACTGCAGAGAAGCACGAAAATAGCACAAGCTCATAGCTGGAGGGGGAGGATTCAACAACACAGGCTCTTCGACAGAACACGACATAAAAAACAGAGCTTCCTCTAAACACCAAGTCGTTAATATTGCAATTGGGAAACACATACATTATGTGGACTGCTTTCGTTTTAAAATGAAGCTGAACTGACTGACATTTCCTTCATGCCCCTCTTGGACACTTTCGTCTTGTTTCTGGTTGCCAGAGCACCAGCACTCTGTTCTCTGGTGTGTTCACCCTCGGCTAAAGCATTCAACAAATGTAGATATACCACAGAATGTGAAAGGCTTACTGTCTGCATACCAGCCTCTGTGCATGTGTGTGGAGTGGAGCTCATGTTTGCAGAGGGGGGATGGGGGGGTGACGGGGACTGCAGAACTGGCTGCTGTAACTCCTGAAAATGACACCTTCCAGTACTTTGCCCTTGCTCTGGTCAACTTTATATTAAGTGTATACAATAATCATAACCGTAAGCTGCGGTGCATAAGTTGGTTTATAGCAGCTCTCATATTCAAATTTTCGGTTTAGAGGAAAAAAGACAGTTAGACTTGGCTGAAGAGCAGAGGATTGGACAAGTGAGGACTGAAAGACACAACAGCAAACCACTTTCTCAAGATGCCATCTTGCCTGAAACCGAAGTACAAATTACGGTACCAAAATAATTTGCACCTCTGCGACCTTCAGATATGAAATTAATTTTGCATCACATCGTTTATTTGTACCGTGCCTTGTCATCACGTCATGGTCTTCGCCAAGTGTTCTGTGGAAAGTTGCATCAAGGCAGAAACCTGACACGGGATTGACTGTAACCCGTGACTTCCAAGGTTCATGCAAGCCAACACTTGGGCACCATATTTAAAACCCCCACCCACTCTCGGGCAATGGACCACTGCCGAGCTGTAAAGGACAGAGGGCAGGAGAGGGTCAAAAGCTCAAATGGAGCGGGAATCACTAGACCATATGCAGACTTTGTGTCCATATAGCACACTAATCTACTGTAATCTCTGACAACTGCAGTCTCTACAGCATAGTAGACTGTCAAACAAGCCCCTGTGACTTTTGAGACTAAGATTTTAGCGTATTATATCTCCAATAGACACATACACTATTACCAACTACTTCAAACAACCTTCTCAAAACATATGACCAGGAGCAGTACAGTATGATATTCAGTGATCTCATTAACCTCACTTCTAAATGCCATTTTGTACAGCCGTTTGTTGCTGGACATTGAGTTGTGTCTAGTACTACTTATTGCATCAGGCATTTAGACATTCTGACAAGAGAACACCTGCTCTTATTACCTAAATGTGTTTTGGCATTTGAGGCTGCACATGTGCCATCATGCTCTTATAATCTGCACTAGTGACTATCAAATTAATCTACAAAATGATCAAATTATTCAACAGAGCAAAACTTTGCTAAACTGTAACTGGTTTGAATTTGAAAACTTAACTTGAGGTCCACAAGCTCACAAAATCACTAACCCTAGTTCAATCTCAAGCAACTACAGTTCTTTATTCGTGTGACCGACAAATTGTTTGGCAAAAACTGCTTAGCACAGAAGTAATAGTTTTAGAGTAGGTGAGTAGGTGTGTACACCTACTTTATGTAGCGATTGACGAGTTGTGCAGAGGTGAGAAAACAGAAAGCTCTTTTTCCAGTCATCACAAAATTACTTCCTTCACACTGCATGCACAACCAAACCTTCAAAAGTGTAGTCTTTAAGTATAAACACTTTTGAATTAGATGCGTCTGATCTAGTTAATTTCATTCTACAATGAAACAATTCTTGCTATAAAGCCTATTCCTACATGTATACAATATGTAACATAAAAACACCTTCTGGAAAGAAGCAGGCAGTTACAATGTGCAAGTGAGAAAAGGGTTCTTCTGAGGTGACTGCATGAGGGTAGCAGGCCTATTGCCAAGAAGGAAGACATGTTACCTGATAAGTGGGTTAGTATTGCTGTCAAGACATGCTCAGCAAGATGATAAGCTTCAGCCACCCATTCGTCGATGGCTTCTACCTCTTTGGAATAAGTGTTGTCGAACGTGCGGTTGCTTTGGGAACATGGAGGATTAGAAACTGAGATAAAGGAAGACTGCTCTACAGATGTTGTACTGAGGTTAACTTTGTTTTGGTCAGGAACTTTCGACTGGAGAGACACTGCTTCCTCTTCCTCCTCTTGACTGCTGCCCAGCTCTTTGAGCGCACTGATCGTAAGCTGCTCTTGTTCAAGATCCATCACCATGGTTGGAGGGGACTGGGAGGGAGGCAAACCGGTTCTGCAGAGCTCAGTTTTTGAGGGAACACTGTGGTGTGCATCTTCAGATTCTTCATCCTGCCTTGATTTCAGGCACTCTCGCATGAACTCCACGAAACTATCTGTAGGCTCAGAAACTGAGCTATCGGGATCGATGCTTTCTGGGCTGCTTGTTGTGTCAGGTGCATGGTGACCTGCTTTTGTGTCCTGGATCTTTGCACCAATTCTCTGACCTGGGAGGGAGTTGCCATTTGCCATGTTATCTGAAACAATGTCGGTCGTATTTTTCTTACTCAAATCTTGCTCACTGATGCTGCTTATTGTCTCACTTTGGAAAGAGGAATATGGGTCTTGGGGATAATCTCTTGAAGATGGCTGAGCAAATGGCTTGGGGAACGCATCATCATCATTCACTGAAGTGAAACCTTTCAGATTTTGACTGTCCTCTGGAGCATCATTTTGCGCAGTACTTGCATTGAGGGTTTCGATTTGTGAAGGATCAGACAGAAACCGCTCCTTAGCATTGTTTAGCCCTTTGTCATCAATGTCATCCAAGGGAGAGGCTGCATCATAATCATAATCAAATGACTGCCTGTCATAGATATCATCTTGCATGAAGCTAGTTTTAGGAAGGGAAGCCCCTTCCATATAAACCTCTTCTGAAGCAGTGTTGCGCTTTTCATCCACTTTGGGTTGGGTGTAAGTAGTTGGTTCCATGAACGGAAGATCTGTCTTGCTCGGTTTGACCAGAATATCTTGTGCTTCATCTGACCACTCGTCGTCATTGTCTGGGAAGTCCACTTCTTCATTTTGGACTATGAAAGCTGCAGGTTTATCATCTCCCTTATTGGAAGAGGTCTGTGATTTTTCAGATTGTGCTTGGGAATCTGATGCCAAATCTCTTGAATTATTTTGATTGGATGGAGCCTCCGTTTTGGACGCAGGTTCCTGATGGACCATTTCAGGAAGTATCTTGTGTTTGGGGGAGTATTCAGCATCAGAGTCCACAGGCGAGGAAGGAGGAGAGTAGCCTTCCATGAATTCAGTTTCCAAGGGACGTGCTGTAGGTGGTTCATTTTTACTGTCCTCCGACTCTGATCCTGGGGTCTTCGATGCATCTCTGGCTGGGTCTTTTACAACCTCATAATCCTCATCTTCCTCTCCTTCAAGCTCCATTTCCATCTCCTCTTCACTGTAATTTGGCTCGTCAGTCTCAATAACATTGATTGTTGGAACCTGCATTAGCTTCCTCTCAGACTTCGGTGGAGGAGTCACTGTTTCCTCTGTAGGAACATTTGAAGCTTCGGAAGCAGGGGTACTGGTAGGCTCATTTGAAACTGCTGAATCAGAAGATGGAGGAGGAACAGTGACACCATCCTCAATGACAGTATCATCTGACTCTCCTGAGCTGTCCGCTTCACTAGCCTCTGGGGGCTCCAGATCTCCGGTCCAAGTGGGTTTCTTGTCATCCATCACATTCTGTTTAGCATCCGTGCCAAGTGGTGGGAGGACGGAAGGAGATGGGGAGTCAAAGCCTGCAGGAGGTGCGGGTGAAGCTGAATGCACTGAATTGAGATTTGATGGAGGCTGTACACCTGATTTGTCCTGCTGATCCCACATGTATGCTGTTGGCAAAAAGCTGAGGTCAAACTCTGATTCTTCCTCAACACTTGGCTGCTTTTGTGCATCACTGAATTCATCCTTCAGTTTTTGAGCTCCAACAGGAGAATCCATGAAAGCATCAGGAACACCAGCAAAGGCAGCAGGAGCATCAGGTATAACTATATTAGTCTCCTTCTCCTCCTTTGGTGCAACATTGTCTGAAGTCAGGGTACCTTTAATTAAATCTACAGCATCAAAGTCTGGAACAGGAGGTAAGTGAGCCTTCATCCACTCTTCTGTTTCTTCAAATTCATTTGCTTGTCTTAAATCTCCAAGAACCTCAAATGGAGATTCTGGTGACTCCTGTTCAGCAGAACCTCCTTTTTTCTGAACAGTTGGTGTGATTTTCTCGGTGGGAGATTTAGGGTTCTCAGTGGAAGACTTCTCATGGTGACGGTCTCTGAAGTGAGAGAAACCCCCATCGCTTCTAAAATCAGGTTCCTTCTTTTTAGCAGCAAGAGCTTCGAGCGCCTTTATTCGCTCCGAAACAGGAGATGTCTTTATCGGTGAATCTGGTTGTCCATCTGGCGGCCCTGCTTCACTCCCATAATTACCAGGGGTGAATGAGCCAGGTTGAGAAGGAAAGCGAAGGGATGTTGCTACACCTTCACAGGGCTTGTCGGAGCCCAGGACGACTCTCTTGTCTGCATCACCATGCATGAAGAACGAGAGCCAAGAGGAAAAAGGAGGGGAGGTCATATAAATTACAGACACTACTCCCATGCACTTCTATTATTCAGCGAGGCCTTAATGTTGCAGCCCAAGCATTCATGCATTGCATCATGGAAATGTAAGGCAGATTCATATAATAGATGTGTTCTTCACTTTTTGCATGCTTCTCTTAATTACTTCAAAGTTGCCATTAGGCAGCACTCAGTATGGAACTTAAATTATCTGAATGATCAAATGAAGCAGCAAAAGAAATGAAATCTCACTGCCTGATACTTCTTGTAAATCATCACTGCGGCTATGGTAACTGTATGTCGATAGCGATTTGTATAGCAATATGACTTACTATAAACTCGCAGGCTTGAAAGCGGTTTCTTTTTGATAGTGTTCTTCTGACTGTTTGTTCGTGACCAGTATACAACATTTTATCAATGAAAACTATTTCATTCACTATTTCATTCATACAATCTTCAACTACTACATTTGAAATGGGTTTTTATTTGAAATTGTTCTAAAATAGACAGAGTGAGAGGGTGTGACTGTATTTGAAGTCTGATTTTTCCAAAACTCAAGATTTCAATTTTGCGGAAAACATTTATGAATGCCAGAGAAAAGAAGGTTGTAACTGCTGACACTTAGTGGTCTTAATAACTTCAACTTCATGAGAGCTGCTAGTGGTGCATATATAAGACACCTTCAACAGAGAACACCACATCATGATAGAAACACTGAAGTAACGAACAGAGATGAGATAAATATTTAATAATTATTCACCAACAAATACCCAAACTGTCCACACAATTAACTGCTAGGTCCATAGTTATAATGCTGACTCAGTTCTGTCTTTGCAAGACTATGTACACTACTGCTAATTTCAGTCAGTCACAAATGCACATACACTCTTCCTGCTCTCTCTCTCTTGACTAAACACTTGCTAACATTATGAACACAATCTGTGTTAACTGTGTAATCTTAAAGGACTCCGCAACTTGTATAACACATTTTCGTGCAGGCCCGGAAGGGAGTCAACTTAGGCACCATCAGGAAAACGGAGACAATGTGTGGATAGCCAAAAAAAAACTTGTCAGCCACTACTTGCCAAACACATTCCTGTGTTTTTATCTAAACTACACAACAGTTCTGCCTGTGACAAGCAAATAAGACAGGAGCTTTTCAACAACTCAAAGATTTATGTACATTTTTAAAAAACAACAAAAGAAGATAAATCTCAAATACTTTGAGGATTTGCATTTATCATTGTGGTCAGTTCTTTGCACATAATAGGTATTTGTTTACTGTCCATTATGACATCATCAAAATTATGTAATGTTCTGATACCAAAATGGTGAAAAACGCCAAGAGTTAGATAATACTGCAGTCCCCTTTGCAGTTAATCAGGTCATTTAAACACCATCATTTCGTCAGCCACGCAGCTCAGCAGGCTATTACAGTCACTTTGATGGTAGGGCCCCCCTCCCAAGCCACGAGCCCCCTTGCTATCCTGGACACCATAAAGTTCCAAAGATGTTCTAAGCAACTGTTCCAACAATCACATGACCCTTTCCAGCACCAATGATCTCCTATGTCATTTTCAACACCCAACATCAAGCCGTCATGACAGGGAATTGGCAGCTATATTAGGAAATTAACATCAGCTGCCCAGCTCAACCTGTGCAGGCCAACTTCCACTTACTAATGACTGTGCTTTAACTTTTACTCAGCAAGTATGGTTCAAAACCTATTTCAAGGTCCACTGGTTTTGTCTAGCTAAAACAAGGTCCAGATCTGTGCTACTCTTGAACCCTGCAATGTTAACTCTGTTGTGAGCATGATCCCATGACCCCACCGCACCCCTGCCACTGTATAGACAGAGACTTTTCCACTGATTCGCAACTGACTGGTCCACTTTGTCTTGGAAAGGACTGCCACCTCCCCTGTGCCACAATACAATGCCTTGTTCAAACTAGGCCACATGAATGGACTTTTCCATCTCGCCAACAGCGTTGTAGTCTTTTGGCTCTGTACTAGTAAACAAATTCCAAAACAGCTAGTGCTCTGAGAATACATCCACGGATGTTCGGCAGAGCCAAGGCTACTTGATTTGAACCTAGACTTCCTGAGGGACTATAATTCAGGGGTGACTTTGTGGACATGGTACAGATATAACTGTCAACAACTTTCCTTTGCAATAAGCCACTTGTCATGCATCATCTGCCAAATTAGGCCTCAGTGGGCCTCCATGTCTGATTTATGTAATCCGCTCTCTCTCTGCAGCAACTGAAGTTCAGTGATTATGTATGTGGCCTGGGTGTGACAAGCATTTGTTACAATTTGCACAAACCTCGTTCTGCCCTTGGCATGCAATTTCAAGTTTGACCTTGGGACCAGCGTGTGACAAAAGCTCAGAAAAAGCCAGTAAGTGGGCCATGAGCTGATATTATACAAAAAACAACCAGTGAATAATACAAAACCACATAGGAACTAGTTCAGTTTTGTACTCTGAGATCTGCACTAATTTTACTAAAGCAGCAAACCCCGAAAATTCAGCTATGACAGCATTTACATTGAAACCCCAGGCATTGATTTACTGATAATACTTTGTAATGCATAAGCCAAGTCAGATACCCTTGCTGGGAAACGGATGAGTCAGGTAAGAGTTCAAAATTCCAGAAGGTGCAGTCAGGTCCTGTCATTCCTCACCTCGAGTGAATAGGTTGGATGCTCGTGACATAAGAGTTAAATGGTGACGTGACTAGGAGTACTATGTTGCTCATGATATCGTCGAACCTAATCTATATCTATCCTAATATCATCTAACAAACACTACTTTCGCAATGTTTGTTCACACAGGTTTGGACTGCTAACACTGATAACCACAGCACAAAAAGAATCTGAAAATAAAGAAGCAAAACTGGTCAAAGAAAACCTACTTTGTAATGCTTAAGCAAGGATGTGAGGCATGCACAAAGCCTACGAAGCGATAAGCAGATAGTGGGGTGGAGGGCGAGTGAGCAGCAGGCAATGGCGGACCCAGGCCACTGGGCGGTGAATGATATCTCCAGTGCCACTCATCCTCCAGGGCTTGGAATCTACTGGAGCTAGGGGTGGGCTCAGATACTAGGACAGCAGGAAGGCAGAGCCATCCCCCTGGGACACCAACTTGATCCATTTTTAGGTTTCTGCTCTTGTGCGCACAATGTGAACTTGAACTTCTCTGCTTTCTTAAAATAAGGTGGCAATCTTGGGATTATCTTGAACCTACAGTGAGTGCTGCTGACCTAAATAATGCTCGCTAGCAGGCGGTAAAGACTGTAATGGATCAGATTGCTAGCAGCTGCGGTGGCAAGGTTTTACAGGGCTAATTCTTAGTATTTGTAAAGATGCCGGAGATAGGCAGGAAGAGGCAGCAGTGAATTTCTGAAACAAAGAAAAGACTGGTTTGGAGATGTAGTGACTGCTGCTGATACACCAATTTGATCAATCACCTCCAAGGATCTGAGGAACATTGTTTAAAATGCACCTGATATGTAAATATGTGTATAAACTGTTGGGTGAGCTTTTGCTGCACTGAGTAAAGCTATGCACACATACATTTCCTGCAGTCCTTATAATAAACTAACAATGAAAAGTGTCAATAGGTCAAGATTGCTATTTACAGCATTAGCTTGAAAGGTTTCATCTCAAGTTGCAGTGGGGGGTTGGGGCTGCTGCAGAAAATTACCAATGCCATATGTCATTGAAAACAGGAGTAGCTGCGCTGCCTGGCTAACTTACAATTAGCCGAGCGACTGACTGTCTGCAGTGTTGGAAACAGATGGTATAGCATGGCAAAGTTTGTAGGAGGAGGGGCAGGTAAAGACTGGTCGAGCTGGAAAAAGGAGCTGAGATCAGGACTGGAGT
Source organism: Haemulon aurolineatum (assembly GCA_038406115.1). Lineage (NCBI taxonomy): Eukaryota > Metazoa > Chordata > Actinopteri > Lutjaniformes > Haemulidae > Haemulon > Haemulon aurolineatum. The sequence goes on from JBCAUF010000092.1 coordinate 967,122, forward strand.
TAACTGTGCTGCCGGTTTTCTTTGCAGGTTCGTTCTATTTTTATTGGACTATTACGAGCAGGAGAGGGGCACTAGAAAGAGGGATGAAGTAGAGCAGTACAGCAGCAAGCCAGCGGGAGAGTACAGGACAGAGGGAGAGAGCAGGCGAGCAGCGTAAGAGAACCATACACTTGCCTTGAGGAGACTGAATGAGAGATACAGGCGAAGAGGAAAGAAAGGAATCTGAAAAAATAAAGGACAGAAGAATGATCATCCTAGAAGAAGTAGTAAAGAACTCCTATCCACTGCACCCATTTAAAGAATGGCATTCAAATCAAGAGAAAACAAGATTCAACTTATCCAACCTTAACAACTCTACATGCTATACACAAACTACTGCAAATAAAGACCAAAACCTACTAATGTTGACAGAAATGCCCCATGCATATTGCTCTCATTATTTACTTCAGTAAACCTACGGTAACTTTAATACATGCACTTAAAATTTGCTACGCAGGCAAGACCAAGTAAGACAGCTTACTTAAGCAGACAAAAGCACTTCCCACTTTAGTGTTGCTATGAGCAAAGTGAAGTGTTTCCCGCAGATTTGCTACAACCGAAAGAACACCATTCGTTCTTTAGTACTTCTTCTATGGTTTGTTTGTTGCTATAACAGAAACCAGCAGGACATGAACATCTACTGTCACTGTATGGACTATTCTTTTAATGGTTTGGCTCCTTAGTTAAAGGTAATCTTAACACTGCAGTATACAATGATCTTTAGACAATCGTGTTATTCCAACAGTTGGCATTTATCCTTTTCCTGTTTCAACGTCACAAGGCCCCAGAGTATGAAGCTATCTCCATAAAGAAATGGTTTTCCCAGTTTGGTGTGGAAGAACTAGACTGACCAGCACTCAGTCCTGACCTCAACCTCATTCACCACCTGAGGCTGATCACCCAACATCAGGGTTGGACCTTGCTAACACTCTTGTGGCTGACTGGAGGCATGCAGGTTCCAACGTATCGAGGAAAATACTGAAACCAGAAGCATGGAGGCTGGAATGCTACGGTCCACATATTTCTATAATGCTTGAGGACATTAAATCTGGCATTTGGAATACAGCCTCCCTCAAGATCAACGGGAAGACATTAGAATGCCTAGAATCTTTTTTGTTGCCGGGCAGGTTGGGAGAGAGAACGCAGGAGAGAAATATTTTGAGTCATGGGTAAGGACTGAGGATGAGTTTCAGGTCTACCAAGGTAGGTGTGGTGTTTCCCTTGAGTTCATCTCAAATGGAGTTTATACAGGCTGGGCAGGTTGGGGTTGGTGTGCCCTTGTGGTGCAGCATTCCTTCTTTCAGATTCACACGGCTGTTACTCTCTTCACACACCACACCTTCACTATCTACAATCAAAGTTTTATATAATCATATTTGCCAAAGTCAGATTGGTGGCAGGTGAGCACAGGGGGCTGCAAAAATAGGTTTGTCAAATACATAAATATGAAATTAAATATGATCATTCACATCCTTATGGCCATCAGAATTAAAAACATGCATAAATGTCATGGTTCAACAAACCAAGAATGCATTTTAGAATTACACTTTCACTAACAACAAACCTGCACACGCATATCATGTTTCTATATCAGTTAGGTCACAAAATATTTTGTATATGTAGGGCACTATGAATACAATTGTATCCAGATCTCATGTTTATTACATTTTAAGCACATCAGAAAGAGTATCTCATCTTGTGGTGGAGGGAATAACAGAGACTTCAATGTCAAAATATTAAAAACTAAATGAATATCATTAAATTTGGTGTAAAGACAGATCAGACAGATCTTCTGCATGACAGCCTCCATGATGCAGCTCAAACACACAAGGTAAGTGGCTCTGCTGAGGCGACTTTCACATCCAGGCAACAAATGTCGCCATTTCATTTATCTGAATTCGCACATAGTCACAAAGTCTTCAACGCACTTGTGTCTTACGTATGTCAATGTGGTTACACTTCTGTGAGTTGGTTGAAGTGATGAGCTCTTGATAGTGCACTGCCTCCCTCTCTGCTGGTATGTCTCACCAAAACATACTAGCATACCATCATCTGTTCTCGGCTTGGGTGCTGTGAAAACAATGGTTAAAAATGGTACAGAAAACCCTAATTTTTAGAAATTGAGACCACATTCGGCAACTTCTTGCAATATTCTGTGTCTAGAGTTGATTTTGCAATTCCGTCCATTTTTTTCTGCATCTCACAAATCATTGGGAAATGGAACAAAACACAACATAAAGATATAAAGATAACAGCACATCACCTAAGTGCAAATTAGTATTGATATCTATGTGGCCAAAAAGGAGAGGAATATAAAAGGGCTGTCAGATCGGTCTGCTTCATGAAACATTTCAAACATTTACGGCAGGGCCCTTGGCAGGGCAACAAGGTGAAAACATAACATCTGATATATCACCATCTTAAGTTTTTCTGATGAACATGACATGTTAGCAAACAGTTCCTATTTACAGTCCAAAGGGACATGGCACAAATGTTAGCATCCCATGGTGTTGCGTTTCTGGCCAATGTAAGAGTCCAATATTCATTCTCCTTTAAGTGCTGGCTTCTACCAACTCCTGAGGAAAAATATCTTGCTCTTTAGCTGCTAGATGCTCCACTTTCTTCAGCAGCTAGTTGCCAAAATTGTCTGCCTGCTGATTGGAGCTCGACGAGAGGCATATAGTTACTTTACCCGAGCTTTGGAGCTAAAAACAGCTGCTGGAAATGAGGCTGAAGAGATCAGAGTTTATGAACCATTATACAATCAAAACTATGAGCTAAAAAATTCTGAGGGAGGACTGCAAGCAACCTCGTTCACAAAATCATTGTCAATGTATAAAATATTGGTTAATGCAGCTTTGAGCTCTGCCCAGTTATAGAAATGATCATTTTTATGGGGTTAGACTGGCCTTGTGCAGTCACAAATACCAGTTTTTCGGTGTTAAAGTCATGATTGGTAAACATGAGTCGGGAGTCAGCTCTGTGGCCTTAGGCCTTTTAAACTCATCACTTACGAGAAGTGATGATGCAGGGTTGGGTCTACTGCAACGCCTGCCATCTCTGCCTATCCTGCACTGTCCACCCCTGAGGGCTATCTGATTGCCTGTGTGACCTCAGTGATATGGTCCGCTCCAGCAGGGAATGGAGGGAGGAGGTCTTGGCAAGACTAGTGCACAGGGAGGGAGAGAGAGAGAGGGAGGGGGGTGGAAAGAACTCCGTGTTCCTTGATGCTTTATGTGTGCGTTTCACTTCCAGGGGGTTCAGAGCACCTATCTTAATCACTGAATCAAAAGCATGTTTGAAACGTACTGAAATGCGACGGCATCACATAACATTAACGACCATGATGTGAGAAAAAAGAAAAATTATGCATGTAACCTAGTCTTTCCTGTCAGATTGCAGGTTTAGGAAGGAAATGTGTGCTAATTGGTGTAACTGTGTAGCACTGAGCTGGGGTTACTGCTAATTACAGAAACTGGAGTTATGTTAGCTCATCATAGAATTGTAGTGCATGTAAATCACTTCCAAAGCAGAGGTAAAGCATGCATTTCTTCAGTTTTCTTCAAAGAACATTTTCTGAAAGGTACTAGATCAAAGTGAGAGGTGGGGTTTGATGCCTGCGGCAAAGAAAACGTTAATCTGCTCATGTTAGAACATTCCTATGAGGAAATATGAGCACAGACGCACTGCAGTTATCAAATGGTGAGTGGAGGATTTATCTTAAATGTGTGAAACAGTCTGTGTTGTTGAATTAATGTACTTCTCTCAAACACTCTAAACTGTTTTTAATTGTGAGATTACACATAATGCAGCAACACATAGTTGAGTCCAAGGCTAACTTCCCCTCCAAATCTAACGCAATGTAGTTTGAGAAATGAGGTCCTCATTTTGAAGTGTGCCACTTCCTTTGTGACTTGTGTCACTCATCAGTGCGTGAGTCAAGTGGAATGGGCTCGGCTACAGACAGAAGCTGGAAAGGCGGACGAGGCCATCTGCTAGCCGTGACGTCCACAGAATGAAAGATAAACCGAGTGTAGATTACTATGAGAGAGACAACATCAAGGGCTGTGTGAAGTGGACAGAAGCACATGTCATCTTGTGGCAGATTTTAATGTGGAGCATATGGTCAATTTAATAAAAAAAAAAAAAGGCACAGTGAAAGCACCAAACAACTGGATAATGAAAATCGTATTTCTGCTGGTGTAACTGACAGCAAATCATAGAAGCAGATCAGAGAACAGGAAACCGTCTTACTAAAATATGATAAAATAGATCTATTAAACAGGAGAAGTTGTGCTTGAAGACATGTTTCTGATATGAGCCTGTTTGTAATTAGGGCCTGGTCCACCGTGCAGCTGAATCATGGCCACTGTTTGAGACGTTCTGATGTTACACCACTTCTTGACTACGGTCCCTTCCCTTCCCAGTCAGTTGTTCTACTAATGTAATGCATTTTCATCCTGCAATTACATCATTGATAATGACAGTTCAGCGCAACACTGAACCATTTCATACGTCTGCCCTAAATCAGGCAAAAAAAAAAAAAGACAGCTTGATCCATCACAAATGAGTCAATAGCCGCTGATGATTAAATTAAAAAAAAACCCAAAACAAAAAAAAACCCCTTGATTGTGTTGGTTTTATACAAAAGAACAAAAGTCCACATTTCTTTTGTATAAAAGTTTAAAAACAGTGTCATCTTTCTAAAATGGGAAAAGCACATCCACCAACACTGTCTTCCTATATGATGTGGCTGTAGACAGGGTAAGGCCCAAAGCCTATAGTTTGAGGTGACTCAGCAGTGCTGTGATGACTAAGGTCTGTGGAAGGCAATGCCTGCTATCTGTCATGGAATGAAAAAAACCATAGTCATTCCGAGCTTGTTCAGAGCCACGTTTTCTGAGCCGGCCTTAGAAATTATAGCTCTGGCAGACAAAAACTAGCTCTAAAAGAGGCTCATAAAAACATATGCCTGTTAAGCTTATGCCACAGCTGTGTGAGCCACCTCTGAATCTAAAATACTATAATGTTTTGTCGATAAACCCCCATCTATAGAAAACTCCTTCTGTTAAATAGAATAGATTAAATTAAATATCAATAAATTAAATAAATAAATATTAATAAGCATCAATATTAGCAGAGACAAAGTGGAGTCTTCCATAATTGTTGACTCATGGACTAGATAAGCAATACACTATAATTTGTTCATTGTTGTCATATGTTTTTAGTCATATTGTACAACACATGATTGTATGCATGGAAACAATTGTGGTGATGAATGCCTTCTGAAGTTATTTCATGCGTTTCCAAGTAGATCTCCATCTTATTTTTGATCCAATTGTGGCCTTCATCTCATTACTGATAACTTCTTTGAGACCAAATCGTAACTCAGTGAGGCACCCTGTGCCACACCCTGCCACATCCAGTTGACGCCCCATGACCGCCATGTGCCGTAATTCTTTAAAGCCTGCAATCCTTTTGATTAACAGAACATGGCTTTGAAGGATTTTCAAATGGCTTGAGCGTAGCGGCTGATTGAGCCATGGAGTTCAAATAAGACAGCTTTACACAATACACAGACACAAACATACACACGCTCACTGATGGTGACGCTGCCACTCCCTCATACACAATAACCTGCCCATAAGGCCCTGGGAGACAACACTGCTCCTTTGTTTTAATTAGGCTCGTCTAGACTGTGAAGCCTGAAAATATAAAATGGCTACTAAAAGTGGAGGTGATGACACTTATTAGACAGAAACGAATTTATTTAATTACTGAAGCATGATGTTTTGTTGTGGGTCCGTTATGAAGACGACGACACAAAAAGGGCAATGCGCCTTTAAGAGGTCCTCTGTTCGCTGGCAGTTGCCCAGTAACAATGCATCTGCAGTGCAGAGCATCGCAACGTTCGGCGCTGATAACGCTTTGTCACCCCAAACCATATTGTACTAAAAAAAACGTCATGTGAAGTTTCTGTACTTAAAAAAACAAACATAACCCTTCACATAGAGCATGATGTAAGACTACATGAACTCATTATGAAGCAAATTTCAAATCGGCAACATCAAATTGCATTAAGCAGCAAGTATTTGGATGAAATGTCCATTTTCTTTCAAATTAGCCCAGCCAGTCACGCATTCTCCTTCACATATAATAACGCCGCCAAGCAGCATGCGGCGTTAACTCGTGTTTTCGCAGCTTAGCTGACAGTTTGTCTGTCCGGACACATTGCTCGACTAGTTAAATGTCTTACATCATGTTCCACACAGAATGTGCCTCTGCTTACTAGCGAAGCATCCCCCAAATTGACAGACTCTGAAAAAAGACGTTTCGTGTAAAGTTATCACCATTCAAGACAGCGGCGTTTACCGGGGACAGGCCACAGCTAACGTTACATACAGCATGACTTGTTAGCCGTGATGTTCACCACCACAGGTGTTTCATATTAGAACTGAGGCAAGCTTAAACAACTACGTGTTAACGTTACTGGTCATCGACAGACAAAATAAAAGAGAGGGGTTTCAACAGTACAATGACGTCATGGTACAGTTTTATATACAAGTATTGCGTTATGGACTTGACGGAAACCAATGAAATCATTAACGTTGATATGCCTGGAAAAAAGGCCCAAATTGTTTTTTATTGTAATTAAAAATAAGGCATTATGGTCAAATTAACATCTATCTAGCTGACGTGATGTTTAGCGATTTCTTACCTGACAGCTTTGATTCTTTGGCAGCTGAATTTTGTCCATCGGCAAACCCCTGCGACGATGATATCTGGGCGGACTGAGTCATTGGATCCATTTTACTGTAGTTTCAAAACAACTGCACAAAGCTGGTGAAATGTCTGTCGTTTCTCTGGTTAAATATGCTTCTGCTGTCCTTTGAAAGCGTATACGTCGTCTGACTTTCCTCAAATTTCCCCCAAGAGCGGGACTCGGTTCGACACCTCAACGCAATGTCCGAGCACTGAAGGATCAGCAGAGATGGAAGGAAACAAGGCGGACTATGGAGGAGGGGAGAAAAAACATGTCGGGCTGAGACGCGTTCAAGGTCTCCTCTGAAGCTCGTATATTTCAGCTCCAACTTCACCAAATGAGTTGTCTCTGCGTTATAACTATTCTATAATAACGTAAATTCGTCAAATCATAATAATTGCACTACTCTTGTCTTCCATGCCCCCCGCCTTTTGAAAATATATTCCAGGTCCTCTTGTATTCGTAAAATCCAACTGTACGGGGCGGCATTGTAATTCTGTTGTGAAAATCATGGCTTTATGGAAATATTCGACAGCAATTTAAGGCAGCAAGAAGAATATTCCTGAACACAGACACCATGTCACAGTCTACCTGCTCTGAACAAAAATGGGTTAATGTAATAGCTGCTTTATCAGTTGGAGAATGCATTGTATGAATTTTGAGTAAATTATTCCAAAATATTTCCAGCATTTATGTTAGTAATCGTGGTTTGAATGCATAAACTGGTGTGTGTTGGGCTGTTTGTTACAAAACCATGAATAACATCGATATTGAATAATGAAGTAAAGATGCAGCGACTTCACAGCTACAGTACAATTTCATGCAATTCAAAATCGTGTGGTTTCTTTACAGTAGCCTTTTTTCCATTATGTAACGGTTGCCTTTGTTCCATTCTGTAGCACATAATAGCATCATGCCTCCCTCTACTGGGGCGTTTACGAATAACATACTTTGAACTCCATTTCCCGACATACACGAGAGGAAGCTGTGTGGTGCGCAGCGGTTTAGATCTGTAACCAATGCGGATGGGCCTGTCGAAGCTCGACTGCACTTCGATAGCGGCCCACACATTGTTAGCAGATCTGGTCTGTGACGCAAACGTAGGGGCTCGTAGCACACAACGAGTGAATTACGGGCAGACTGAACTGCGCGGCAAAAGAAGGGGACACAAACAAAAACATGTGGCTCAGGCTGTGAGATAACGGGTACGTAATCTCTCACACACCGGTCAAATTTCGCGCTTATGAGAGCCCAGACTGATTCGGTGTTTCGGCATATTGTGGCGGGATATTTCGCGAGAGTGTGGCGGGGGTGAGCGTGAGCCAAAAGTGATGAGTTTACCTTTAGCTAACTAGCAGCTCTTTAGCTTGTTAGCTGCTTATCTCAACAGCCTTCATTCAGCCTGCTGCTCCCGAGCTGTACTTTATGCTTCAGGATATTCCTGCGCTTTATCTCACGTTGCCATGTAAACAACTTCCTATACATTCAGCCATTGAGCCCAATAGTAAGCATAAATAGATAACGTTAGCTTACGTTGACAACTTAGTAAAGTTAGCTAGTTAGCCTCCATCAGCTAACCAGGCTAGCAAATGAATTCATGGAACGTTGTATTTCGGTCTGTTCTCAAGTACTCTACATATTTTGTGTTTCTCTGGACATATTTTGACGTATTAGCGAGGCTTGTGAAACTCACAGAGCTTCTATTAGCACGTTTGAATTGAATGTGTGCATGTAGCGGTGGGAGTGCCCCGCCCACCAAAGCGCCGCACAGCGCGTGTCAGCAGCAGCACCGATGAACTAACGTTAACCGGCATTACGCAACGAGTCAGGCCGCTCAGCTGTGGATCACTGTGTTTATGTTTTATCTGATTAGCGTGCTCCAGGTATAATAACATTCATAAGCGAGGGTTTGTTAATGGCAATATGTCTCATATTCGGGACGGTACAGCTCGGTCAACTATATGACAGGAAATGTTGCTTTGCTGATCAGGAAACGGCACAATTGTTTAACTTATATAACCAAACAGTGTTTCCATTATAAAAAGTTTTGAAACTTAGTCAGTAGCCTATTTTTAAATCTACAGTATTTTTTTCAGTATTATAGTGCTATATAAATAGCCCCCAACTAATGTAAATTATTGTCCTGTTGAGTAATTTTGATAAATTATAAGTAAAACTATCCCTTTTTTAAAGAGTCACATCTGCAGCAGGAGCCATGGACACGATAGGGAAATCATAGTATCATAAAACTAAAGATTCCTACTTTCTGCTCATGAGTGTGTGACATTGATGTGGAGTTGAACTGACTGCTCTGTAACTTTCAGTACTGCAGGTGAGGAGAGCCTCTGCGTTGACTGACGGTGGATATCATGGGTTTGCACTCGGCCCAGAAGAAGCACTTCCCCTTGCGCGGGATCGATGGCGTGGTGCAGCTGTTTGACGCCGAGCTCCGCAAGTCTGAGCCCGACCTGGCCCTCCTCTCCCTGGTCCTGGGTTTCGTCGAGCACTTCCTAGCTGTGAACCGGGTCATCCCCATAAATGTCCCGGGGGTCCGCTTTGAGCCGCTGGAGCCAGACTGTCCGAACTCCTGCTTCCCCACGGTGGAGCTGGGCATGATCTCGGCACTGTATGAGCGCTTCACGGCGCAGATCCGCGGTGCCGTGGACCTGTCCCAGTACAGGAGGACTGCTGCAGGCTCCAGCAGAGAGCTGGTGAAGAAAGTGTCAGATGTGATCTGGAACAGTCTAAGCCGCTCTTACTTTAAGGACCGGGCCCACATCCAGTCCCTCTTCAGTCTCATCACTGGTATAGCTTTACATGTATTACAGTGAAATGATTTATTATGAAGATGTTTGTTATGTCAACTTGGAATTAGTCATGTCAGATTAATAAAAAAAAAAAATGCTGTTCCATTTGAACCAGGTACCAAACTGGACAGCTCCGGCGTGGCATTTGCCGTGGTGGCAGCCTGCCAGGTTCTTGGTCTGAAGGACGTCCACCTGGCACTGTCCGAGGACCACGCCTGGGTGATTTTCGGCAAAAACGGCGAGGAGACGGCCGAGGTCACCTGGCACGGGAAGGGTAACGAGGACCGACGAGGACAAACGGTCTCGGCCGGGGTCAGCGAGAAGGTGAGGCCCCCCCCCCACAAGTCTTGGGAGTCTTGCGGAGCTCTTACATTACAAAAGATCACAAAACACACGAGGTTCAGTGATGTGACCAATCACCTCCCCACACCACATGGAATTTCATTTCCCCTCATGGGTCCATGTAGCACTGATGACACAAGATTATGTAACCAAAACTGTTCAGTGAGTGAGTCACCTGACAGTCCCTATGACTTCATGTCGCTTCACTTAAGTCACTTTTTTATACTTAAAGTGATGAGAAAATGTCTCATTGGTGATTTAGGGCCCTATGATTTCCGCGATAACGGAATTGCAGAATTGGCTGATTAAAAAAATGGAATCTATTTTTTAGCGCGGAATATCGCGGAATTTGACTGAAATGCTGTTTTCGTGTGGCAGAGGAACATATGTCTGGGGTAAACTGCACGGAGGGAAGCAAATCTGGGTGGCACAACAAGTCTTCCGCCACAGACTGAGCCCCTCCCCTCGCAAACAATGAAAGCATGGCGAAGCACTGTGGTCGAGCCAGCTGCCCCGACATTTGAAGTGTGTCCATAGTGTGAAACTGACAGCGGATGCTCGGGGTCCGCTGAGAAAGTTAGCGCTACTAATTTTAGGATAAAACCTGTTTCTTGCATAAGTAGTTCATGAAACCTATACTGCTGCTCTAAGTACATCATGGACTACTGCCACGGGTACTATCAAGTACTTTTACTGTATATTTTCTGAGTAATTTATAGACTATGTCCCATAAACTGAACAAGAATAAACCCTCTTTTGCTAACTTTGATGAGGCATAAAACCTGTTTATGCCTAACATTAAAAACACACTGTTTTTGGTATAAAATAACAGTAAAAGGTTAAAAAAAAAAAAAATTAAAACAGAATTCCCAAAAATTAAAATGGAAAAAATGGAATTTGGGAAAAAATAAAACTGATTTCATAGGGCCCTAGTGATTGGTTGAGCTTCTCTATATAGATGTGTAAATATCACCTTGTAGTGTTAAATTAGATTTAGATAATGGAGGTAAAATAAAGCAGTGACTAAAATGCTTAGTAAGGATTAGCTGTGTTGAGTATTTCATATTTACTGCCTGTGTGTCCGTGTATCCCTCAGAGTTGGCTGTATCTGAAGGGCTCCTACATGAAATGTGACAGAAACATGGAGGTGGCCTTCATGGTGTGCGCCATCAACCCCTCGCTGGACCTACACACCGACAGCTCTGAGCTGCTGCAGCTACAGCAGGTGAGCGCTCGGTAGCAACGCGCCGGGGCTGTCACGTATCTTGTTTGTTTAATCTCCGGCGGCACAGCACAGTGCAGTGTTCAGCCTGACGGTCGATGCCGGAGGAAGTGGTGACCTAAATGCCAGAGAGCCGGTCTGTGACAGAACAGTTTGATGTTCTGATTGATAAAAACAGTAAACAGGGACCATGAAATGTTGAATTTATCAAGAAAAGAATGAAGGCCTGTGTCTAATAAAGCCTGTTTCAAATGAAGGCCTGGTTCTCTCTACATTTGAGATAAGTAAAAGGCCTTTTAAGAAGAACAGCAATTGTAAGATTTGTTAGATTGTTTTGTGGTAACATCATTGGTATATTTCATGGCTCTTCAATACTCAGCGACACTCAGTCTATGCTAGATGCGTTTTCCTAATCTGCCTCTCTTTTCTCTTTCTCCCCGCCTGTGCAGAAACTCCTCTGGCTGCTGTACGATCGAGGCGACCTGGACAGGTGAGGGTTTGTGTGTGGTGTGTGTCTGATAGTCCTGCGGTTTGTGTACTTTGAAGGGGTGCGGTGTGCAAAACGGCTAAATTCCATGAACTCCTCCCATTCTGGACACCAGGTATCCAATGGCCATGGGCACTCTGGCAGACCTCGAGGACCAGGACCCAATCCCAGGCAAGGAGAACCCCCTGAACATCCACCTCAAGGTAAGTGTTGCTGTGACTGTGAGTGATTTTGTGCACTGGAAGTCGTGAGTGTGCTACAAACGTCCAATATCTTCACAGATCAGGATGTTTAATAGGAAGTCATTTGTGGTGTGTTTGTGTGCTCTCTCTCTCTTTCTCTCTCTCAGGCCGTCACTTCAGCTCAGAAGCACTACAACAACGAGCACATCTACCCCTACATGTACCTGGCTGGTTTCCACTACAGGCACAGGAACGTGCGGGAGGCTTTGAGGGCCTGGGCCGCGGCCGCTCAGGTCATGCAGGAGTGAGTTCACACGGCTTGTACACACACAATATGTTGCAGGTTCAGAGGGAATGAGCTCCACGCAGGATAGTCATGACAGGCTTTTCTCAGATGGAGCTGCCCGATATGAAAAGGTTAAAATAACTTTGGGTTGTTTCGTTTTTATAGTAGACAGTCGGGCCATGGTTTTGTTGTCAAAGGTCCAAGTTTTTGTACTTTCAGTTTCATTTTGATCTGTTTTTACCATGGAAGCAATATTTTTGTTCCAAGTAGTTCCAAGAAGAATCCAAGTTAAATTCAACCTGACAGAGTCAGTGTTGACTCACCATTAAAGGTCCCATATTATGAAAAACATTTTCTCTGGTCTCTACATATATAAACTGGTCCTACCTGAGCCTACCAACTCCCAGAATGAGGAAAGCAAACGA
>JBCAUF010000092.1:1014664-1024820 GCA_038406115.1 Haemulon aurolineatum
ATGAGCCCATTATCACAAAAATAACACTACTTTCAGAGAATACCTTTGTTCTTTGTTAACTTTTCAAGGTCCTGAGATGGACTGGCTCTCTGGAATATGCCAGAAATGTAATCTCGGAAACTCTTATAAATATATAGCTATTATAAAATGATTAGTTACAGTGATTGTGACAAAATTTCAAATTCTGAACACAAAAGAGCCAAATTGACGCAATCATCAACTTGTCATCATCAAAGTTGTGTCAATTTGATCAATTAGTAATTTTTGTTCATAAATAGATATAAACCATTTTGCAATAACCAGACTTTGCCTTTATCAATATTTGTATGTGTATATATCTGCTGATTTAAAAAAAAAAAAAAAGATCTATTTGTCAGTGATTCAGTTGATTCATCCATAATTAGAAACTTGTACATGGAGCCACCCAACGGTTGCGGCTACATCCGAATCTGACTTCAATTAATCACAATCTAAGGCGTATAAAAACATAAATTGCTATTAGATGCACATAAATGTTAACACAATTTTTCGAAGATATGTCAACAAGTGACCAGTATTTGTCCGTACTCATCGTGACATTACATACTTCCACTCAGTAGATGGCGCTAATGAAGCAGGAAGTAGAAGAGGCCGCAGCAGCGTCACGGCTGCTGCAGCAGCGCCATTTCACTTTTCATTCATTGGTGTCGAGGCCTACATCGTTTCATAGGTGGGTTAGAGATTTTAAGATTAATACGTGACGTGAAATACATTTTAGGAAGTGGGTGATACGCAGCTGTCATTGCCTCGTAGTTTCTGTGACGACGCGGCCCGAGTTAGCGGGCGAACGTCAGCGCTAGCTAGTAAACTGTTAGCTGGTTATTGTGTTAGCTTCATTAGCAAAACATTAGAGCGCCATTACAGTGACATAAAGACGAACGTGGAAGCAGTGCGTAATGTACACCATCACCTGGTGTTTATAGAGAGCAAGTGAACCGTTCACACTGTAGCGTCGAGATAGTTAGTCTGTGAGTTAAGTAAAAAAAAAAAAAAAATTTAAATACCAACCAATATTAAAGACGACGAGCTAGTCCGACATGTTAGCTGAATGTAGACGACATGTTTACCTGTGAACGCGCAGAAACGTCAGACAGGTGGATGTGTGAACCAATCTGCAGTGTTTCGAATGAGGCTTAATCTTTGAGAGGAAATGTTGTTCAATTCGTATTATATTATTCTAGGTTTTTTACGGCTATCACCTGATATCTCTCCTATTTGGTAACAAAGAGCGACGTGCTAAACATGCACCCAGCAGCTGACCAGGCAATACTGATCCACTAAATTTCTTTTAAATTTAAGATTTGTCCTCTTAAAAAAGTCATATGCAATGCTGGTCAAAAAAAGAAATGTTAAAAAGTTATAGAAATTATACAATCATAAAATTTTATAAAACACTAAACACCCTGGTAAGATTAAAGACAGATGGGGGTGTCATCTTGTTGTGTACAGTTTAAAAGTACATGGAATTAAGATTTAAGTTATATTTGATCATTTTGGAGGCTATAATTTGTGGTGCTGTTGAAATATACTGTGATATTAACAGGCGTATCTGATATTTTGTCCACCCTATTTATACCCATGAGCGGCAGTGCAACAGCACCACAAACTACACCCTCCAGACAGTTTGATTTCAATCTGAACGTTTAAATCTTCACGAAGGGAGGATTTACTGCATTAGAAAGAATGAGTTGTAGCTAGATGTATAATAAACTGAGTGTATTCATTAATCACACGCCACAGACTATTAGGATGATAACTAAGTACTCATTAAATATTTGTAATACAATAGTAATTGACATATCTTTCTGAATCTTCTAGGCTACACAGACGTTCATCATGGTGAAAATTTTTATTGGCAACCTTGCCTGCAATACCACAGCCGAGGAGCTGCGGGAACTGTTCGAGAAGTATGGCACGGTCTCGGAATGTGACATTGTCAAAAACTTTGGTTTCGTGCACATGGACAACATGTCCGAGGCGGAGGAGGCCATTCAGAACCTCCACCAGCACCAGCTGAACGGCTGGCGCATGAACGTGGAGATGAGCAAGGGGCGGCCCAAGTCCACCACCAAGCTGCACGTCAGCAACCTCGGGGAGGGGGTGTCCGCCGAGGTCCTGCGCGCCAAGTTCCAAGACTTTGGCACGGTGGTGGAGTGCGACATAGTGAAGGACTACGCCTTTGTTCACATGGAGCGAATGGAGGACGCCATGAGCGCCATCGAAAAGCTGGACAACACGGCCTTCAAAGGTGAACACTTTTGGCGGGATAGAGCTAGTTGTCTTTGCTGTCTGTAGATGCCAATTTGAGGTTCTGTTCTGTCACCGTAGAGCTCCTGTGGCAGGTAAAGTCCACTAGCTAACTGCCCGGGACTCACTCCGCCCAGTGATTGTCGGTCAAATTCTTTTTAACGTGTGTTGTAGTCGGTAAGAGCCTTGTCGTGTCCGACCCCCACGGTCTCATGCGTGTCTTCTCTCTCTTCAAAAGGCAAGCTGATGAGCGTACAGCTGTCCACCAGTCGGCTGCGCACTGCCCCGGGAATGGGAGACCATACGGGCTGCTATGTCTGCGGGAAACACGGCCACTGGTCAAAAGACTGTCCAGTCAGTCGGAACGGTAGCCAAGGCGACGGCGCAAGAGGTCACGGCGGCCGGGGCCCTCCAGGCAGCCCCCCCGGTTACGGCAGGGGCGGCTACGGGATGGCCTCCCCTCCGGCGGCAGATTTCATGGGCAACCCCGCGTATAATCGGGCTAGTTACGTAGGAGGGCTGCCGCCTCCCCCTCGCAGGCTCGGCGGCTACAGCTCCGAGCCGGGGGATAGGTACGCCGGCCGGGCGGCGGGCCCCTACGCCGACCGGTCATCGCCGTATGACCGCGACCGCCTCTTTAGCAGTGTCGACTACTACGAGAAGTTCCGAGCCCGCCCTTACGGCTCGAGCTATTTCGAGGATCGCCGCATGTCCTATCTCCCCCCTCCCCCGCCTCCCCCCGGTTCCCTCTCAAAGCTCTCCTCCACTGTAGATCCGTACGAACGCCAGCCGCCGCCGCCGCCACCTCCGCCCGCATCGGCTGCCGCCGCCGCCGCATTCTACGCTCAGGACCGCAGCCCGATCCGACGAGTGCCGGTCTCCTCGGCGGGCTACACCTACGACGGGACGCAGCCGTCGCCGGCGGCAGCTCCCAGGAGCAACTACGCGGTCCCGCGACCCAAGGATCATTACGCGCCACGCTACGCGCCTTACTAAAGCCATGGTGCCAAGGTGAGCAACATAAAGTGTGACTGTTACTGTAAAACTTTATTGATCAGTTTGTCCCTGGTACTTTTGACGATGGGGGCTCAACGCTTTGCTCTCTTTTCCAGGTCTGTTTGTGAACTGCAGGACTTTTCCCCTTCGCCATCATCTCTTCAAGCCTCATGAATTCACCGGTCTGTGGGAACGTGCCGCAGCGCGGGATGTCGAAAATTAGAATTGGAAATCGTGTCGGCATCCATCCAGGCACCTGAGACGCGAGTTCCCTGCAGACGAATCGTCCTTTTGAGTCACAAAACCCGCGTTCAGTAAGGACGATTAGCAAACTGTCCTGGTTGACACTCATAAAACAATAATTTGCTCACTTTGCGCCGCAGGTTTCCGATTCAGTTTTTAGCCATGTCTTTTTTTTCTTCTTTTTTTTTCATACCTGTGTTTCTTCCTCACATGAAGCGAATTGTTAAATTCAGCGTATGTTCATCGTTTGGCTTTGGTTTCTGTCATTTAGAAGTGTTCTTGTTTTATCGATATATAGAAACACCATCTTCCTTTTTTTGAACAGGATAAGGGTGAACACGTGCTGTGCCAGTTGCTTGTAATGCAGATGAATCTTCTCTTGCTCCGAGACACACATCTGACTTGACCCGTGTCAGTTATGAATTAAGAATAAATGATCAAACGTGATCTTCTTCATTGGTGTCCAACAAGTTGATGAGGGCTGTGACTCTTCAGGTGTGTTCACAGATGAAAGCAACCGTTTTCACAGAGAAGTTTCTTCCTTGAAGGGCTGAAACACACAGTAAGCTGTCTGTAAAGACACCCTGCAGACTCTTTGCCCTCTGTAGCACATGAACGAACTCGGTGACTCACACTGAACAACACAATAAAGACATGAATGGATATCCATGCAACTGACCCGGCCAGGTGTTCAGCCAAAACACAGAATCACACTTTGAGTTAGGATCTATGGTAAGACAAATGATCTCAAACATTCCAGCCTCTTTTATTTTTTTCTAATTTGAATGTGTGTCCACACGATGTAAAACTGATGAATTTTATAGCACCGAACGAGGTGTCCGCTCATCTGACGTCAAAAGTTCTTGAAATAAAAGCGTTGAGAGAAACCCAAACAAGGATGTTGGCTGATGTGCACCGTGTAACCAAGTACCATCCTGATTCTGTTTCGTTCGCTCACAAGCTGAGAACAGAAAATAATCCATCATGTGTTGAGCCTAGGCGTGGGGTGATGAACGATCATCGTCTCCATCAAACAGAAAAAGAAGATGTGAGAGTGTGGGGCAGGACTCGGGGCTCGGGCTGTAAAAGTCACAGGGCACCTGTGTTTTGTTGAAGGTGCCTTGTTGTTTTGCATATAGGTGGATTTGAAGTTTGTATTTTTCATACTAGCTGTAAAAGTACCAGCATACATTAAAAAATGTAAAGGAATATGATTTATAATAAAGCCCAAATTATTTTGGTGACGTTTTTGATGTTTTTCTTAGCCTCATACAATGGTGTCTAACTTATTTTACTTTTGAGCAGAAGGATTTTGGTCAGATGGAAGAAATATTGATAACATAGTGATTTGTTTTTCACAATAACCTTTTTTTTTTATTATGACTATTATTGCAATTATATTGCAGGGCTAGGTATTTTTTCAGGTGAAAGCCAGAAATCGGAACCATGATCAATATATTTTCTCACATTGATGCAAAAGTCAGCACATCTTGCCATTTAACAGTTGTGCTTATTGATTAAGCCTGGCTTATGCAATAACCATATTATAAGTGGCAGAAGTGTTATCGTGTTGGCACAAAATGCAAACGTGATCAACATTTATGGCCAGCTACGACTGAGGACAACGTTTCTTAAGTGGCTGTTGAGAAACAACTTTTTTCAGAATTTGATTAGCTGTGCAAGATGACATAATATAAATGCATGGAAGGCTCTACGCCGGGGCTAAGGGGTCAAAAATGTGCCTTGCCCAAATTAAGCCCCTTCAAGAATTTCATGTTACATTTTAATACATGTATATAGTAAGTTAAAATTAGCCCCCTCACGTATTGGTCAAGCCCCCCCATTAGCACCGGTACATGGGTACATTCATGATTATCTGAAATTGATTTTGCTTGTTTTTTTCTGCTCATCTCAGTATGATGGCAGAGTATGAGGCGCTCACAGTGCCAGCTGGATGTCTGTGCTCCTCCATGGTTCTCCGTGGGGTCTTTTGGTCACGCGGTGCTTACGCAGCGTCAGTCGGTAACGCGCCGCGGTAAGTCAGTCGTCATTTCATTCTCCCGAAGATACAAACCGAGACGCGCACTGCAGCCTTGAAAAGGTAACAACTCAACCAACATCATCACAGAATGAACACATACTTAAAGGCTGCCTGATTATCGACATTATCCAACACGCTGCAGTTCGTCCGGCTGCACAGGCCTCGAACAGTCGGGGTGTCTGTAAACGGTATGCTGTGGATATGCTAAAATAAGCTAAGCTAAGCTAATCCACACACTTGCTTTAACGTTAGCGATGTGTGCAATGAGTTGAATGAAGAAAACAGCCTACATTGTGGAGGAGCGTGTTACGTTACTTTGCTATCATCTACTCGTTGTGAGCTATATTCGCTATGCCACAGTTTAGCTTTGTTTGCTAACATTACTTGGGTTAGCTCGGCAGCTAGCGAGAGTTAGCCGGGGAACCACGATGTGCAGCAGCCTGCGCTGTGAGGAAATAATGAGCGACATTTGTGTGTCTCTTCTAGAGTAATTCAGTTGTTGTCGGTGACGGTGGCCTATTCATACTCGTCAGAGGTAAGCAGTACATATCTGTTATGTGCTGTGCAGACGATATTAGTTATTTATGAACAATTGATTTACGTTATCTGCACAAAGAGTCCAATTCCGCCTCTGTGCGCAGCTAAAGGACCAGTCTACCACAACACAGTGAACTTTTCCCTCCAAATGTAACCGTACAATTCATAAGCGAGGGTTTCTACATGTATATTGATAACCAGCAACAATCATGTTACCAATGTTCAGCCACATTATTAGTTACATTGTAGAATGTCCTACTTTGTTTAAATGTGTGTAAAATGTATATGTTGAGTGGGACATTTTATTTTGAAAACACTTGACAGATTATGCAGAATTACAGAACTGTGGCTAACATGAACCCATCTTAAGTGGTATTGTCTCTGTCTTATCATGTATCTCCTGTATTGGCACTGTTTGGTGGATTGATCATAAGTTAGTGGGGTTCATCACATCATAGATTACAGCTGTGATTGTATCAATGCAAGTTGCAGCCTTGTGGATGCTAAGTTTTCAAAATGATGTTAATTTGCATCTAAGATAAATCAACTAGTCAAGATTCATTTGTGTCAAGAGAATTATGGCGGTAATAATCTTTATCTCTTCTCCTTCAGTGACGTGGACGCTCCACAATGGTGAAAATATTCATCGGGAACCTGTCACCAGACACCACATCAGATGAGCTTCGCTCTCTCTTCTCCCAATATGGCAAGATTGCAGAGTGCACCATCGTCAAGAACTTTGGCTTTGTGCACATGGATGACAAAGCAGAGGCAGAAGAAGCCATCCGCAACCTCCACCATTACGAGTTAAACGGCCAGCCCATGAATGTGGAGTTGAGCCGCGGCAAGTCCAGAGGATCCACCAAACTGCACGTTGGCAACATCGCGTGCACCAATCAAGAGCTGAGGGCCAAGTTTGAAGAGTATGGCGCCGTGTTGGAGTGTGACATAGTAAAAAACTATGCTTTTGTTCACATGGAGCGAATGGAGGATGCCATGGAGGCCATTAGTCAGTTAGACAACACGGCTTTTAAAGGTGAACTCTCGGGCTGGGCTTAATGGGAGGTTGCCTTGTATTAAAGCTATTTAATTCTGTGATTCTGTGAATTGATAGGTAAGTTACGAAGGTGCTGCAGGTAAGTAAATGGAAAAGATGAGTGAATAATGGTAAGATGAAGTAAGTAAGGCAGCCCTGACTGTTTATATTTTAAAGCTGGTATCCGTAATGTCATTGGTAATATCCATCTGTCTGTTAAATTGCTGTAAAACATCGTCACCTACTGCAGTTAATGATTGATACGCCTGTCCAGGCTGTTAATGCAAACAGACAATTGAGTACTGAAACTATGTTTAACACACCATGTCTGTATTTTTACATCCAACCTGCCTCCATAGGCCCACTAAGGGCTGGCTAAACACCAAAAAAACGGCTGCGTGTGGGGTTCTGTTTACTCTTCATTTGGTTTCTGCACACACACGTGTTTGTCCGTGCGGTCATACATTGCCGGTTGCACGGTTGTCCCCGCGAGCACTTGGCAACGTCATGGGCATGACCAAAAAATTTTTTCCGTCAACGCGGGCCCTCGTAGCTACACGGTTAGTTTTTGACATCACTCCACTGTCAAACGTTGCCAACTTTATTTCAACTTTAGCATTAGCCGGTTCCACTAGCAAGTGCATGTGCAACCTAGCATGACAACTCTTGACATCCTTGCGGTAATGTGCATATCATTTGAGTAAGCTTTTGCCACTGCAGGGGGAAATGTGTGCAAAGTTACGGATTTCAGCTTTAATAACAATTTTACAATGCTCAAATCAGAAACCATGTTTTATTGCTATTTTTGGAGTATAATGCAACTTTTTGAGCAGACTGGGAGACTAGAATTGTCAAATATATTATTTAGAATAAATGCAGACATAAGTCCTTATTGAGTCTTTTCTTTTTAAGGCAAACTGATGAGCGTGAAGCTTTCGACTAGCCGCCTGCGTACTGCGCCGGGAATGGGAGACAGATCGGGTTGTTATCGTTGCGGGCAGGAAGGCCACTGGTCCAAAGAGTGCCCTCTAGACCAAAACGGCTTCCACAGAAACGGCTCAGAGCCAAAGTCTGATGGATTCGATGACTCGAGATTTGGCGGGCGTGGTCGCAGCCGGGGTTATCAGCCGGACTTCAGTGGCGATCCAGATTATGCTGGCGGCTATGCTCCAGTACATGGTTTTTCCCGGGGTGCTGGTCACAGCAGCAGCATGGCAGGGTACAGACGGGGTGCAGGATACGAGGGCGCAATGAGATACGGGCCGCCCCCAGGTTATGGCATAAGCGCTGTTGCTGATCATAGCATGGCTCGGATGTACGGCAGCGAGGCGGCATACAGGAGCAACGGCTCGCTCTATGGCGCGGTACCAGCCTACCCGATGCGACGGTCGCCTTACGAGGAACGGGATCCGTACGGGGTCGTGGACTACTACGAGAAGTACAGGGCCAATTCTTTCGGAGGCAGTTATTTCGAAGAACGTCGCGCTGTTCCCTTGCCTGCTCCAACGACATCTTCCTCCACAGCTTTAATGAGGGAACGTGTGCCCCCCTCTAGCCTCGACCCATACGAGTGCCCCATTCCTCCTCCACCAGCCCCGGTCTCCTCATACTTCGCACGTGACCGGAGTCCGATTCGGAGAGTCCCCGCCGAGTCAGATGGATATTCATTTGAGCGTTCGCGCCTTTCCCCGACGTCCAACCTCCCAAGAAGTACTACCTTTGAGCATCCGCGGGAACCCGGCGCTGAGCGGGCACGATATACATACTAATCCTTGATCCATACAGTCGGATGAGAGCTGTCTGACATTTAGTGGATAGGATAGCCTAAGTGCCATTGGAATCACTGAAAATTAAACATTTTAACATTATATGTCATTGGTAATATTAGAGGCAAAAGTCCGCCCTCTGTGTGTGTGAGGCGTGAGGGTAATAAGAATTAGGTTCCAATAAAGCTTGCCAATCACGATAGCCAACGAGTAGATTTCAATGTGAATGGTTAAATGCATTGACATTATGCTGTGATCTCATTCCAGGTTATACTTCAAAATGCAGTGCAACTAATTGCTCAGTTGACCACCTTTCATTGTCCCATTTACATGTTGTGGTATTGGTGCAGTTCTGAGATGGCGTAGCCATAGTGTGGAAGCGCAGATGCCGGGTTTATCTTCAACCTGGTTTTCAGCTTTTCATCATAATTTAAGAAGAGAATTTCCGCCCCCCTCCCCCTAACAGTAGCTATATGTTCATACACTATTTAGACGCTGTTAATAGAAACAAATTGAACTAGTGCATGGTGCATGTTTTAAAGGTGAGTCTTACGGTTACGTTGATAACATTTTGATAATTTCTTTTCAGTTGCATCTAGTGTATTATTTTGTGCATTTCAGTGTATTTGTGTTTGTGTAAGTTCACATTGTTACTGCATATGTGACGTGATGACGAAACAAATTTGAATACTGTATGCTTCATCATCTACATTGTTTGACCTGTGAACTTGAACGTCACACATGTACCAAATATGGAGCAGCACAGTGTAAAAAAACAGTTACACTTTTGTATTTCGGTTATATCAAACTTTTTGTGAAATTAAGCTTAAGAACTTTTTATCAAAGTGCATAGTGATCATGTGTTTCTTCTGTCAGTAGGCACATTACTTGAGTTGAATTGATTTTCATTGCTATGATAAATATGAGGCTTCACATCTTAAACATATGTTGTAGTTTCATCATGAAAATGACCTCGATTGCCTATGCTGTCTGTCTTGATTTCTAACAGTTGAGTTCAAATTAAAGTCTGTTGTCTTAAGTCTGAAGACTGTGTGTTTGTTGTGTTCATCTGGTTCATCTTTGTAACCGTCAATCAAAATAAAAACTCAAGGTTCACCATCTGGGTGAAAGTGACACCGATGTTAAAACTGGATCATAATAACTCTGAAGTGTATGAAGGCATAATGACAATAAAAAAGTGACACATGCGGTACAGAAGGTGATATTATCTATATGTAATACTGATTTGGG
>JBCAUF010000092.1:1128955-1140610 GCA_038406115.1 Haemulon aurolineatum
GACACTGAAGTCATTAAATGTCCTTTAGCTAGCTTACTCTTGAATTCCGTGAATAATAGAGGTGCGCCCACAGCTCCCGGGAAATCAGAATGCTAATTAAGCCTACGCAAAAAGCTTCATTTTGGTTGGCTGGTTACTGTTGGAACAAAGCAGTTGGAGGTTTTGGGAAATGGACATAATAGCCTAGCATGTAAATCAGCACCCCGCCTTCCTGTTCCTACAGCTAGCTGCTAAGTAAGCGTGAATGAAGCTCTGCCTGGTAAACAGCTCGAGGACTTCATGTGAAACAGATGCTACTTATCTCATGTCAAACAAACCAGCTCAGAGCAGTCTTGTCTGTAAATGACAGGGTTTCTATTGACCCCACAGGCCTCCTGACAGCTTCATCCTCTTCTCCATGTACCCGGCTAAATGAAACTGACTGTTTCGCATCCATCCCACTTCCTTTTGAGGACAAGTATTTTGTCTTTTTTTTAATATATGCACATTCCTCTCATAAGCAAATAAGCAGCTGCCCCCATTTCTCTTAGGGTGCTTTTGTCTTTCTGTATGGTTGCTGTTGTATCTTTTTGTTTCTAAAGAATATTATTGTTATATTCTGTTTGATGAGGAGCTTCAGGCTTTCCTTTGCAGTTTGTTTTTTTTTCAAGAGCAAAGAATTCAGCAAAATGGACTCAAGCTTTAAAGCTGAAAAACTCTGCGGGAGAAAAGGGGGCATATAGGGTATTTCTATTAAAAACTGCTAATCACTGACTCATTTAACTTTTGAAAACAATTCCTCTAGGACAAAGCTGCACTGAGGGTGTCACATTGAAAGAATTTCAACTCAGCACCGGCTCACGCTAAAGAAACAGAGAGAACATTTAGCACTGGCACTCTAGTACTCATCAACTGATAATTTCAGATTTGGACAGAATTTTCAGAAAATGCATTATCATATTTCCATTATACCATTATGCCAGTACCAGGACTTGAATGCATAAAGATCACTGAGAGCTAAACAGTTAGTGGTGCTAATTCTCCATTTGGTGCCATTAAACCATTGAAAAAAAGGACCTCAAAAAGTGGAACGCAATGTTAAAAACAGGATAGAAATATTACATTTCTGTTTTTGTTCTCAGTCAGATTTTTCATGAGCCATAAAAACAAGATGGAAATGTGTTGATTGTGAGTTTAAGAATGACATGCTGGGAAACCAGACATTGCCTGTTGATCTTATTCACTGTGACTTTGGAATTTGGGCAGATAATCACCATCATTGTTCCCATGCTCTAAGTTGAAGTTGTCAGGATATTTGGCTCCCTGACAACTCAAAAGCCTAGGTGATGTAAACCTTCATAGTCAGTTTGCTACAAATTGACCTTGAGAAACATCAGAACTAAATACCCAGCTCCATAATTATTCCTGCACAAACATGGCTTTCATTACTCTGCCTCTTTAACAAGCTGCACCAACTGTGCTGAATGGTAACTAAAAAAGGAAATTTTCCACAAACTACTGAAATGAATTCATCAGTGTTGGGGTGCCCGATGTGATAACAGTATGTTGTTACGCCTTTCAATCCAACTTCTTGCTTCCTGTCTTTTGTTCCATACATCATTTCCCCCTCTAACCTCTCTGAATCTCTGAATAGCAAGAAAAACTTTTTGTGTATGTAAAAAATGTTTTTCTACTTGATTTGTGTTAAGAACGACATAGCTGGTAATAACTGAATGATCTTTCATTTGTTTTATTTTCCTTTTTTATGGAAGATATTCATATCTGACAAAAGCAACACAAAAAGGTTTGCATACGGTTGTTTTCTTTCAGGAGCGACTGAAATATAAAAGGCAACTTTGTGTAAAATTCAATTTGAAATGAAACGTGACGACAGGCTTTAGATATACACATACATTCAACAATCATGTAAATGTCACTGTAGAAGAAATACAATTTAACCACCAAAATCCTGGTTCGGATTTTTCAAGCACCAAAATGCGCTCAAGTGCATGCAAAACTGTCGGAGCGGGGTGTTATTTTTAATCCTTTGACTCTCACCTCCTGTGCAAGTGAAAGCCAGGTGAGGCAGATGTGACTCGAGTAGGACTGGCTGGCTCCTTCTGTACTTCCTTGATATTAACGTTTGAAAAGCAGCGGATGGAACCCTCTCATACACCACCAATCCCCCTGTGTGCGATCAATTAAATGAGCTTCATAGCATTATCGGCATAATTATCCGCTGCCAGCCACCGAAAGCCACCAAAAAAACAAGGCTGTGGAGAAAAAGCACCTGAAGAGAGGAGAGATAATGAAACAGCACTTTGAGCACAAGGACCGCATGGCCTGTAAAACAAAGAGGTGACTGCTTAACTAAGTGATTAGAGCATCTGTGCTGCTCAAGAGTACTTGAGTAAAACACAGTCGTGTACATTCGGCATGGGTGAACTGCGAGGGTTGTCTGATGATTTTTCAGCTCCTCATTAAGTCATGGTCACTAAGAGATTTATGCTAATCAAACTGTGACCCAAACAAGCCCATTTAAAGAGAACTGTCCAAGCTAAATAGCCCCTTCATCACCACTTAGAAGCTTACTTCAGACAGAAGCCTGAGCTACTGAGGCAGCCTAGCCCCTAGCATTGGAAACGTCCATTACAGTTCACATCTCCACCTCCTGCTTCAACGTTGACCTCCTGTAGTGGTGCACATATGCTGTGGTTTCACTAATAAAATCCTGTCCCAAAATTAGTCTTATATACTCCTCAGTGATTATGTATGATATATTTTGGAGGATTATGGATCACATCTACATACATTCTTGTACCCCACAGAGGGTTTAGGGGGGTAGTGGTGGTGCATGGGTAATCAGTGCAGAAGAACACTGACATTGAATCCTGTGCCTGGTTTCTTATTATATGCATTAAAAATGATTCCTAATTATCTTGTTAGAGCATGACAGAATTTCTGACAGAATTTATACTGCCAATGTACTTTCTGTTGCAAATTACAGTAGTTGTATATACATAATTTTTGGAGATTGATTTGTGACCTAAATTGCTATACTTACTTTTGCTTTTTTGGCCAAATGCTATTATATCAATTACTTTGTAGGCTGCGCACACACACTTGATGGAAACGGCACCTAATCTTTTGAAGTTACAGCTAAGACAAAAGGAAACACCAGACAAATTCTGTTGAAGCAGCAGTGGTACTTTTAGCAGGCCAGAAATCTGTTAATATGTTGACATTATGAACCTGGGATACATGCAGTTAGAGTACCTAGTATTTGTTTATCTGAATACTGAGAGACACCGACATGTATAGAAGTCTGTCTAAGTTTTAGATAACCGTGGAGCTGTGGGAGGAGCCTATACTACCTTCATCTAAACTACAGTATAGGAAGGAAATGGTCACATACTGCAACTCTGACACTCATATGTGAGACAAGATAGGCATCTTGGGTTGTGGTGCAAATCAACAGTGAAAAAAAGGCACACAGCTTGTGGATTTAGGGTGGCTATCAACTAAAACCCTAAAGAACGCACAAACCTTGCACAGAGTAAGCTTAGGTTTTAATTCACCAGTCATCCAGGCCACACATACATAGGGCGCATGCGTACGCAGCAGCAGTGGGAAGCATGTCTGGTTTTTTTAAACATCACAGCAGTGGAGCAGGTGGACCCAAGTGCATGAGACTCAGATCAGCTCAAGAGCAAAGTATTCAATAATAAATCAAAATCCAAACCAAAACTGAAGCACAGGAGATAGGTGGGAAAGCAGAACAGATAACTCAAAAAAAGAGCTCAAAACAGGACTTCAATACAAACACTGATGAGGGGAGGAAGAACAGGTGGAGAGAGGGAGGAGAAACTCAGGTGAGGGGAGCCAGGAGAGCATGGACTAAAACAGGGCAAGATCTACATTTAGAGACAATAAGAGATATAGAAAGAGATGTATGTCTTGACCATTTCCTGGATGTAGGATGGGTCTTAGCCTTTGCCAGCAAGTACCAATGTCTTGAATCGGATGCAAGCAGCAAGCAGTGGCCAGAGCAGGGTGCAGAGGAGCGGGGTTGTGTGTGAAACCTCGGGCAGGTTGAAGACCAGCCGACCTGCTGCATTCTGGAAGAGCTTCAGAGGATGGATGGAACATGAAGGCACACCAGCCAGGAGCGATATGCAGTAGGTGGGAATGGTACGAACCCGGAGATGCCTCCACTGGAAGGAAGAGCAGCTAGTCTCTGTCTAGAGTTACCTCCAAATAAAGTGGTTTGGATCATCTGACTAAACTATTGGCTGGTGGTCATCAGACTGCCTCTTGTCATGTAGACTGGAGGACTTGCTGTGATCGCCGTTCAAGAGACTGACTTAGATGGTGACATGATTAGGGAATTAAAACGACGGGATCTTGATGAGACAGACTGTAAAATGGCAAAAGTCACAAAGTGGAGTAAGACTGGGAAAAAAAACAGTTGGGATTCGGTAAGAAAGACCTTTTCACTGCTATGTCACCTTCTAGCTCTAGATCATATTCAACTCATGTGCATTCACATACTATGCTCTCATATACCTTAGGTAGCTCCACTCCTGCTTTCCTAACAGACAGAATATTTATTTTTTCCAACAATTTAGGCACTTTTTGTTTGCTCCTTTTTTGGCGTCCCATAGGGTATAGTTCTTAGCCCATTGCTATTTTCCTGGTTTTGTCACAAGTAGTTTAAATGCCTTTCTTATTATCAGTGATAATATGTTGAACAAATGTCAACATATGCTCTATAGCAGGGGACAACTAAGTTTACAATTGGAAGGGGGGGACTCACAGACATAGACATATAGTATGTTTTCCTTAACAAACAGAAATAGGAAATAACAAAAGACAGATCCAATGAAAGGGTTCATGAAAAGAGTACTGTAACTATAATTTGGGCCACAGATTGATATTTTATCAGTACTGGGAGGGACACAACCCCCTTAAAGAATGCATGGTTATGCCTTAGATCTTATACATTTTCAAGAACCCCTTCTTTGCCATTTAATTCCTCATGACAGTATTTTGCAGCACTGTGTCATTGTACTGGGAACAATCTACAGTACCTTTCCTCCAAATCAGCATTATGTGGGCAAAATATCAGATTCGTATTTGGGATTTATTTATACATTACAGCTGCAAAGAGGCTTCATGATATGACCTGCAATGTTTGACAAGTAGCTCTCAGTGTGTACAGATAATAAATTGCGTGTCTTTCTGATTTATCATTATGGTGATATGGTGCGGCTCTTTCCTGTTCGAAACATCTTAAACTGAGTCTGGACAGAATTGCTTCCTCTCCAAAGCTTATACTAACTGTAGTTTCCCTGGGTGTCCACCACTCTCGTAATAACACCATCACTGGTTCAGGAAGGAAGCTTTGTTGCACATCATTCCCCTCACTCTATCCCTGTTTGCTGTCTTTCTCTGCTGTCATCTGCCCAATGAAGGCAAAATGTCAAAAGCAAAAAAAGAGGCTTTTATCTGTTTAAAGTCTAAATGCCTATGATTATCCAATGCATCTTCTCAACTACATTCATGTCTCGTGTTAATTAATAAATGTTGTATATGATATGGACAGTTATGCCTGCAGCCAGCAATGGTCTGGAAAGAAAAATGGGAATGTCTGACGTCAACAGCATCTGTAAGCATCTGTTCTTTCCTCAAAGCCCTGATTTGAACATATCAATTATTTATGACCACAAAATCACTGCTTTCTATTTCCAAATATTAAACGCAGTTAGAAACGAAAGTCTACACTGATACACTGGTGCTATTTATGTATGCAGATGACATGGCCCTGGTGGCATGGCCCCACCTGAATGATATGAATACCTTTGTTCTCTACTTTGGCCCTAAAGATCTTTAGGACCAAAGAGCTGTGCTGAGGGTGGAGAATGGTGACCTTGTGATGCTGCCCACCTCCTAATTGAATCTGTTGGGCTGAGAGGACAGGCAGGTGGAGCAGTTTGTCGCCAAAAGATACTTGGGCACTGGGTTTTGTCATATTCCCAGCACAGTGACGGTCTTTACGGCAGAATTTATACCTTTAACATCACAGCCTGCTGCAGCTTTCTCTCTGTTAAAAACAATCCAAGCTTCCTCGGATCATCAACAATGCTAAATCAATTTAGCACCACTCTGAGATCTCTTTACCCAGGTCAATCTTATTTTCTCCCCTCTCTGATGCCCTGGGTTGACACGTTGCTTTTCTCTCCGTGTGCAGCATGAACAGGATGATGGATTTGAACGTGTCTGGGTCTAAGCTTTTGACCTTTCAGTGTAACAAGTGGCGGTGACAATATCCCCCAAACAGAGCTGAGCAACAACAACAACAACAACAAAAAACACGCCATTTGTGCCACGGCTCAGTGAACGAGCGCAATGTCCACTCTCCCACTGGCAGGATAAAGAGTCACTGAAGTGGTCGTATGGCAGAGGAGACATTTTCCAGATGAGGTGAAATAAATCCGTCTTATCCGGCACCCCCCTCCTGCCAGCTAAAGTCTAAATCCTTGCCATAATTCCAAAGTCAAAGAGAGTGAGCATGACACCAGCACGCTGCTGTAGCAGGGGAATGGGTAGACAATGACTCCGGGCTTCATCCTGGCATGCCGGCATGCTGTGAGCACTACACATCCACTCATTATGGAGTAAGCAGCTCGCCAGCACATGATCTGAGTCCTCTGGAAGAAACAGATAGCTTTCCTGAACTAGCCCAAGCTGTGAATATCATTTTGTGCTGGGCCAGATATGGCAGAACACAGGGCAACGCGGCCAGCGAGCTGATGTGAGAGCTGGAGCTGCTCAGATTATTTGATTTTTTTTTTTTGCACAAGGCTGAGAGACGCAGAGGGGGGAAAAGCACCAGCGAGAGGAAGGAAGATAAAATTGGAATTGCACAAAATGTTTATAGTCAGTGTTGCTACAGGCATAAAGCTCAGTTTGAATTAATACTGAATAGGTCCACTAACTCTGGTGGTAAATCAGGCAAGGGAAAACTGAGATGTGCCCTAATCCTTCAGCGTGCTATACGACCGGAGCTCATAAACAGCCACGAATGTGTACAAATAGGAGGGAAAGAGCACTCTGAGGTCAGATAGAATCCCAAAGCAACAAAGAAGGGATTAGTATGAAGCTCCCAAAGGTGTGATAATCATGCAGAACAACTGTAACACGCTGTGGGTCAGAGCATAAATGCAATTTGAACTTGTTTGGAAGGAAGCACAGCACAACTTCAACAACATCAACACCCGAATTGTGACTGGATGAAGACTATACTCACGTGTGTTCTTTGGGTGGAGAAGTGAAAAGTTATAGTTTTTGGGTAAAAGACACGTGGAGTGAAGAAAAAGCCAATTGAAGGGATAGTTTATTAGATTTATCACCAAAAAGTTGCAATGGACCATTGCTTTGGACGACACAGAGATAGGAACATGGGAGCTTCACTGATCAAGCATTATACCATGCAGGGCGTGCTGTGCCGTGCGTCTGACACCCCACTACCTACCTCTCCTATCGTGCTGCCTCCCCCCTTTAAACCAAACAACACACTTTCCAACAGATGATGGGGTCTTCAGCACACAAACATTTGCATATTTGGAATTAAAATAGAGCTCCAGCTGCTTCTGTGTATCAGGCTACAAATTAAGCGTCATGTGGCAATTTGGCTGTTTGTTATTTTGGGTTTACCTCATGCAGATTTCTGAAAGATGATTCTGATATTTCGGTGCTGAGGCTGGAGACACCATATAGTTTTAGTTCATCTGTCTCTCCGGTGCTGAGAAGTGTTTCTGGCTCTAACAAAAGCTGCCTCATGCAGTGTGAGCAGAGGTTTTGGGTTTGGTCTCTGTACAGGCGTTATGGCCCAAGACTCTGGGAAGCTGCACACGGTCGCTGTGCCGGGAAACATGTCCGCCAAGAAACAGCTCCAATTATTGTGTTAACATTTATGTTTATGCACGGATTAAACAAACAGGATACATGTTATTACTGATGTGCAGAGCAGTTAGTGCATTTGCACCATGGACAGGGCTATGTGAGCTGGTTCCCCTGCTTTGAGGTCTTCATCCCTGTATGCATAATGTACAGACATGAGAGAAATCCATCCTCTGTCTGTCACTCGTATAAAGAGAAGTCTAAGTCTTGGAAAGAAAGCAAATAGTATTACCCAAAATGTTGAATGTGCTTGATCAAGACAGTTATTTCAAGGAATGTTACACTCATAAATGCCCATATAGCACCCATGGCATGGTAAGTGGGTATTTTAAAATTATACATAATTAACAGTTTCAGTTAAGACAAATTTTCCAACTATACTGTAGTGTATGCTGCTGTAAACCAGTTTAAATTCAGTCATGAAATTGTTTTATTTGTTTAACTGACTTAACCTTTATCCTGAAACATGAAACCAGCATATTTTAATTAATTTCATAATCATGACCATTCATACAGACGTGTTATCACTTGTGACATGATTCCCAGAGAGGTCTGTCATCTTCCCATTTCAGACGAGTGAGTAGGATGCAAGGAAACATGAAGGCAACATAAATCAAATGCATACATTGTTTTCGCGAGCGCCAAGTGCCGTCAAGTTCAACACACTGAGATTATTACCGGATGGCAGTTGATTTTGACTTCAAAATAAAAGTCTAAAATGAAAGAAAAAAAATGGCACATACTGTACAAGTCAGATTATATTTGTGAGTAGGCCCATGCTTAAATTAGCAAGTAGACAGTTAAGTGTGTTAATTCTACAGATGGTGGGACTTAAGTGACCCTGTTTGTTTGGCTGGAGACCTGCAGCTGTGGCATGCAGCAGCTTTGCAGCAGGCGTGACAGCTGCATGATACAGTATGAGGCTGATTCGTGTGCTGATAAATAGGCCAGGAAACAGGTGGTTACTCTCTTGAGCTTTGCACTGATGTTACAAGAACACACACTTAGAAGGACAGAAAGCAGAAAAAAAACAAGATGCGGATTGAACTGCAGACTGTTAAGATCAATACCCATTTTTCTGTACTCAAAAATAGTCGACTCTGTTCCAAAATAAAGCATGTCTGTATGTGCAATCCAGCCTGCTCAGGTTTCTCTTATGTCTAAAATCTAGCCGTTTTTATCCTTTTTGCAGTCAAGGAAAAATGGAGTAGAAAAATAAAGTATGCATTCTTTAGTGCAAAAATAGAGTGGAAAAATAGATGTTTTGACCTGAATAGCTTATACACAGATTTGACTGAGAAAACGTCGGAACCTCTCCAATACTAAGTTGTGGAACTTTAAGAACTCTGTTCAATGTCATCTTTACTTTCAAAAAATGGTTTTGTTTGTCATCTTCTTAAGTCCTCCTTAAAATGAATTCAGTCATCTTGACTGTCTCCTGAAGAGTGCACATGAATACCCACACACTTATTGCGGTCCTTCAAATGTGTGTGCCCAGTCATTACTATGGTCACATTCTAGAGCTAAAGTGGAAAGTGTGAGCGCGTGTTCATTTCTGTTGAAGCTTTGTTTTGTTTTGTTTTCTTTTTTTTTTAAAAATTGAAAGCACTCAGACTAGTTTTGAAGATGTGCTTGTGTAGTGCATTCACTTGCTGTTGAGACGCTGCGGTTGCTGAGCTCTGAGGGTTCGTTGAAGGCCGTGCAGCACTTTCATCAAGAGTCGTCATTGTTGTTGTCATGAATTCTGCTTGTTTTATGTATTACTCTTTATCATGTGCTCTGTGTTTTTAGAAAAGGTGCCAATGGACTGGTGTTGAAAATTAGCATGTGCGCTATACACAGCCAAGCAAAGCATCTGGTCTGTCCTCTTGGACTGACTCAATGTACTTGTGATGTCCATATCAAATAAAATAAATATGAACATAAAGACCGACAGATACATCACTTGCTGTCAGATATCACAGGAAACTTAATCAGTCAAGAGTATCCCACTTCTATAATAAGCACTGAAATGCATACATATGTGTCATAGTGTACTGTATTTACAACTGGCATGCAAGAAGTCAACAGAAGTAGGCCTACAACTGCACTGATGGGAAATCAAACAAGACTTGGTAACTTCAGAAAATGAGACAGGGTTGAAATGCCACAGCAACATATAGCCTAATGAGTCTTACACATATACATTTTATGAAGAGCCTACAGTATTATGTTTTTTCCCTACAGTCAGATGAAGTAAAACTGGAGAATTATTTAACACATATAAGTAAATAAATCAGTTATAGTCCCTTTTTTGTTTAAATGTCCACTTCCAGTTGTTATGGCACTGGCGTTGCGGTTGGTTAATTGCGGTTTTATTTTGATAGTCCAGACAGGAAGTGGTGTATATTACTCTCCGGTGTTTGACGCTCGGAGGAGTCAGAAAGGGAGGCAGAGTTGATCAACGGCGAGGAAAGGGAGGACGGTCGGCGGCACCGAGGGTCACAGGGATGTACAGTAAACACAGGCAGAAAAATGCCCAAATATCACCGGCAAAATGTGGACGTTTGCTCGTTTTTCTTTCTTTTCTGTTGCTGAGCGGCACACTGGAACGAGCCAGCGGAAACACCGGAGAACAAGGTAAAGAAAAAAGAGCGGACACGCTGAGAAACTTACTTTACCGTCTACCAGTTGCGTGTTGAGGCATTAGAGCCGAGCACACAGACATGTACGAGCGGCTCAAAGTGTGTCAGTCAATGACACGGGGTGTCGTCAAAGCGGGGAGGGTTTGCTGTGACAGCGCTGAAACTTTTTCTCGGAGTAATTAGCCGTTACATGGACAGAAGGGCTGCGTGAACCATAGTCCATTTAAAAATCTGGCAATTTAGCGGCGCTTTGCGTTAGCGGACGCGAGCCACGGCATGACCCACAAAGCCTTTCCTGAAAAGCTTGGACTTATTCTTCAGCTCGCCATAGGCTGCATCCAGAGCAATACACACACACACACACGCTGAATAACACTGTGATAGCATCTGTACTTAAATCACCGGGTGAGTGGTGGGCTTCGGGGGGAAGAGAGGGGGCGAGATGAAAGTGTGCTTGTTGCTTTAACGCCGAAATTAACAGAGGACTTGGGTTATTCGAAAAAACAATTTATCATACATTATCGGACATGTAAATGTGTCACTGTATGTAAGGCAACGTTAAATGTAAGAGTTTTCAAACGTGGTTCCTGAACGCGTCTCTTCATCCAAGCGCGTCTCGAGACGAGCGGCTTTCCGTTAAGCACATAAAAAAAACGTGAAATTTCCATTTTTTAAATTTGTCTGTGGCGGCAGATCAAAGGTACAGATAGTGTTTGGACGTGCCGCCTCATTGTTTGTGGTAGAAACAGTTTTTCTTTTAGCCAAAGCGCAGCCTGAGCCCCGTCCTCTGTGCGTTGTCCATAAAAGGCAGCACTTAGGAGAAACCCAGCGGACCGGTATCACGGAGCTGCTCTCGGTTAGTCACACTGTGATGTCACGAAAAGTCCAGTTTTCCTCACTCGATCTGACTCCCATCGCAATCCGCTCCCGGGTCAGTGTGAAGGCTCTGCCCGTCTGACCCTCCACATGCCCCGGGCAGCCGGCGGCGGGGTCAGCCTGCGTGTGTGACGGTGTGTCTGCCATGAAGGACACATACTGTCCGGTCATGTGCGCTGAACTTCCCCAGGGCAAATCAAGACTCAGACAATAC
>JBCAUF010000092.1:1160373-1171440 GCA_038406115.1 Haemulon aurolineatum
TAAAGCATTTGCCGTGTATTATTCCTCCTCCCTCTGCCCGGCCCTCGTCCCCCGTCCTTCCTCTCTCTATCTTCCAGCCGCTGGAGTAGCTGTCAGATACAGATCACGCCTCTCATTGTTTTTCCCCAGCACCCCGCAGTGATCGCTCGCCGGGCGAGTGCCGGTCGTGAGCGTGGATCCGCCGGCTTTCTCTCTTGATGTCGGCCCAGAGTCCCTCAGGGTTCGCGTAGGGAAAAGAGAGAGAGTAAATAAAAAAATAAGTAAGATGAGTGTGAGAGGTGTGTGTATGAGGCACGGAGAAGGACAGGGCGATAGTACTTGAATGAATAAACAAGGAGTAAAACAAGGACATATTGTTTGGACAAGATGTGTTCATGGTTTTTCTGAAAGCAAGAGAAGACTCTATACACACTGATTGTAATGTAAATTATACCACTTGAACAGTATGTTTTTAGACGACTACTATATTTGTTATGTCCTCATACATTTTAGTAGCTACAATCACTAGTAGCTCTAGTGATTGTAGTGTTGGTTGGCCTGCTGGTTGGGACCGAAATATCTCGGCAACTACTGGATGAAATTTTTTGCAGACATCTATGGTCCCAAGAGGACTCTAGGACCACCTGTTTTTGGAGTGAGATGCTCATATTCTGCCCTATGCTCCACATGATCTATGACAAGATAGAGGAGAAGGAGAAAACAACATTGAAAACTTTTAAATGCCATGCAGCAGTGGTGACGCTAGCAGTGCTACTGTGTAAAAATGGACTCATAATTGAACACCAAAGAGCAACAGATGACTTGTATCAAAGAGGAACAGTACGTTGGTGATCTGGACCTTCAGAGTTTGAGAAGCTGCTCCACAGAGTCAGATACCACAGCTACAACACAAGGCAACACAACTGTTCCAGCTTTAACTTACCATGACATGCCTGCTAAAGGTCAACCCAACAGAATACATTAGTCTCCTGTTTCCAATCATCAACATCACTCTACTCCTCAGAACATCAGCAGACTTTTCTTCTCTGCTCCCTGGATTGGCACATCCTACTATACCTTGACTAGTTCTTATGTCTGTATGATGCGTTTGGTGTGTATTAAGGGTGTTAACTGATGCACCCCAGGTTGGTGGTCCTGGGAACATCACGAGGACATAGTGCTAGTTTTTGAAGTCTGTTGTGGTTCTTACTGAGGTGACTCACAACGTCAGATCAGAGATGAAAATTATTGAATGGTCCATGTTTGAGTTAGCAGAAAAGCCAATATTAAAGGGCTGGTTGACATGAACTACAGGTGATGTAGCCACATGGGTTTGGGTTTATTTGTGTTGAGATATCTTCCTCTGAGGTCTGAGCCATAACCACAATAAAATGAAGGTTAATGGAATTACTTTTTCCCAAAACAAGTTGTTGACAGTATTTTGAGCAGGTTATGCACAGTAACAAGGGTGCAGTCTCTGAAAAGAGAGGCTGCTGACTTTTTTTATATGACATTTTTAAATGCCACAACTTGTGGATATCTGAAAACCTTAGCAAATAAAATGGAAACTATCTGCATGGCTAGACACAACCAGAGGCAAGTGAGGAAATATAACTGAGTAATTAAGTGAGACTATAATTTGGCGTCTCTGCCAATCAGATGAGCCCATTGACTTTCAGAGTGAGACAAAAGTTCAAGTCTTTTATGTGCTGCAGCCATGCCCGGTCACATCTGCTGTGATGAGACTACTGCTCTGACAGCCCATTTCATGCTTCCTAAAACGAGGTGGTACAGTTGGCAGTCAGCGCTGTCCAGGTCCATTCAGTCAGCACAAAGCACTGATGGGGAGTGTTTTCCTCAGGGATTCGGTTTAGGATGCCTCCCTCATTTTATTTACTTATTTTTCTAAGTCAAGTGCTGCAGCCAATCATCTGGTGGATGCATCACTACCCTAAACCTTATTTGTTGTGGTCTAGACAATATAAAAGACAGCTTGCTCCATGCAGTATTAACAAGCATTAGCATGTGGCTATAATTGAACTGTATTTATCCTATTTTTGGCGAAATCGATGGAATTTGGGCCCTTTGAAATGTAAATGACTTCCACCTAATTTTGTGTTCTCTAATCCTTGTTCACTATTATACTTCCAAGTAACACAGAAAGCCCGGATGCAACCGATTTTGCGCTTAAGCATCTTAGAATTAGGGATAATCATGTAGCCTGAATTCCCATATAAACAGCAGGCAAGACACCAGCCAGAAAAAACAGCTGAACCAATGTGTAAGCCTTTATATCGAAATAATGGGTTATTATTAGTTATTAGAAGTTTCACAATGTTCTCAAGGGTCTCTAAGGTGTGTGATCTACTGTAGGTGGAGAAAATCAGTCATAATTACAGTACATGTTCCTTGATGCTTAATTGTGGAAAAATGCCTTTATCTATAGCAATGAGTGTATTTACAGCGTGGATGGCATATTTCTCTGCTGTCCTTACTCTTCAGTTTACATGTTCGCTGCTGATGTTCTATTCTAATTACCTGTCATCACCTCTCCATAAGTCATGCTCTCATCTATATGTCTTTTGCCACAATTATCCGCTTTGCTCATAGGGAGTTTCATCTAATTACCTGAGCTTAATGTTTTACCGCCTTGAAGCTAAAAAGCGTTCACCACGTAGCATACTCCAGAGTAGAAATTACATAAATACCTCATGTCTACTTATGCATACAAAAGACAAAATGCATTAGCCTCAAGCGATTAATTCAGAAAGATGTGCTTTCAGAAAGCAAATTGAATAATCACCCAACCTTGATTTCACATTGCTAAGAAAATAAAATCAAGTCACATTTTGCGGAACATTTTCCACCATCTTCCCAAAATGGTAAAATCAACCATCAAGCCATTTCAGATCATCTCCTGCAATTGCATAGGATTCAATAGCATACAGAAAGTAAATGCCTCATAAAAAAACAAAGACCACGAGGACTTCATTGAATTTACATAATTGTTTCATAATTCTATTCCCGATCCTTAATGAATAGAAATGTTGGCACAGTTGAGACAAATAACCTGGTGCAGAGGAATTAAGTGTTTCTCCTTTTTACCTGTATTATTTTTTTAAGTTGTTCAGTGTGCATCAGATGCCAGGAAACTAAGACAGACAGGTTGATGGCATGCCATTAAAAGTCGCAGTCTGGCCTTTACATGGTGTGCACCTGAGCCCAGTGATCCAGAAGGATGTCTTGAAGCTTAACTGAGCTGGCCTTTTGGTAGGAAACTTGTGACAGAAAGACTTCCTGAAAGAGTTGTCAAAACATTCTTTAGTGTAGCATATTAATACACATAAGACACACTGGAGTCTCTTGAATTTGGGTATTTAGGAATTGTGAAGGAAGGAAAGTTTTAACCATTTAAGAATAATTTTGCAGTACATGCCAGATTCCCAAAACATGAATCCTATCATTTCCATACTGCCTTTTCAAAAAGAGTAGTGCATGTCAGATAGTTGAACAGCATTTGAAATTCCCTCCCCCACGCCTTTCTGCAGTCGGCTGTGGGTTTGTCATTGTCCAAAACTGACAATCTGGCAAGAGGGCCAATTTTCACTCTGCGTTTTTTCATAGAGCAACGGTGTGAATGCCTTTTGAGGAACGACTGCATGAAAGTGTGTCGTTACCCCCATTTACTTTGTCTCACCTCTCCATGGTGACAGGCTTTTTGCCCAACTTTTCCCTTCAGACGTGGTCGGAAGACACATCGAACAAACTGGTTTTCTCCAAGCATACCCTGGCCTGCCTGCGAAATGCCCACGTCTTTTTCCCAGTTTTTAACGTGGGCTTTCTGTCAAAATAAAAAAAACTGTCATTTTCAAGCCCAGGCAGAGATAAGTTATTATCTCTGACTTGTCAAAAAGCCCCCAGAGCCACAGAAAGCATTCAGTGACTCCCAGTGACTACAGTGAAAACACTTTGACATGTAAAGTTGCTGGAGTGTTTGTAGAAGTGAATAGAATTGGTGACCATCACTGGGGCTGTACAAGGAGAAGTGCACCACTGACAGAAACTCCAGAGACAAATAGGCTTCAGCACTGACCATGCTGTTTGTCTTGGAGGTAATCAAGAGGAAGCGGCGAGCAGAAACACCACCACTTTGCATTAAGACAGAGCAGGAGAGGTTAGAGGAGCTCACGGGCTCTTAATGATGATGGAGGAATAACTTCTACCTCAGTTCACTCCTCCGTTTCAGTTCAGGACGGGTGTTTAAATAACCCCTAATCAGTGGCACACTCCCTGTAATGATTCGCCAAAGTTCACCGTGGATCACATCATGTAGTACAGTATGTCAGAGTCCTCTGGTTGTGTCAGTGTTTTGACTTTAAACTGGGTTCACAGCCTGCCTCACTGTAATGTGGAACTTGAATCTATAAAAGTGGGCTGCCATTCTTCAGGGAGCTGCGAGAGGCTGAGCTTCACCTCCTAACCTTCTTCCATCATTAGATTTTCAGTTTATGGAGCGACCAACTTGTAGAAGGGCTGAAAACTCGGTGTACAGAGTATAACACCTTCTTAAACATAAATTGATTTTCTTTGGACCTAGGGGCAGCCGTTTTGGAAGACACGCTGAACTGCCTCTCTCAAACTTTGTCCAACTCATCATTCTGGCTGTGCCTCAGAGTGGTTGCAGAGGTCAGAAACACTGCGAAGACTTTGAAGGTTCCCGGTGCGCCGCAGCCTCCGCGTTTTCCACACGAGCGGACGCGAAACTACCCGGCGCCACTAACTGAGCTGTAATAGGAGACAAGACGGAGAGGAGGGCGAGGAACAAGACATGAAAGGAAGCATTTAAAAGATCATTTACCATAGAGAGCTCTATCTCTGTCTCTGACTGTGAACGGATGCCCTGAGGTTGGCGTTTGAGCAGGCGGATAAGACGGTGTATCCAATGAGCTCTCTGCTAAACTGGGGAATGAGGTTTAGGATCTTGGTTAGAGGAGCGGCCCATCTCATCCTTTTTGCCTTTCCTTATCCTCTCCCGTCCACCCATCCATGGGTCCATCCGTCTGTCTGTCTGTCTGTCCGTCCATCCATCCACCGCTTTGCTCTTTGCGAGCAGGAAGCGGGGGGCGATCGGCTTACCCCGGCGCACATGTACCACCTGACGGCCACGCTCGCACGCGCGCTGTCACGCAAAGTGATTTCGTAATTGAAAAGCTTCACCGGAGACTCTGCGGAGAGTGTCGCAGCTAAGAGAAGCGAAGCAAAAAACAGCCGTGATTTGTTGACTCGGAGGTTGGGCGTCACATCTGCCTGGTGTTTATTAAGCGCCCCAAAGCCTCGTCGAGCTGCAGTCGATCATTCGGGGGGAGAGCGGCGTGATGGAGAGCCTCATCCCCTCCAACCCCTAATGCCTCTGCCGAAGCTATTAGCCAGCCTTAATGTTTTCTGCAGAGAGGATACCATAATGACAGAGACTCCAGACCAATGTGTCATTTGTTGATTTTGGCAGTGAATGAATATTGAATACAGATATTTGTGTTTTCTGGGCCACATCTCGGGCAGTACCATGCTGTACCCGACCCCGTTTGAAAAATGGAGCTGAAGACAAAGTGGGATGTTCTGACATTCTGAACGCTTGGAAAAGATGCAGAAAGCTGCACGCTCTTACTTTGAAAAGCAAAGTTAGCCACTGTATATAATTGGGAAACAAAGCTCCTGTATTTTCGAGTGTCAGATCAATACCATATCTCTGCCATTAGAGTACTTTTATAAGCTAAGTGAACACTGCAGTAACCATTATTTTCCATATAAGCTGAAGTGGAATGAGTGGGCATTTTTCTCTGAGCTATATGCAGAGGTGGGGGTTTGGGGGGAGGACTGGATCGTGGGAGGATAGTTGAGCGCTGCTGGAGCTCAAGTGCATTCGCAAATGTCGAATTTCCATTGGCCTGTCAAAAGATGCACATCTGCATCTGCACTGCACTGTACGCGACCAGAGCTCGCGAGGTGGGAACAACTCAAGTGTTTCCATACAGCAGGCACAGGTTGCTGCTGCTCTTTTCCCCAAATAGAGTATTTTCTTTGCTGACAAAAAAAGAGCACAGAACCAATTCTCCAGATCTAGATGTAGAATGTTTTTTTTTTTTTTTTTATCGAATAAGCAGTTGGCAGGCGGTGGCTAATCTCTGTGACTAAGTCAACACCTTCCTTAGCTGCTTCATGATAAAAGCCTTCTAGTTATTTGCCACCGGAAAGATTACATTGTGAAGCGATAGAGGGACTTGTTGAGTTTGCATTAACAGCAGCAGTTTTTGTAGTGGCTGCAGTCGTAGTGACACAACAAAAGACTTTTACAGCCCTGCACAGTGAAGAAGAACCTGGCACCAGAGGGGCAACAAGAAGGAAAGGAAAGGAAAGGAACGGTAGACTAAAATGCAACCGTATGATTGAGAGCTACTGAAAGCATAGCCAGTCTTTTGAAAATGGCTCCATCTTTCTAGTTGCCGGCATGAACAAACATGTTGAGTCTGTCAGTTTACCCTCATGGTGGCACAGCGTGGCTGGGGGCAGGCACCGGCCCCGCTCGGCGCTATTGCCGTGGGCCGGCGTGGCCGCCTCCCGACGGAGGGATGCAATAGACATACAAATGAGCACAGTGTGCCACTCCACGGACAACATGTGCACCACCGTGCCAGAGGGGAGAAACGAGTGGAGAAAACAGGATCTCCATCTCAAGTAACCACAGACAGCTGCCTTCTTTCCGTTCCATTCTGCTCAACTCATTATTTCGCTTGCCCCCTTTTCTGAAATCCTCAAATGTCACAGAAATGTTTCCCCCTCCCTCTCTGTAGCAATTCCAGGCCAAGTGCTGCTGACATTTTATGGATTCCCGTCAGTGTTATCAGCGATTAATGGTGACCTTTGCTTGGGGAGGGGGTGGGGGGTAAAGCATTTGATCTTCCCGACCTCAAGGAACGAGGATATATCAGCATTTGGTTTGAAAAGTGGAATTCACGTCGGGATGCTTTTTCGATATCGAGCACACACCACAGCGGATTCCGCGGCTTACGACTTTCCCTTTGTGGAGGTGTTATTTAGCTATGCAGATTGCACAATACACAAAGCACACTTGACACTGAGAGAGCTTAATGGATTACTGTACAAACAGAGAGAGTGACGAGTGCCTTTCAGGGCCCCGCGGGAATTCAACCCTTTTCAGGAGCATATGTGACAGGAACATGGCAGAGGCCTGTGGTGACTAGCGAGGCACCCTCGCTGGGCACTATTGTTGTAGCAGTGTGATGGACCTTCTCAGTGGGCTCTTAGCCCAGTTAGATGCAAGCTTAAAGGGTAAATGCCTAAGAGAGCAGCCTTACTCACTAGGGAGTTGGGCTGTATGTTCTCAGATCTGACTCTTGGGGCCACTTAACTGTACCAAATGTGGGCGTATTCTACCAGTACTCTGAGCTAGTAAGCATAACAGTATCAAGACTTTGAAAGTGCAATATAGAGTAAAATGTGACATGCATTAGTGACAGCAGAAACTCGTGTGATGCCCATAGAATTTGGGTTCTTCAGCTTTTATTTCCTCTGAATCCAGTGTTGAATCTACTCATGGAGTTGGAATCTTCTTGATTCCCCCTATTGAACATATTAAGGTTTAGTTTATTTTATAAGAGAAAACCAGCCCATGTCTCAGCTGGGAGCTCTCCTGGGAAGGCCTGTCTTAAGTCTCATGTTTTCATGTGGATTGCAGACAGAGGGAATAATTCTTTGTTTCACAGCAGTGGTCATCTCTCTCTGATCAACACATTATGTCTATAGTGTTCCCATGGCTACATCGTCACGTCTTCATCATGCACTCAACCCTCCCACAATATCTCTCAGGTACCTGACGGCCTGAACGACTGACACCATTAATGCTGCACCGGGTACAGATCATTTCCATGTTTCCGCGTCTGGCTCCTCATTAGCTGCCTTGGGCCTGTTGATTGGGTCCTATGCGGAAGTCAGAAGTTGGAGATGGGAGGATTCGTCGTTCCAGGGAAGGATAATTGAGACATATGATACACATGCTACTACCGCTGTCCCTGTGCTGACAAGTTAATAACCATGTTAGTAGTCCCTAGCTGATTATTGATCCTCATCATTGGATTTGGGAAAGTTAGCTCAGACAGTTTGTTCTTGTCTTTTCCCAGAGGTTCCTTGTTGGCTCCTGATTTGAAAACCGTCTCTGTAACTCATTTGGTAAACATGGAGAGGGAGATCATTACAAAACCTTGTCTTGCAGTCTTCCTTTGTACTTGCACTATGTGTGATTGTGTGTGTTTGATTGAAATCCTCGTTAACTGCAGACTGAGGTCTTTTTAAGTCCATCACACCAGCCTTGCAGCGCCGTGTTCTGTCTTCCAGATGATATAAGTTAAATGTTCCCTAGAGTTGAAATGAAATTGCTAAA
Organism: Haemulon aurolineatum; assembly: GCA_038406115.1. Lineage (NCBI taxonomy): Eukaryota > Metazoa > Chordata > Actinopteri > Lutjaniformes > Haemulidae > Haemulon > Haemulon aurolineatum. The sequence continues at coordinate 1,168,808 of JBCAUF010000092.1, forward strand.
AAACCCTCTTTCTGTTCTGTTCATTGCTATTCTGTTGCAGTAAAATGGTTATGTTCCAATGCTATCTGTGATAGAATGTATAGCTGGCCCGGGCTGACATGTATAAATCGCTCTCTTTTAAATTCAACATACCGAGAAGTGTTTTTGTCAACGTGATGCGAGCTCATGATTCATCTGAGCTAATCTAGTCATCCTGTTGAGATCCTTGCTCGGTGAAAATGGTGGCCATTATTCCACTGCGTTGCACTGGTGCATTGACTCGTATCAAGCCAGTAAGACAAATGGTGGAACAGAACGTGAGAAAACAATGATTGTGGCATATTTATTTTCAGCTTTGGGCTAGCCTTTATGAAGATGGATTGTTGCTGGGGGGCTGTTGTCGAGTGTAGGCCGGAGAAAGTCGGAGCAGATGTTTAAAATAGTTTGTCCACAAAGAACATGTATGTGGAGACCTCAAGCATAGACTGGTATGGAAAGATAGAGATGGAAAATAAAAGATGGCATGTAGATTTACAGTTTCACAGACTATTCGTCACACATTTAAGCTTGTTGGTAAAAATGAAGCCAAAAGAAAGTGCAGCAGAATGGACTTAGACATTCAGCTGTTAGCCCCAATGAAGACACCAGATAAATGCTGATGTGGCTGCCTACCTGATAGATGTGTAAATTAGAAACCTCCTGCCAACAAGTTCACCATATCAACTTAAAAGGTGATGATACTATATATCAAATTTAGTTATTCTGCCCCAAAAGTGGCAAAAAACCCAAAACATGATACGCTTTGTGTGTGAAGCTCTTTGCAAAGTCTGTTATGCTATCTGCCAATCATTTTTTCATTCAATCCTCAATCATTAGATTGTCAGAAAAACACTGAAAAAAACCCACTTGAAGCCCGAGACGATGCCTTCAGATGTCACCGAAAACACACCAAAAATATTGTTTACAGTGTGAGAAATGAGCGCAGCAAATCCTGAACTGGAAAATGTTTGCTTGAAAAATCAGGGTAAACAGTGGATTATTAGAAAAAGTTGCTGATTGTTTTTCCGTCACCACTTGAACGAATAATACTCTATAGATATAGTTGGGCATACTGTAGTATTAATATGCAAATGGGGGATTAAGCCAGCATCTATTTGTGGATAACTGGAGGAGTGGAAATAAGGCATGTGCACCAGTTTCGAGATGCGAATGCACAGCTGCATAAATGTGACGAAAATAATGCACATATTTCTGTCTTGAATCTACATATGATTTTATGCATGTGGCCCCAGGAGGACTTTGGTCAGCGTGGGTTTTCAGCCTAATTTTTTTTCCCTGGCACACCAGCACCTGACCGTGACTGACTGCTCTGTTTGCCTCGACTTTGTTTTCCCCGACGCCGCGGCACGCTCCCCTGATTATTTCTGAGGCGAACGGACGACGTGATTGAGCAGCCGGTGTCATTATCAGCCTAGTTACCAGATGATGGTCTAAACTGCCTCCTCACTCGTGAAATACGTGGCCTTCGCAGTGTGATGCTACGCCGCTGGATTATTTTCCCTGGAGCTTAATAAACCTGATATTACAAAAACAATGAAAATCATTTCTTCTGATGTTAATGCTGGTGCTCTCTACTCAGGTGAGGAGGGGTGCCTCCACTATAAACACTATGCTCTTCATTTCGGGGATTGCAGGGAAAAATACCCAAACGTCAGCCGTGTAATGACATGTTTCCCACTTATGAATGGTTTTCATAAGTGTTTGGGTCACGGTACACTTTTATGGAAGTGCTGATTGCTTTTTCCTCATCTCTGCACTCTCCCGAGTTGACCCTGTTGATTTCCCCGCTCTCTCTAACCTCTTGCCTGTAATCGTCTCCCATCCGCACCCACCTAATACCTCACATGATTTCACGCACGCGGTCCAGCCATCCACTCAGTTTCCCTTCACCCTTCTGTCCTCCAGGGCTGCGGGGGGGTCGGGCAGTGACGGCACAGTGGCTCTCTCAAGGCCGGACCAGGAGGGACGCCGAGACGTCGACACAGGTCAGCTACCTCCACCCGCCTCTTGTCTGTTCTTTGTTTGGCCCCCGACGCCGACCCCGGCAAACACGGAGAGCATCTTCACACCACCACCGCCTTGCCTTCGGCTTGTTGGTTTAAGTGTTTATGATTTGATCGATATATCTGGCTTGTAACAAGAGTGAGTCTAAAGTCTTGTGGCTCCAAGAGCTTGCACTGCTTTAATCTAACAAGATTTAAGTGTTGTTTGAAGGCAGCAGCACGCTCCAGCCTCACTGCTGCTGCACGGAAGCTGCAGACTTGATCTTGTTGCACTTGTGCAATGACAAGAGAGATACTACATTCTATTTTTTTTCCATATTTAGTCATCACAGACGACCTTAGCAACAAGGTGCTTTTTTTTCTGTTTTTATGGATGAGTGAAGGACATCTGCTCTCGTGGCTCTCTGCTCGCATCCTGAGGGGACGCTTGACTCTGTGGTGTGATTATTGATATGGAGGCTTTTTACTGCCCTCATTTTCAACTCACAGACCGCCTCATCATCCACATCCTCCTCACACACACACACACACACTCTGCACTGTACATATACGCATGCACACTCAGGTGGGAGGACAAGCACATTAAAGACT
>JBCAUF010000092.1:1192576-1204393 GCA_038406115.1 Haemulon aurolineatum
CCCTAGTGTCAACCTACCAAAGACATTGGTTGCTGTTTTTTGGTCTCTTTGATAACTCCACCATCACGCCAGTTGTCAAATCTGCTTTCAGGCTACAAAGAGCCACAGTTGCTTGTATTTGTGAACATAATTACGTGTGAAAAACATGTTATTTTCCCAACATGCAAGCAGGCTCTAGTGAAAAAGACATTTGCTTGTTGTGAATGCTGCTCATCATATTGTCCTGGACTGTGGCTGACAGGAAGGAGCTGCGCCACAGTCTGTTCACGGTGTCCATGTTCACCGCCCCCCCCCCTCCTTCGTTCGTGTACATCTGGTGTTTGTATGCTCCCCTGATTTCCTGCTTTGTGTGTATTGCGCAGAGTCAGCAATAAGCTGCTATCTGTGTTTGTGCCAATCCCACTTCCCCACCGCTGTGCACCACGTACAACTGACAAAGATATTGTATTCCTCCACAATGTCTTCATTCATCTGCAAAAACATTTAGACATCACATGAGATCAGAGCGAAATTCAGGATGTTAAAAACACCATCATGGCCATAAGTGGAAGCCCCTCCAACCCCATTCCCATTGGTTGAATTAAATTTTCTGCAAGTTTTAAGCATTTTCTCCAAGGAAATTCTGAAAATCTGCTCATAAAGTCAACACAACGAACCATCATATCTGTCCTCGAAATGATTAGGAAATTCTGGACCCATAAAGGCATTATCCCGTTATTTTCCAGTATGGCTCTCCACACAGCCATGAATACACTTGTGATGTATTCAAAGTGATTCCTGGTGTGAAGAACACTGGCATTGGCCTTAAAATATGCACGTTTTCACTGTCGAGTGTAAGCTCCCAGAGCGGAGATGACCTCAGTGCCCTGCACTACACTTTGAGTATTCAGATACAACTGGAAGCCAGATTTGCTGGGATATTGTGTCAGTGTTTATTAGCTACAGACAGCCAGTGGATGTTTCCTGTCCGGCAGTACACACTTCTGCTGTCACAACACACACCAACGCTGTGAGAAAGTGCAAACTGAACTACAGCTGTTTCTCTGTTTTTTCCCCTCCTTATCGGTAACTTCTCACTTTAACTTTGTATGGACAAGACATTAAAGGGTTGGTTCACCCAAATTTACAAAACACATTTTTCTCCCTTACCTCTTGTGCTATCCAGCTGCTGTACATATGCTTTTTGTCTTCTTGGTCCAGGTTTTGAGCTAGTTGTCTCCACCCCAGTACAATGGAGATTAATAGAATTTTATTAGTGGTGATCACAGTTTTGAAAAATGACATTCAAAGTTCAGCAGCAGTTATTCTTTTGAAGCTAATGACTTAATATTCTGCAGATTATCCGGACTAATGGAGACAAGCTGTTTTTTTCTGTAATTTGGGTGAACCAAACCTCTAAAAAGTAAAGTCATACAAATCAGGGTTACTGCAAGTGCTTTGCCTTTGTCGAAACTTTCACTTGATTATGCTCAATTCATAGAACATAAATCACCAAAGCCTTTGATCATTTTGAATGATCACTTTAGGCTTAAGGGCAACGTGATGATGTGTGTGTGTGTGTGTGTGTGTGTGTGTCTGCGTATGTGTGTGAGAGAGTATGAAGGTATGCAAGGACAAAAGTAGAGGCATGGAAGTGTCAACAGTGAGCTTTCATGGCTTTCATCGCTTTCTCCCGCCCCTCTCTTCCTCTCTCTTCCTCTCTCTCTGTGTGTCATCCGAGGTCAGGCTGCAGGGTCAGGAGTGTGTAAGCAGTAGGATGTGTGTGTGGGGGGGTGTGCGTCTGCTGTATCTGAGCATGTGTGTGTTTGCTTCTTTTTTTACTCCTAAATCCACTTATTGTCCCAACCTCGGCATCCTGCAAACCAGGCCAAATTGAAATCGTCATTTCTGCACGCAAAAGCACGCTGTCAGTCTTAATTTGAAATGTTGCAGCACAATAATGTAGGCTGTGTGGGGGCAGGACAGCACTGGAAAATATTCAGGGGGAGGAATTACATTTCTAGAAGAAAAAAAAAAGGAAAGAGTCTGCAGCACTTCAAAGCACGAGGTTGTGTTATACAAATCTAAATTCATATTGCTTGAGGAAATGTCAAAATTTTATTACCGTTCTATTATGAATACTTGTGCAGCTGCAGCTCTGCAATAAAGGTAAATTATAGTAGTTTATTAAATATTAATTCACTTGCAATGACCAATTTAAAATGCATGCTGAAGGTGTGTTTGGTGTTTCTCTATTGAGCTACACATCTTCGCTTAAAGTACATTGTTAATCACAGTAATGACCTCGGGGAGTGAGTACAGGAGAGTTGGGGGAGTGGGGGCCCGCTTTGACTGAGCCATGAACTAATCACTAAAACAGTGGAAGTCGTAAAACTTATGGTATCTCTGCAGAGTTGAATTAAAGCCATCAATACCAACTTTTGCAAGAGCTCTCCGAGGAAGGCTAGGTGACAAGACAAGGAGCCTGGTAATAATTAGCCTTGCTAGCTAGCACTTAGCGAGCCTGCAAATTAAGAATTTCTTCTTATTTGCTTGGCTCGGTAAATAATAAATAGCCTAATAAATAAAATTAACTTTTCTGTTCATTATGAATGTGAAATAAGCTGCATTCATTCATTCAGTCCCCCACACCCGCTCAATAACACACCAATACTGCTGCCAGCTCAAGCAACCAAAAGCTAGCTATTTTTCTATTTCAGTGTCCACTTGAAGCACCATCTGGTTGTCACCATGTTGGAGGTCATTTGTGTAGCAGATGAGGTGGTGTATAATGGTCTGTCTTGTAAAGACAGCTTCTTTTGTCATCAAGAAAATAGATCTTATAATATTTTCAATTCAAAAGGAGATAATGGTACAGTCCACTGTGTCACCATTGAGGTACCACCTTTTCCTTTTTTTGAGCTGGGAAAGGCTGTGGAGTTCATGCACGGGAAGCACTGTTCCATTACTGTAGGTGGTGCAGGAAACCATTCCAGTGACCACAGTACCGGTGCCACTGACACCGGCATACCTGGATGTAATGCAGACGTTGTCAATGCCGCAAGCTACGCCTCTGTTTGTGGAATCAACATGTCCGCCATTAGAGAGGTTTATTTAGAGGGAGAGCAGACAAAGCCAAGTGTGCCACTAACCAAAACAAACTCAAACAGAGGATCAAAGGGAGAAGACATCACAGTACTGACTACACGGTTTGACTGACAGCTGATCAAAATACAAAAACAGCATAACAGTAAGCTTCTGGCATGAAAGATGCAAATTAGATGGGTTAAAAAAATCCCAGAAGATGCCACAGATTATCGTGTAAACTACTTACTACTGTTTGGATTCTTGGTATTTTTCCTCAGTTTGATTATTCAGCATTGGTTGTTGCTAAGACTTCAGTTGTCTGTAACACACATTTTCTATGCGCACATCTCTCACAGTCTTACATTTGTATTTCATGGACATGCCGCATTAAATGAATTCAAATGGAATTGACCCCCAGTGCTTCCCTTCGCCAAGTGCTGGAGACACAGCTGTGCTGAAACTCTGTTTTCCTGCCTGATTGACAATGAGATGTTAAGCAATGCTGGAACTGCTCATCCCCAGTGTACATCTGGTTCCTTCCCCATATGACTATTGTTGAGCAATAAATTGGCAAACCATCTACACTAAACCTCCATCTGGACACAAACGCATGACAGCAGTGGCCACATACACAAATGACTTTATCATAATAGCGCGACGGTTTACTTTTCAACTCAAGTCTAAAACTCTGCTAGCTTACAGGCTGAAGTTTTTATTACAACCTATACTGGCATGAAGTTTTTGCTGGTCTCTGAGCCTCCTGAGGGTGGTGCAAGAGGAACGGCAGTGGGTTCATTAGGTAGGAATTGGTTTATATTAGAAGTCAACTGATTTATTTATTCATTTATGTTAGGGCTGATACCAATTATTAGTAATACAGGTGAGTGATAACCAACCAAAATTTCTGGATAATCAGTGTTAGATAGCTTCTGTTCTTTTCATCCATTCACTTGGATGAGCAAAGAAGCTATTTTAAATTTTCATTATGAATTTGGGGATTCTGGCAGAGTCCACAGGAGTGACTGATAATCGCTCTGTTGAATGAGCTCCCATAGTAATGAACTATTTAGTGGTGGAACTGGGAAATTGGCCACGCTTATCATCTCAGCAGCTCTCGTCTGCAAACGTTCCTCTTTTCCTTTCTGTGGCACGTTAGCTCTCAGTGTTTATAGGCTATTACTCTTGACGCCTAACCAATCAAAACTAGTCATTTTGTGGGCAGGACGTAGAGCAAGACTTAAAATTTTGGGATTTGGATATTTGTTTTAGCACATGTCTAAATTAATTAATTTAAGCTGCAATTGGATATAAAAAAACATAAGAAAAAATGGAAATGCTGAACATTAGAGTCAATAATTCCTCAACCCTAGTTCACATGGTTTACCCCTTTGGGAAAATGAATATGCTCAGCAAATTCTATGATAACCTACTTTTCGATTAGGGCTGTACCAAATTTGAGTCGTAATTCATAATGCTGACATTCAATTTCTTTCATTCAAAGTGGAGGTTTTGCTCTGACAGTTATACCAGAGGGAAGATCTCTTGGACTTCTGAGACAATGAATATTTAGTAAATTTCACAGAGATACTGTCATTAGACCCATTTGAACCACTGAAGGCACCAGAGAAAAGTGGCCGAGCTCATAGTTCTCAGGAGACCTTTTCAGGAAACAAAGAAAAATTTTGACAGACTGATGAAGTTGCTTCAGTAAAAAGTGCTTTGTGGGTTACACGTGGTTGCATTCCAACTTCAGCCCAGCAAGCAAAAACACAGCCAGGTCAGTATGCCCACTAACAGTTTCCAATAGCAGAGTCAGAGGGGCTGCATCAGGCAACGTTCGTAATGTTTGAACTTTTGTCTCTGAAAAGTACTTATGACACTTTTCAGAGAGTTACAACCATGAACACTGTGAAGAGGTGTGTGCCATTATCCCCATTTGTATGATTTGTGTCTTGCCCTTCGTTACGATGACAGTCGTAGACCATCGACATTCACCTCGCCCTGTTCAGATGACACATCACATAGTTTAGTCTGGTTTGAGCATACTGAATCCTTTAGTTCAGTTTGTGAATGTTTGATCTGATTTTCACCTTCAAGGAACATTTTTGACTAAAAGTGGCATTTGATGAAATGTCAGGGAGTCCCCAAGATCTGTAGGAATCATCCTCTGAATACCACAAAGACAAATATCTGTTCATATCTTACTGTGGACCAAAGTAATAGATCTTGGTGGTGGTTATTTTCCTCTGTGGTTGATGGATAATGAACATGATATAACCATATACTGGATCAATACCCTTTTCTGTCCTTTGAACGAATTACCTGACTGCTGACAGCAGCAGCAGATGCATTCGAGAAATTCCATTTATTTTCACATTGTTTTCCCAGTCAGCCAGTACCAAACATTTATCCCCAGTTGTTAATCAGATCAACCGTCACTGAGCTCTTGTAGGCGTCTCCAGCCATGCAGAAGAGAGTTGGAATTAATTGTCATCACCCTACAGTCTGGTCACAAGTTCAGGGACAACACAGCTGCTTTCTTGCAGGTGTGCCCTGCGCTGTATCCGATAATCCTCCTCTGTTTTCTTTTAACGTCGAGATCGTATCCTCTAAATCACTTGCGCTCGTTCTTGTCTCGCTGGAGGCCGGGCTTGTGGGTCTGATTCTCAGAAGAGATGCTGTAAAAGAGATGCTGTAAAAGAGATCAGTGATTCTCAAAATTGGGTCCGGCGGGCTCCAGAGGGGGGACTCAAACAACCTGATGAATAGTTTCATTCGGCTCTAATTTAATTCCCGAGAAACGATCTCAGACAACGCATAAGATTGACTGCTGTAATCACATTGTGGGTTTTACTCTCCCAGAGTGTGGAGTCCAGATGCTCAAATAGAATCGTTCCAGTCCATCTTAAGACAAAATCTTATCAAGTGGTGGCTTGCCTCCTTGTGATTATCTGTACCTTTAAGAATACCTCTGTAGGTGCCAATATAATGTTGTTTGTTTATGGCATTACGACAAACTATATTTTCTTGACATCTCCTATAATGGTCACGGTCGATAATAGTAACTGTACCTTTCCAAAGCATGTTGCAGAGCGCATCACCAAACATGTGATGTGATGTGAAAGCTCAGAAACACATTTGTTTCTTCACGTCAACCATGGATCTGATCGTTCGCAGTGAATTTGGTGTGAACACCATTGTCAACTGGGAAAAATCTGAAATGCTTCTGCTCAAACGTAGTCAGCATTACAAGCTGCTACTTTGATTTAACGCTAAATATATCCAGCAACGTGTCCCTCTGATCAAAAAGAAAGATGTGTTGGGTACATCTAAATATAACATGTCAAAAGTATAAAGAATGCCTTCAAGGTCTTAAACTGAGCTTTTAAAAGCAATCATGGGTATTTATTTTGCCGGCGCTTATGTTCCTGTCATTCACATCAGAAATTGAAGCTAGCTCAGAGGATAAAAGGATTTACAGTTTAAATATAATGAAGTGTTTTGGGTGGAGAAAGGTAGGGGGAGAGAGACATTAACAGATGTACCACGGCAGTAAAAGAGAGCATGGATAGATCCGTTGGGAGTCTTGTTTTGATCGCAGCGGGGTCGGCTTTCTGAACGGCATGGAGGGTGAGTCTACAGCTGTGCTGTTCCAATAGGAGGCTCCTTTGATCAGGCTCTCTTTAGAATACAGAGACATCTTCGACAATGAGCAGGGAGATGTCAGTCTGTTGGGGTTTAGGGATATTTCAAGGAGCACAAATGGGATATAACTTGTTTTCAAAGCAAATTTTTAGTTTGAATAGTGAGCAGCGTTTTTTTTTCTTTAAGCAGATGCCAACATGCACACAATCGTGACTCATAAAAAAAACACAGGCGACGACTTGGGGACTGACAGCAGCATACCAAAACACACACACACACACACACACACACACACACACACACACACACACACACACTAAACACTTGAAAAACACTTCTTTGTTATATTCACCATGACAACCAGCAGAAATCAGATCCCTTTTTCTTGGGATGAGAACCTTCCTAAACCATCTATCCTGTTCTTCGAGATAAGGGTGAACAAACAGGCAGCACATTAAAACACAGTTAGCATGAACAAGAGTCAAATTCATATAGAACGATCATAAAGAACTGCATCCTCCTACTCATTCATCTTTGTCCGCAATGACTTTTGGAGGAGCTTTCTCTGTGACATCACGAGGGAGCTCTTTTGCCTGAAAACTTGTTTAATGCACAAAAAATTTGCATTACAAATGCATAAGGTAGAAAACATATTCCTATTACATTTTTCCTCTAAATTTCTAAAATAATAATTTAAAAAAATTCACTGCCAACCCAAATGTTAATACTAATACACTTTTACTCCCAATGATGGGGGGGAAAAAAATATACTGCTCAACGCTTCAGTCTAAGCTGAGGTGCTGGAGCTTTTCTTTCTGGTCCTGAAAACTCAACCATTACTTACTGTATGTTTCTATTTCAAATACAGAGCACTTGGTTAGGTTAGGGTTAAAACCTCATGAAGGGCATAGGATCAAAGGAACTGCAGGAGTGTAGAAAAAAAACCCCAATCAGTTAATAAACTGCTCTTCAGAGCAGGAGCACTTGGTGGGTTAATGAAGGATAGTGGTTCATACAAAATTCAATGCTGACTTGATTAACTGGTATAAAGGATGCATTGAGTTTTTCAGACTATCATATTCTTTTCACCAAGCACTTTGACTTGCCTTAGCATTACCTTTGGTACCACTGGGAAAACAAATGAAACATGTGGGATGCAAATCTTGGTCTTCCAGGGTCCAAAATTCTGGAATTTCGATTCAGAGCCGGCCCATGGAAATCGAATCAGACATGCTGAAGTTCATTTTTCTGAAAAGAAGCAGAGCAAAAAAGACTGGAACTGAAATGAATACAAGAACAGTCAAACCCAACCAGAGTGGACCTGAAAATAATTAGACCTGAGCCAAAATGTGTGCGACTCAATGAAAGAGGCAGCAGCATGATGCTCTATCAGTTAATAGGAAGTCACAGTTTGAATGAGCAGCAATATGTCCTTTTTCCTGCATTTCACAAGTGACAAATTCACTCACAGTTTTCTGTGAAGATGCAACCCTATCTCCTAGGAATAAATTTTGTATATAATGAATTACATTGAGGTGACGACAGTAAAGCGAGAGGCAGCGTCCCTCTGGGTAAATTAAGCGCCGCGTTGATGTGCTGGAGTTGAGGTGGGTCTGGGTGGACGGTGGGTGTACAAAGTAAAGGACTTCAGAGACCAGGGCCCACATCCTGGCTCCTGTCTGTGGTTAGGTTTAGGTGGATCCAATTTGTTATTGGACACAAACTCATTCTGCAACATAATAATCTACACCTGACCAATATCCAAATGCAAGAGCTCCAGTTTTTTTGATCATTGCATTGTGCCTCAGCCTACAAATCATATTTCAGACATGAGGAAACATGCTTGTCTGGTATAGAACCCAGCAAAAATAACATAATCATGGAGAGTTACAGCACATCGATTGTTGGAAAAACAGAATTGAGGTGTCATGACAAGTTGTGACAAGATGCTTGTGTGTGTGTGTGTGTGTGTGTGTGTGTGTGTGTGTGTTGCCTTTTAAAACGTCTCACTTACTGGATTGAAAAAGATGTCGCCAGTGGAGTTAATTCCAGCAGCAATTACATAGCCTCCTAAGCGTATTTGCCTAAGCACATTAGTATAGCGATGTGTTTTACAGGAGACAAGGTTGCACGAGGTGATAATACATTAAGCGGTCTTGACATCCCGCATCAGAGCAGCGCTAACTGAGAGAATGTGATCAGTAAACAGCTTTGGTGAGGAGAGAGTTCCCAGGACCTGAAAGTATCAAAGTTGAGCAGAAGGGGGATCTCTCATATCCCTTTTCCAAGAAGTCGGCCAACTGCGCTGAGAGCTGCGAGTCTGTCACACCAGGGTCCTTCCTGCCTCCAAATTCTGCTCTCTAGTCACTTTCCTGAAAATTGAGAAACATTTGGAGCGCACATGGAGCCAGTGGAAACCAAATTTTTTGCAGATAGCCCGCACTGGCTCGGGCCTGATAATCCTGTCATGTCACATTTGGACTCAGTTATATCGGCCGAGCTTGGGTCCGGTCCCAGTCCCTCAGCGAGAAACCGGAAGCGCGGATCAGACAGCGTGAGCACTCAACAGATGTAAAAAGGATTGTGACTCTTTTTAAGTGTCTTGTAAGCTGGTTTTGGCCCAAGAAACCGTGGCCTGATTTGCTCCTTCTCCTCCGGAGCACAGCAGACGGTCCAGCGCTGCACCTTAATTCAAGCAATGTTCTTGGAATGCATTGTTTGAAAATGGAATGGAGAGCCCCCAAAGGTCTTTGTATGATAGGAAATTGATTGCCAGTGGTATTGTCTGGCTGGTATTCAACCTGCAGAATACAGAATTGGAAGAAAAAAAGAAGAAAAGGTAAGGAAGAATGATGTGAATGCTGGCCTTGTTAGAGCAAACTGAGTTGGAGGTAATTACAATCGGCCTCTCTTTCCACAGAATGGATTAGATAAAGATTGATACTGTAATAGTGCTTTCATTTCAATTTCATCTCAACAGTCTTTGCGTATGGAGGTGTGTGTGTGTGTGTGTGTGTGTGTGTGTGTGCCCGTCCTGGTCCTGTTTGTCTGAAAGTGATTTGGAGTATGAATCGTCTGATGCGGGCAATGAGCGCGTGCATATGGGAGTGTGTGAATCGGTAAGTGGTTCCACGGCGAAGCTCGGCGAAAAAGGGGGGAGCATCGGGGAAATCTATCACGACGATGAAATGAGGTGAGAAGAGAGATGGAAGCGGCGCATTTGGCTGGAAGTCTCCGAGAAATGAATAGCGCTGTATTTAATTTTGGGGGACGGCGCTCTGTCAAAGTCTGCGCCGTTGACAGGGACTTGGACCGAGGTCGACTCTTCTGCGTGTTCTGGCGGGTCATTCGCAGGGCGGAGGTTTTAGGCTGTCAGTGTGCAGGAGACAACAGTGTCATCTGTGTCACGATCATGCAGTATGGATCCTTTTAAAGGGCAAAAACACAGGGGAGCCATGACAGCCAGAGAGCATCCGAGGAAAGAGCTCGTTCACCACAAACAGTGTGAGCACTGTTTTTAATCCATCACATTTCTTCACATAACATGCTATTCTCATCAGAAAAAGGCACAGAATACAGAATTCTTTTTTTTTTCATTTGGGTTCATTTTTTATGAACTATTTTCCACCATTTTTCTTGTTCCGGTGCTGAATGCTCATTTTCTTCTTTTTTGTCTTGTGCCTAAGTAAAAAGGCGCCCTGTCATTGAGTGCCACCGTCTGTCATCATGAGTCAGCCTGATATGGGTCATCAGTTTTTATGAGCATGATGGAAACCTTAGAAACTGGATTTGAAAGATTTGAAAATTCCATTTCAAGCCAAATATTCTACAAATTATGAAATAGATTGCCAGTAAGGTTTAGTGGGTATGATGAGATATTTTCCCTGTCGTTATGAAGAAAGTCTTACTTACATTCACGTATGATTGATAGATACGTTTACTATATCATAAAACTGTTTTGATCATTTTTGGAATTTATGGCCCAGCTTGTGAAGCTTTATGTATACTGAAGTTGATTGGTTTTGACTGGACAGGACTTTTGATCTCTCCAACAAACAACAAACACATTAATATGGCTGAGACAAGCTCAGACAAGCCATCAATGCAATCCAATTTTATAAATGACTTATTTGAAACAATCGAGCAGTTACTTGGAACTTGAAAAGGATTCAAAATCTTGGTGGTGGATTTATGATTAACAGGTGCAGCGAAATCCAGAACTCCTCCTCCTGTCATGGATGGAGCCTTAGCCAGTGCTTGGATGGCGAGGGATACTGTCCATGGATACACTTTTCATTATCAATTAGCAGCCATTAATATCCAGCTGCTTTGTATCATGGCAGCTTTATGATAAGTTGATCAGAGGCAGTTACAGTCTGTTTTCTGGAAGTGCTTGGGGAAATGACTTGTTTGTGATGATAAGTTATGAGGAGGTGTTGGTTAGATGTTTGTCTCTCTACAACACTGTTTGGTATCTGAGCCTCTGAGGCAGTTTTGTTTATCTCACACTCTGGAGAATAAATGAATCATGAACAATATACAATAGAAACCCAATACTTAAAAACACAGGTGGCCCTATCATGGTGGACGATCTGAATGTCCTGATCTCCTGGCTGCAGTAATGCTATTCATGAGCAAAAATGGCAGGGCATAAATGCAACACAAGGGTGTCGTTTGCTTTTTATTTTCTATTATCTCCTGCACCTAATTGCTACCACATTTATTGCCCTAGTCCGAGGGCGAGTTAAAACTCTTCCTGTATACCATTTCACTTCAGCTGCAGCTGCTCCCACCAAACCCAGCCCCTCACACTGTTTGCACTGCCGTGTGGACCAGTGAAAGCTGCATCGCGTGAGCCCATCTGCAGCCCCCAGCAGCCTAATGCCGGGCCGTGATTAATGCCCTGCCACAGACTAAGATAGGCTTGTAAATACTCAGCCTGGGCTGGCAATAAAACAGCACAACTGTATTTCGGTGCGGGGAGAAACAACTTTTCCCAAAGCCCTTAATGTGCCTGAGGGGGGTTAGGTTGACGCAGGGCTGCTATCAAAAAGCGAAATTAGTGCTAACAAACCAAAAACTGTGACTCGGTTCATGCTCATGACG
>JBCAUF010000092.1:1382249-1395161 GCA_038406115.1 Haemulon aurolineatum
CACGACCGAAACTGTGCCGTCACTACCGAAACATGAATGTTTTGTCAAAAATAAAGTATATTGAATTATCAACTTAGGTATTGTGATGGTGTTTGGTTCAGTGTGTTTTAAAGGTAATGAATCCTTAAGTTTGTAATCATTATGATAAACTTTATGCCCTTTACAAAGAAAAATTGGATTCAAAATCAATCGATTGTGATAAATCATGCTTAAATGCTTTGTTAAAATTATATACTTTTTAATTTACCTATGAATTTTGAAAAATACTATTTCAAAAAAATATATTTACAAGGTGGATGCAAAAAAAAACAACAAATCAATAAAAGTCTTTATTTTATGTGATGTTTCATCGTGTTTCGATAGTGACAAATTTTGGAAGAGGAAACATATTCCCAAACTGTCTGAAAATACAAAATGAGAATTAACAGCGCAACTACTAGAAATGTGTACCTTGGGTATTATACAACTAACATAACTCAAAAGTTTGGGGAAAAAGACACATTTATTTTAAGATGATTCCAACTGTGACTTTGCACCAATTCTGTAGAATGGCCCATATATAAAAAGTTATTTTTACCCATCCACCTGATTGATATGCTCCTAATTTGGACACCGGAAATGCGTAGCCTATTCAAATTAGCAGTCCTAGTGGGCACGTTAGGCATAAAGGTAAAAGATTTACCATTGTCGTCGTATGCTCAATAGGCTAGTGAGTGAATTTCGCCAGTTTCTGTTGTTGGTGAACGTCAAAAATGATGGTTAGGTGACTAAGTGAATTAATCTAATAGATATAGTAATAACTGCCCTATCTGTGACGATGATAGTTTTTTTTCAGGTGTAGCTACGTCATTAGGGCACGACAGCGCGCGCGCGCGAGCCTTCAGCCTGTGAAGAGCCCTTCACCTGCTGCCAGCACGGTGAGACCAATGTGTTTTGTTTTACTAAATTGTCTATAAAGTTACAAAGCCGACGGGACGTTTGCACGTTTGGTAAATTAATAACAGCCGCTTAGTTCTACATTTCGGCGTACATTTGGCCTGTGCCTGAAGTGTTTCGAGTTTATTGAAGCAGTCGGTTCCCGTCAAACTTTCAATGTGTAGCGTGTCCAGAAACATGGGGTGTGCCCTCGAGGCTAAGGCTCGCGCGCTGTTTTTGAACGGAGTCTTATAGTAGCAACGCTTCTCAAACATGTTTGTTACTATGGTTTGTTAAAGTTGAAAAGGGTGGCAGTGACTGTATACGTGCGCCTTAATTACCGTAAAAAATGCAATCTCGATAATTATACCTGAAACGACAGGTTTCAGGCAACGCCATGTCAACTTCTGACATATTTTTAATTTACATATTTTTTAAACGGAGTTCGGAGTTAATTGTAGCCGCACACAAATAAACGTTGAGCCACATTGGAATCACCTCCTTCATGTCAAATGGTTGGAGATGGAGGATGTAAATTGTGAAATGTCAGATCATATTGATGAATAATATTAAATCTGTCTTAAATCCTGCAGACAGTCTGTCATCAGTCCTGTAAACTGACTGCTGCTCAGCCATGAAGACATTTGTGGGGTCAGATCAGGCCCGGCAGCTGCTGCACAACAAGTTTGTGGTGTTTCTTGGTGGCTCAGGTGAGACATGAATAACTTATCTGCTAACATGTGAGATAAGGTGTAAACTCTAAATATCCTCCAGTGTCAGACCTAATCCTAAAATGTTTCCTGAAATATTTTAGGACTAAATTCTTCAAGAGAGAGAAAGGTGTCAGGTTGTGTTCAGTATCCCATGCACAGTTTTTACCAGACACAGAAGTATTAAGAGTATCACCTCACATCTTAGTGGCATCTTGCACCCCTGAAATCCCACATTGCCCTGTTCCTTTTCAAGCTCTTATTTTCCATGGGAATTGATTGACATCTTTGAGGTTTCTCCGCTGCTTGATGTGAGTAAAGCCTGTTGCATGCGTTCTTTGATTTCAGTGCAGCGCTCCATGTACAAAGACCTGGTTCTGCTGCTTCAGAGGGATCGGTGCTTGACTCTGCCTCAGCTCAAGTCCAAAGTAAATCTTTCCACAAGCTTTTCGTTCACATGAAACGGAAGTGTCGTACCTATAGGCACACTTAAGAACCTGCAGCCTCCATGATGAGTCTTTCTGTTGACTTCCAGATCTTGGCTCAGTCTGAATTCCATTTGCCAATTTGTCTTCATCAACTGGCAATTAATTGTCTTTCAAACAAACCAGAGCTGCCAGAACAGACTTTAATGGTGCGATGTGCACAGTGATGTAGTGGCAATTAAGTTGCAGGATAAACTGTCCTCAGGGTGGTGATCACTGTGAGGCAAATAGTTAGAAATATGAACAAAACTGTATTAACACTTGTATCACTTTTTCACATAAAGAATCCCAATCTTGGGGCTGGGTTAGTGTGTGTATATATATATATATATATATATATATATGTGTATATATATATCTGAAGGGACACAAAATGTGCTCTACTGCGCAAAATTACATTTTTTGTTCGGTCTCTGCTTCTTCTGTGAGATAATAAATAGTTTTACTTTTGTAGTGGCCATGTTCACAAAACATCTTCAGACTAAAAGTAGCTCTTGCTGAATTAGGGGAAAGTCTCTAATTGCCTTTAAAGAGGGTGTCGGTTTCAACCTTAAAGACTCCTAAAATGCTGTTTCAAGTTATTGACAAAGCATTTAGTCCAGTTCGACTAGCCACTACCGCTGTCTGATGTTAGAGGTAGTGCCAAGTCACCAAAGGCATATCCACACAGGATACACTCCTGTTTTAATCAATTCAGCTGTCTACGCAGGCTGCATAGCAACTTCCATTTACTTGGTCTTCAGGTGCATGGCTGCAACGCAAGAAATATTTTTACTCTTCAAGTGTATTTTCTGCTGTTTTGGGTGTGCAGCAGTGATTTTGCATTTGTCCATAGGCACTGCCACACAAGTAACCTACACTCTACTCAGTGTCTGACACAGGCTGCTTTCACTATGCAGTCTGTGTAGACACAGTGTTAGACTTTGACTCAGCTGATGTCCATAATGAGGCTCACCGCATTCACGTCTTGGAAAAATACAATGATGTGAATGAATTTGATTTTTACATTAATTCATTTAGATTAATTAATAAGGATCTAATCAGCTCATCAGCAAAGTGATAGACTGTAATTCGATAACACTTGAAATTATTTGCATTTGCAAAACTCGCTGTAACCTGGACACTGGGAAATGCAGAACTTGAAAATTCCAGCTGTCCGTCAGAATTGCTCATCAGTTAGTTCAGCAATTAAAGAAGCTCTAATCAATATATTTTTATAATGGCAATGTGAAGATAACCATGTGAAATGCGTCTGGTAAAAGTGAGTCAAGATGTGAAAGGTGATGGTAGAGTTTTGTTGTGAGTTTCAGTTCATTGTCAAGTTGTTCAGCCAACAACAGTTGTTCAACAGTGTTCTAGTTCAATCACACTGCGCTCATAGCTTTGTTTTCGGCTGCAGCGGGTCACTTTTGTCACAGTTCAACATCCTCAAAACTCAACTGTACACAACCTGCTCAGCACCAAACTGCAGACACAGTCAGAGACGAGCGCGTGAACACAGTGGGGCATTTAGCAGCTAAAGAGCAGGGTGTTTTTCTCAAGAATTGGTGGAGACCAAACCAGAGCTAACAGTGAATAAAAGTCTGACTATCATTCACCAGGTGGCCTAATGTTGATCTGTAATGCTGATCTGATCGGATTTCTAAATTAGCAACAGTTTGCTAACATGTTCACCAAACCAACTTAAAAATGAGATGTCACAGCTCCTCTCTGCTGCCCCCAAGCGGCTAACAAAATCGCTTAATGTTCATTTAGTTGGGGAAAAAAACGGTATCAAGAAACACATTTTGTTGTGCTGAGACACGGGAATTGAACGTCTCCCTGTTTGTGGTCCAGGGGGAGTATTCCTTTGAGCAGGACTGCCTGGTGGAGGGAGGTCGATTGGGCCCCATGACCAACGGCACCGAGTACAGAGAAGTCCGACAGTATCGCTCCGACCACCACCTGGTGCGCTTCTACTTCCTGACACGGGTCTACTCCTCGTACATGGAAAGCATCCTGGAAGACTTAGGCCAAGGACTTAAACCTGATGTTGTCATCATCAGCTCCTGTGTCTGGGACATCACCAGGTAATGTAATCTTAAGACCAGTTACAAAATTACAAAGAATTTGCATTTTGCACTGTTGGATCTTAAGAAGGTTCTAAGTAGAGCTTCAAAATGCAAAAAGAAGAAATGGGAGCAAGAGAAAAAAAAATTGAGCATGCAATTTATTGAAGACAACAACAACACTTTACAAGTTAACACAGTTCCCGTCTGAGTGCCCGTACCTTTCAGTCATAACTAGACATCGCTAACCCTGTCACTTCCACGGGGTGTGCCGACAGAAGTGTGGCTTTGCACTACCATGAACCCGTGAGAAACACGGCTGCTAGAGAACACGTAGCGTTGCAACCTTTATATCTGACCCAGAGTCAGATCCCGAGCAAGAGGAGGTTCCCGATGAAGATGGAGAATCAAGGGCACAGTTGAACATTTCTGAAGAGGTTAGTTATTAACTTTACACTTGTCACTTCAGCATTTTTATTTTAGGCCATGGTCATGTGATACACCTTTTAAGTAGCTGTAGTACTTAAGTGTGTAAATACTGTAGTGTTCTTATACAAGTTCTCAAAGCTAGGTATCTGGCACGCAAGAAATCTAAGTCACTAAGCTGTTCCCATTAGACCAGTACAATTCAAACATTGTAGGCAGCAACCAGCAGTTTACTTGACGACAGTGTAATGGGCCCAGCAGGGGGTGTAGGATTGCCACCTCAACGCCTCATAACTTGTAGTAGTGTATATTTAGCAGTTATTACAGTTAAACATTAGAAAAGGTCATTAAATGTTGCCTTTGGTCACTTACGTCCTTATTGGTAACCAAGCACTAAGATAAAGTACACTCACTTGACTTTTCAAATCTCTTTCTTGTCGCAGGTGTAAATGTGCAAGAACGCCTGCAGAGCCTGAGCGAGTATGCTGCAGGGAGATACCACGGGTCGTATGACTGTTTGTGGAATTAAATCACAATCATGCACTCGTTTGGTTAATTTGAGACGAGTCCCGTCTGTGCAGAATTCATCCCCGGCGGTCGCTGCACAGTGCACGCCGGTTGAGTTTAAGTCCGACTTGATCCAATGATAAATAGTTTTAGAGCCAGACGCCAGAGTTTCTCTCCACCAGCTGCTAATGTAGAATGGTCCAATATATAGCTACATTGGACTGATTTCATCATTGAAGTATCTCATAACATCTCTTCAGTAGGATGTGATTGCTAAAATGAAATGTATATAGATGTGAATCTCTGATACATCAGTCATGAAACCGATTGTCTGTGACTATTAATGTTTCACTTGATTTATGTGGTTTGGGACAGATAGATCTGCTCAACTGATATGATGACATGAGTCTGATAACATTTCCATAAATGGAAATTGATCTCATAAGATGTCAGTGCTTCTAGGACTTTTTTCAGTAAACTTGGTAAACAACTTGACCTCAGCTTTCTGTCGCTGCCCCCTGTTGCTGCCCCCTCCAACAAAGTTGCAAACGCGATGAACATGATTTTAAAAGCTGCTTACAACCTTACCTGACCAGCTTATCTGATGAATTCATTTCAACTCACAAATCGTTCTGTGCAATATGACTCTGAAAATTCTTTAACTTCTGTGCTCCCGGGGTGGGCAAATCAGTGTTAAATTGCAGAATAATTTAATGGAATTTGTGTCACACTATCTTCTGTGCAAGTCTCTGATAGACTATTCATGCTCTGTCCATCATAGCCTCTGACAAGCTCTTACGACAGCAGAACACCATGAGCTGTCACTGTCTGAATGCTTCGGCTTCCACACAAAATTCACTGCTCAGACTAAAACTGATCCCCTGTACAGTGTCTGCATCGAAAATGAGCGTGATCTCTCGAGAGGTATGTTTCACAAGTTACCGGGATGAAACTAGATCTATCGTTTTGCTCGCTGGAACGCCTGTCTGTCAGTGCTCATCCTGGTCCTCCACTCGTTTGTTTGGTATGAATTTCATTAAAGTCGAGCCTTGTTCGGGCTCAGTCGGAGAGAGGGGGAGATGAGTGTGTGATTAATTATGTACAGAGTGTATGTACACTGAATTGAAGCGCTCGAGCAGTCGCCACCAGAGAAGAATCAAGTTCATCAAGCCCCATTCTGTTATTTTCCTGTCCTAATGCACATTTCTGCAGCAGAAAATTCCCTCTTTTGCCTAAGAGGAGGATATATTGAACTATATGTCAAGTACCAGAGCAGAACATCAGGAGTGTGTGCACAGATGTGTAATGACAGACTAAAGCTCCTTCACTTCATTCATTGCATACAGTGATGTACTTGATGCCTCATTTATTTCATATGGGAGTCACCCTTAAGTGCAAGTTTGCTGCGTTCACGTAAAATCGCGAATGGGACAGTTAGATTTTTCTAAAGGCTCCAGTATACCCAGCATAATGGTTTAAAAGAAAAAAAAACTGGTGAAAAATGAAAGGAATTTGGTTGCCTTGCATCAGCTGAGGCTCACACTCTGCAACGGGTTAGGGTTTGTTTTGGTAAACTCTCCCTGCTCTCATAGTGTCATTTTCTGTCACAGCATTGTGCACTAGCTGCTCAGAGCACAGACACAGTTAGAGTTGAGCTGGTGGACATAGCAGAGCATTTTAGTGATTAAGAGCCAGAGTTTGCTGAGGAGTTCGTGAAAGAGAGAGAATATTTACATTTGTACATTTATCAGGTTGCCACATACACAGTGCCAAATTGATGATAATGACAGATGGATGAGTAAATAAGATTACTGTATGTATGTTCACACCTTCTTTCTGTGGCCCAAAAAATATTATTATTGCAGGTTTTAGTCATTTTTTGTCAAATATGGTTTTGTTTGTCTTCTATGACCATAAACCGGATATATTTCGGTTATGGTCTATTACTTGACAGAATAAACAACTTGAAGATATCAATATGGGCTCTGGAAACTTGAGACGGACATTTTGTTTTACAGGTGTTTTTTGTGATTAATCATGAAAATAACCATCACATTAAGTAATCACTAAATTCATTTGCCTCTAGTATTATTTGTCGGATCCGCTTAAAAGTAGAACCCTCAGATTTATAGTACAAAGGCAACAAGATCTAAAGACTATAAAAAACTATGAAAACCATAAAGAGAATAAGAGATTAAAAAAACCCCCACTAAAATCTATAGAAGCTGTAACTGGACACTATAGCTTCCTTTTAGGGTTTTTACAATTATTTTTGTGATTGATTAACTGCCAACAGCTGATCCAGAAAATATTGACACACAAAGCTGAAATTTTGACTTTTTTTTTTCTTAAAAAGCTACTCAAACCTGTTAATCTATTCTTAAAACAGTTGGAGTGTCATTTAGTAATCTATTATTAATCAAATAATTGATTCATCTTTGCAGCTCTACTTGCTTTCAAAACATGATCTTTGTTCTCCATGTTGATAAATGAATGAATTTGAATGCTACACCACTTACTCTGTTTCGCATTGCACTCCCATTGTATATTGTCAGACTCACGTTGGACACAAAGAAAGAAACGATGCCGATTTGACCAGTAACAGTGCGATCAAACAGTTTCCTGTGTCACAAGGGCATCATCAATTGACGCAAACCTAACTGAGGTTTATGAGAGGCCTGGTGGTGCTGTGGCTGATGCTTCTGGTATAGCTTGTCCAATAGCAACTTGGTGGGTGTATCCTTCCTTCACCTCACTGATATCACTGAGGCCCTGTAGATGGCTACTGGTGATGTTTGCATCACCTGCTGTGGAGCCTTATATTCCTAGATGCTAACACATGCTACTAATTTCCTCCTGGTATAAAGTCTCAGTATGTTTAGTAATCCATCCGATGATGGTAATGAACTTCACAACATTCGGCTCAGCACACAACCCTTGGCAACTCTGGTGTTGAGAAGTGTAGGAGGTGTCAGTTCAAACTGATGAACGTAGTACTCAAGCCCAGAGTGCTGAACTGGCCAACCAGTTTCATGGTGTTGATGCCGTTAAAAATGAGTGGAAATCAATAAACAGAATTCTGGTGTTGTAGGTCTTACTTTCATGATATGTGAGGGCTGAGTGGAGGGCAGTAGAGATGGCATCCTCTGCATCGGTTGGCTCCAGGGTGCCTGGAATGGTGTCTTTGATGTGCTGGAGAATCAGTTTTTTCAAATGGGGATGAGTGCCACAGGGCTGTAGTCATTTAGACCAGACGCTGCAGATTTTTTTGGTGCAGGTACTGTGGTGGCTGAAGCAGGAGGGAACACTCTTCTGTGACAGTAATGTTTGAAAAATGTTCGTATTGACAGCTGGCAGACATGTTAATTCTTAATTCATCTTAATACACCGAAGTCACAGTTTAGGGGCCACAGCTCAGAACAAGTTCAGTACAGCGGAGTAAAAAAATAATACAGCTCTTTTTTTCATTTATGTTGAATACATGGTAGTGAGAGGGTCAAAGACAAAATTATCTTATGGGAACTGAGGTATCATTTTTCCCACCATATTAAGAGTCTCTTACAAAATAGAATTCAAAGAACACTTTTGCATTAGGAAGAGTGTTTTAGTAAGTTCCACCTTGGCTATATTTAAATATTGAAAGCACCCAAGCATTTATGCATCGCACAATACCGACACATTGGTCTTGTCTTATCCACAACACTCCTCCCCATTGCTGTTCTAGCTGAATGGGAACCTGAATTGTTCCCAGACAACTGATTTAATGGACTCAAGATGGGTCATCCAGCTATTGTGTTTCATTTGCACTCCCCACAGTGTGACCAACTTCCATGCTAATCAGCTGGTTGCATTAACCTCAGCATGGCTAAAAGTTTCCAGGTGGAATTCCACCTGGAAAGCTGCATGCACTGGATGGTGACCCTGCACCGTGACTGTTCAGCATGAAAATATGGACCTATTATTCTCGTATACGCGATGGATACTGAGAGAGGTTGGTCCTCTAGGGGCCAGGAAGCCTTGGCAGCTGACTCTTTGTTGAGGAGATCAAATTGAGCCCAGACGGGGTTAAGCGCGTTGGACTACATGGGCTCACACATGATGAGGGCGTCCCTCTTTAATAGCTTGTGATGGTCTGGGTTGCCTGGCACACCAGGAAGTCTTTCCTGATGCCAGTGCAGACTCTACCAGTTGTTGATTTTACAGTATAAATAATAAACTTGAAGGAGAAGTATCGTTTTTTTTAACCTGGACCTTATTTCTGGCAGAAAATACGTACATTTACTCACCCATATAGGTTTGGTGTAACTTGGAATCCTTCATATACATCCATATAACGGGAGCAATTGGGGCAAGGACGATACAGCCTCTAAAAAAAGGCATTATCTGCTGCGAAACTCGTTTATATGAATGGCCAGTACTTTCCCCCTGTAAGTTCATAGTCTTGTTTTTGTCATCCGGGCGCATGCGCAGCTTGTTTTTTTTTTCCAGTTCTTGGGGCATGCTGCGCTCGATTGCACTCAGAACTCAGAAATAATGTCCAGGTTTGAAAAAAATTATACTAGTCCTTTAAGCCACCATAGAGCAGTTCATTTTTGCATGTTCTGTTGGCTAAATGTTTTTAGTTGAATGCAGTATCATTTATCATGCTTCATAAATGTACTGATGAATGATAGAAATATTATTTTAGAAGATCAATACTAATCTGATGTCTTAAAGCAGTTTATGGTTTATTGTTGGCTCAGTGGCACATTGCACATCATAAGTTTTATTTATATGCATAATAATCACCATTATTTTTTTGTCATGTTAATGGACATTAAAAAATGAGTCTAGGTCTTACTCTGCAGAACACAGTACTCCCTTACTGTACAAAACAATGTAGACGATGTACATCAGCTAAATGCAGTGACAAAGACTGCTTAACATTGGACCTTCTAATTTGGGACAAACAATAAAAGAAAGGTATAAAATAAGAGCCATTTGTAGTAATGTCAAATTAGATATAGTGGCTTCATTTTCACTAATCTGGTTTCCTAAATGTGTTTTTATGTCAGGTATGGCCCCGGGGGTCTTGAACAGTATAAAGAGAACCTTCACAAGTTCTTTGGCCAGATTAGAACCATTGTTTGCCATGACTGCCTCATCCTGTGGAGTCTGGCCATGCCACTTGGCAAGAAGATCAAGGGTGGATTCTTGGTGCCTGAAGTGAGTATCTCTCAGCTATCGACCTGCATGTTTTCATTCCAACAAAACACTACACAAGCTGATTTCACTTATCAGCACCTTCACCCAAAGTGCAGGGAAATGAGCAGCTGCATATTGGCATTGTTGAATTGGAGAGCTGCAGAGATTAAATGAATTCCCACTGATGTGTCACATTGTAACATCGGCGTGGACCTTTTATCTTTTTGTGGGAGACCATAGATGTTTTCTCAGAACTAAGCTGGAGTTTCTTATTTATCAGGACAAAAAAGCTTTTTGTAAACTTCATTAGAAAATAAAAATCACAATCTGTCCTTGTCAGGAAACTGAAAGGAAAGGCTGTGAGGATGCAATACTGCAGTGCTTCTTGAACAGAAGCTGTGGTTTCAGTGAGTCAGTGTAGCACTCCCTCACTGAGAGGGGCTTCTTAACATTGTGGCAGGAATCCACATTGTTAAAACTGCTTTAGTGCCCTAATGCCAAGCTTAATCTCAGTTAAAATACTTTGAGCCATTGAGCTGTTGGAACACCCTTTTCTTGTTGAGTGTCACGTTTGAAGTGCTTGTCATGAGGAATTTGATGTGGGGAATCCATATACTGTACAGTGCATTCAGATTAATTTTTTCCACATTCTCTTCACCCCACTAACAATAGCAAAAACTGAAATTTCACATTGGCATAAGTATTTGGACCCATTGCTGTAAATTCCTTTTGATCATCTTTGAGATGTTTTTGTATCTTGATTAGAGTCCACATCTGACAGGAAGTGATTTAGAAAGGCACACACCTGTCTGTACTATATACTGTAAGGTCTGACAGCTGACATATGAGGGACAAAAAACACAGACAGGTTTTTGTGAGATGAAAAATAAAATCTATTGCGGCATTCCCAAGAGCACAGTAGGGTCCATAATTTTTTTAAAGCAAGTGGCCTGACGAAACTCTTTAGTGAAAGACATAGGAAAGTCGCTTGGAGTTGGCTTCAATTGTGAGCGCATGTAGGGGTGTGTTTCAGTTGAAGGGATGAGGTGACTGGTCAGGGTTGAGGGAAAACTGAAATGACTAAAGTATAGAGTTATCCAAAATAAAACCTGGTCCAGGATCATTGTCCTGCTGGAAGGTGAACCCAGTCTGATGTCCCAAGCACATAACCAAGACAATGCAGGATTGGCAGAGCCAAAGCCTGGATATGAACCTAATCAAACATTTCCAGAGAGACCTGTAGCAATGATCCTCATCCAACCTGACAAAGCTTCAGAGGGTCTGCAGAGACGAATGACAGGAAAGCCCCAAATCCAGGTGTGCAAAGCTTGTCACTTGATACTCAAGAAGACTCTAAGCTCTGATCGCTGCCAGAAGTGCTTCAACTAAGTACAGAGTTAAGGGTCTTTCTACTTATGTCAGTGTGATCTGAAAAAAGGAAAAGGAAAGGAAATTAAATTCCAAATTTAACTGCAAATTGTGGAAAACAGCATGGAGAACATGAAGGAAATGGGACAATTTGTGTGTTTCATATATTCCTGTGAGGAGGATTACAATCGCCCCTCACAGATCAGAATTTTTCAGCTAGAATTGTCAGTGATAGACGCTCACATAAAGTCACGACATAAAGTCGTGTATGTCAGCATTAAAGCGCTGTGTATTGCTATTGTGCGGTCTTTGCTGAAGTTGGTGGAACTAGAGAAGCAAGCAGTCGTTAAAATTCTTATCTCGAGGGGGGGGTCTAACTCGGTGCCACAGTGTGTTTGACAATGGCTTAAACTTACGCCGGAATATCACTTTAAGTCAATAATTAGTAATAGTAGTTCCTTTGCACTTAATTAGATTTTGCTTTTGATACTACATCAACTTTTCAGTCGGGAGAACAAACCTTTTACAATATTTTGTGTTTTTTATATCACTCTGGGTCCTTCCAGGCTTCTTCTAAGCTACAATAGCAGTGTCATCTGAGTATTTTTGGATGTGGCAGGACTCAGAGTTATATTTAACGTCTGTTGGATACAATGTGAACAGGAATGGAGCCAGGACAGTCCCTTGTGGAGCCCCCATGCTGCTCATTAATGTCCCAGAAAAACAGCTCCCCCAGCCTGACAAACTGTGGCCTTTCTGTCAGGTAATCTGTGATCCAGACAAAGGAAGAATCAACTCCTGTCTCTATGAGCTAGTTATTGAATACGTTGGGTTGGATGGATCAAATGCGCTTGAAAAATCAAAAAACATAATTCTTATACAAGAGCGCCAGATTTTTCCAGATGAGAGAGGGCAGGGTGGAGCATGTAGAGGACTGCATTATTCACTCCAGTGTGTTCTTTGTATGCAAACTGCAGGGGATCAAGTTTGTCTTTGGCCTCAAGCCTCAGAAGACCTAGAATCAGCCGCTCCAGGGTTTTCATGGTGTGTGAAGTAAGGGCTGCCGGTCTGTAGTCATTTAGTTCAGCTGGACATTTTCTTTTTGGTATCTGTACGATACAGGATGTTTTCCACAGAGTCGGCAGCTGCCCCAGCTGTAGACTCAGATTGAAGATTGTGTGAAGAAGTTGGGACAGTTGGGCAGCACAGTCTTTAAGCAGCCTTGGACACACACCATCTGGGCCAGCTGCCTTCCCAGAGCAAAGTCTC